>JAAGEH010002531.1:48126170-48199800 GCA_011751065.1 Lasiurus cinereus | reverse complement strand
ATTTATGTAAGCATTAAGAAGTCCTTTAATTAAAAATATTATCCTGATAATCAGAACAATCAGAATGACCGGTGGCTATTGTGTGCACTGCAGCAACCAACAAGTCTAATCTGAGCCCTGATCAGCACCCAACACCCTGATTGGAGGTGGAGCCAGCCAGGCAACTGCCTGCTGCACTCCCCCACCCCTTGGCACTGGCCTAACCCTATGAGTCCCCATCGGGGGTGGGTTGGCTGGACCTCGCCCATGCACGAATTTGTGCACCAGGCCTCTAGTTATATAATAAACTCTTAGCAGTATCTATCTACTGTCTAGTAGTATATCAATAATATTTCTGTAACTGTCAAAATAACTCTAAAATCTTAATGCTTTAAACTAACAAAGATTTACTTTTTGTTCATGCACCATATCAGGGTTTGGGAAAACCAGAAAGATTGTTCCCTACTGTCCATGACCAGGGACATAGGCCACTGAGCCTCTAACCACCTGGACCACCTCACTGTATCAGGAAGAAGGATTTACTACAAACCATCATAAATCCCTTCTTAACAGCTTCTATCTGGAAGTTAACACTTCATCCTATTCATATTTCACTAGTTAAAAGGAAATCACACAGCCATACCTAACTACAAGAGAATAGGGAAGTATAATTTTACCACGGGGACAGTAGAGAAGAACCAAAAATATTACAGAAATGTACTGATAACTACCACTATTAACTATTAACAATCTTCTTGGACTAGAGAATAAATCTGATTCTGATTCTCTCACATTAACAGTCATTTTCTTCTCTAGAAAAGGGAATCACAAATTATTTTTTTCTTTGTTATACTTTAATAATTTTCAAATTATCTGCAATGTACATATACATTGTTTTTCTAGTATAACTAAAAATAGATTTTTAAAAACAATGGAATCAAACTATATCAAAGGTCACTATCACATATTTCACAGACTAAAATCACAGTAAAGCCGAAACCGGTTTGGCTCAGTGGATAGAGTGTCGGTCTGTGGACTGAAAGGTCCCAGGTTCGATTCTGGTCAAGGGCATGTATCCTGGTTGCGGGCACATCCCCAGTAGGGGGTGTGCAGGAGGCGGCTGATCAATGTCTCTCTTTCATCGATGTTTCTAACTCTCTATCCTTCTCCCTTCCTCTCTGTAAAAAATCAATAAAATATATTTAAAAAAAAATAAAATCACAGTAAAAATCTAATATATAAGCTATAGTAATTATGATCTAAATCCAAGGCAAAGTTATTGGTTTGTTAGTTTTTCTAATGCGATATGATAGCAATGATGTTTAACTTCAACCTGGAACATGACTAAACCATTGTCTATCACAAATTTCTGATTTAGTTAAGCATTGAGGGTGGTAACAACCCACACTGCGGCATTTATGTAGAAAGGGTATAGAATCCTTCAAAAGAGAGAATGGGCCACCCTCCATTTATGAAAAATTTTTTTCTAAAATATACATTTTTATAGTTCTCAAACAAACAAAAAACAACAACACTGAAATAGAGATATCTTCCTCTTCCCCCTAATAATTTCTTGGCTAATAATGTATTAATGTCCTCTATAGTAATGATAACACTGTCCTATATTAGTTTTCTGGCAAATGGACATACTACATATTTATTTAAATCAAACTACCAAAACCTTAAGAAAACTATCCTTTCCCTACACGAAAACATTTCATAATGTTTCTCAGCTTTTTAAAGTTTTCCAGTCTAAAAATTTTCATAGATAAATTATTTTCAACGTGTTCCACTTGACATCAACTTTAAAACAAATATTGCTACTGACCTGAAAAAAAAAAGACTTTAAACTTCTTTTTTAAAGAAAATTCTGTTATCAAAAAGAATAAATTTATAGAACTTGGGTTTGTAAAATAATTGTTAAAATGTTAATGCTATTATTTCCAAATCTAGTATTCCATATTAATAACCAATTTTGAAATATAAAGCAAAGTTTTAAAAGATTCAGGATACTAAAAAAATCAACAAGACCTTTATAATTATTTAAACAGAAAACAAATAGTTATCACAAGCTACAAACACTCTGTATTAATACCAGTAAATAAAAACATGCTGATACTCAAATTATTTAGTTTGTATTTTCATTATTGGTTTATTAATTATAGAAATATTGTTTTATTGTATCAATGGCTTCAGGCAAAATAATTTTATTTCTTTGAATAGGTTCTGTTCTCAGGTATCTTAAAAAGCTCTTCATATATAAATAAGTATTGAATATAAACATCTCATTGCCTAAACTGGTTTGGTTCAGTGGATAGAGCATCAGCCTGCGGACTGAAAGGTCCCAGGTACAATTCTGGTCAAGGGCACATATCTTGGTTTCAGGCACATCCCCACTAGGGGGCGTGCAGGAGGCGGCTGATTGATGTCTCTCTCTCATTGATGTTTCTAACTCTTTATTCCTCTCCCTTCCTCTCTGTAAAAAAATCAATAAAAAATATATATTAAAAAAAAGCTTTTTAAAAAAATAAACATCTCATAAGATTAAATAAAATTAGTACCTAAGATTGAGCTAATTTATACTTACAAGACTACTTGCCTTAATAGAAACTGAATCCATCTTGTAATTACTAGTATATAATTTTAAAAAGCAAGTGGGAAAATTTTTTTTCCTATGATGTTTGTATTCCATGAACAATTTTATTTTATTTTTTTATTGTGATACATGTATACATATCTCCCCATTGCCCACCCCCCCCCCCAAGGGATACCCCAATCCCCCATTGTCTGTGTTCATTGGTTATGCTTATATGCATGCATACAAGTCCTTTGGTTGATCTCTTATCTACCCCACCTCTCCCTAACCTTCCCGCTGTAATTTGACAGTTTGTTTGATGCTTTACTGCTTCTGTATCTATCCTTTTGTTCACCAGTTTATAATGTTCTTTATTATCCACAAATGAGTGAGATCATGTGGTGCTTCCCCTTCATTGACTGGCTTATTTCACTAAGCATAAGACTCTCCAGTTCCATCCAGGTTGCTGCAAATGGTAAGAATTCCATGAACAATTTTAAATCTTAAATATATGCACATATATTTTCCTACCTAGATCTGTTACTTGTCGATCAAAAGGGCAACGGATTGCTCTTCCATGAAGAGGCAGGCGGGTGAGACAGTCATGGCAGACGGTGTGACCACAAAGCAGCAGGCGAGGAACTTTGTCTCCTTGCAAAGAAAAGACATCTTCACAAACTCCACACTCCAGCACCTAATATTTGAAAAGGGAACACGTGGTCTTTAAGTGATTTTAAAAGCATACATATATATATATTTTTAAAAGCTGATCTAATACATTGAATAAATCTTGTTAAATTACTTTATTCCTCCTAGGTTGGAAAACTTCAAATCACTTTTTATCATTTCATTTGACAGACCCTACCAAAATTACATCAGAGTGAAATCTCCTTGAAATGTTGTGTTAGGGACTAGGATAATGGTGAAAATTATCATAATCTTTTATCTTTTGAAAATTATGACTTGATTCGTTATATCTGAATCTGAAACAATATGTAATTCTCCAAACATGGGTTATTAGATAACTCCTCAGCAATTACCTAACCTCCAAAACATCACCATTAATTTCGACAAAACAATTTGGAATATGTGCTGACAATTTACCCTTCTAATAAAGAACATGTTAAGACTGTAAATAATTTTGAAGTATCCAGTATCCACTTATATCACATAATGTAAAGGCAAGAAAGCAATCGCCTTTGACTTAAATTTCAATTTCTTGTTCTCAATTAATAAATATTCCCCTGGGTTAAAGAATATTTTGTCTACCTAGTTCCAATGACAAGTACATGATTTGTCCAAGGCCATGCAGTCAGTCAAAAGGAAGGTGACAAGAATCGACAAATTCTGATTCCCAGGTCCATGAGTTTATGTTTTATAATTAGTCAACAAACTGTATTTAAATCAATGAAAGATTATGGTACTTTTATTTATTAATATATCTTAAGTATTTCACATTTTTCCCCCACAATTTTTGTTATTTTAAAAATATACTCACTCTGAACCGTTTAATTGTACCACAAACTCCTATGCCTGCCATCTATGACCTACTATAATGTGATTTGCAGTTCCCAAAACATGACTGTTTTTGCCACTTTCTTTCTGCTGAGGGAACAGTTAAATAAACACTTTTCTAGTGGACCCTCTTTTACCAAAATAAACCAACAAATTTCTAAACACTGCATCTCTCAGGACTATCTACAGCTCAGTCCAACTAAAATGACCAGTGTCCCTGGGGCCTCCATGTACCATTAATAAGTGTCTCACCCAAAACACTGGAATACCTTTATTGGCTTTCCAACCTGTCTTTCCTTTTAGACCACAAAGCTCTCAAGAACAGGGTATTCCAAATACCAACTAAAGTTCAACAAAATAAAAATGTAAACACAAAATGTCTAACCACTACCCCTAACAAATACATTAACAGGAGGTAAAAAATCACCACCACCACCACCACCCCCAAAAAATAGGAACCCAGAGTGGAAATTAGACTTAGTCCATAGTTCCACTTGTTGATAGATACGTATTTGTTGTTCATAATTTTTATCTTTATCTTTTTCTTCTTCTTCCTCTTCTTAAAGAGTACCTTTCAGCATTTCATATATAGTGTTGATGAACCCCTTTAGTTTTTTCTTATCTGTGAAGCTCTTTACCTGCCCTTCAATTCTGGGTAGAGTAATCTTGGTTGTAGCTTCTTGCTATTCATCACTTTGAATATTTCTTGCCACTCCCTTCTGGCCTGCATAGTTTCTGTTGAGAAATCCGCTGACAATTGTATGGGTGCTCCCTTATAGGTAACTTTTTCTCTTGCTGCTTTTAATATTCTTTGTGTTTTGCTCTTGGCATTTTAATTATGTCTTGGTGTGGTCCTCTTTGGATTCCTTTTATTTGGGATTCCCTGCGCTTCCTGGACTTGTAAGTCTATTTTATTCACCAGGTGGGGGAAGTTTTCAGTCATTATTTCTTCAAGTAGGTTTTCAGTATCTTGCTCTCTCTTTTCTTCTGGCACCACCATATGTCTGATATTGGTACACTTGAAGTTGTCCCAGAGGCTCTTTACACTATCTTCAAATTTTTTTATTCCTTTTTCTTTTTGCTTTTCCAGTTGAGTGTTTTCTGCTTTGTATTTCAAATCTTTGACTTGATTCTTGCCTTCCTGTAGTTTGCTGTTAGGTCTCCATATAATATTTTTCATTTCAGTCAGTGTATGTTTAATTTCTAGTTGGTCTTTTTTCATATCCTCAAGGGTCGCACTAAATTTACCAATCTTTTCTAGAAAATTCTTGAAAAACCTTATAACCGTGGGTTTGAACTCTATATCCAGTCGTTTGTTTTCCTCCATTTCTTTCATTTGTGATGTTTATTTGTCTCTGCATTTTTGCTGCTCCCCTGAGTTGGTAGAGTAGCTAGAGTAGCTTTGTGTGCTAGATGTCCTATATGGCCCTGTAGTTCCACCTCCCTAGTTACCTGAGGTGGACACTCTTGGTGCACCCCTTTGTGGACTGTGTGTACAGCCTTGTTGTAGTTAAGTCTTGATTGTTGTTGTTATCACTGGGGGGAACTGAACTCTAGGCCAACTGACTGTTAGGATCAGCTGTGTCTACAATGGGGAACTTCTGTGCTGGAGACAGCCTTATGAGACAAGACTTGCAAAATTGCAAAAGCCTCTGTGCTCGGTTTGAATGGGGCAGAGTCTAGGGCTGAGCAGACAGCCTGGCCTTCTGTCAGCCCTGCCCTATGAGGCTCCTGGATCTCAGTGTCCCTCGGTAATTGCTGCAACCCACTCTGTTCGCACTCGCGCCTCCAGATCTCTACTTTTCGCGGTTCCCAAGTTTCCGTGTGCTCCGGGGACGCATATGAGTCTGAGTCCCCAGGGTCTCGCCCAAAACTGGGGTTCAGTGAAGTCGGAACTGGAGTTCAGTGCAGTCAGGCGATTCCATCTTCCTCCCTCTAGAGAAATCCAGTGGTACACTCAGCAGTCCTCTCTGCACGCCTCCATACCTCTGCCTTTCACAGCTCCCCTAAGTTTCAATGCACTCCTCCCTTTTCAGGACAGTCCAGACTCTCCCCATATGAGTCTTGCCCAGAACTTGGGTTCAGTGCAGTCGAAACTGGGGTTCATTGCAGTTGGGAGTTTCTGTCTCCCTCCCACTAAAGGAAGCTAGCCAGTCATTCAGCTGCCCGTCCTCTCCACACACATGTGTACAACTCCTCTGAGCCTCCAGGAGCCCCTCTCTTTCCTTCTAGTTGTAGAATTTCCACTCAGCCAGTTTTCTTGTGGTTCTGGATGATGTCCATTCTGTCTTTTAGCTGTAGTTTTGAAATTGTTGTGTGAGGCAGCAGTTTAGGTGTTCACCTATGCCGTCATCTTGGTTTCTCCTCAAATTCTTTTTTTTTTTTTAATAAATTCTTTCTTCAGTATTTATGAATAGGAGTTTGGGCTAACCATATATATATATATATATATATATATATATATAATATGCATACACACACACACACACACACACACACACAAATATGTAAATAAACGAAAACGGCAGAACAACCTAACAAATGGTCGTTATGACGTGCACTGACTGCCAGGGGGTGCGCACGGAATGTTACGGGCATCGGCAGCAGGAGGCAGAGCACAGAACATGGCAGGCGTTGGCTATGGCGGGATGGTGGAGGTGAGTGGGGACACCAGATCAAGGCAGAGCACTGGTTGCTGTCATCTGAGTGAACCACTAGTGGTTACTGAAAATTCTTTGCTCCAATGTGCTGTGGTCCTGCCCGGAGCTCGCACTTGCTGCTGGTGCCCAGTGCTATCCCTGACCACTCCTCAGGGCTTCTGCACCTCCCCGATTCTGAGGGGTGATCTGGGCAGCAGCCACTGCTTGCACCAGTTGACAGCACTGGCCCCACTAGCACCCACTGCTGGCGCTGGCTCCAATCGCTCCACACTATCAGTGGGGGAGCAGCAGAAGCAGGGTGGCTAGGTGCAGAAGGAGGAGCCAGACGGAAGTGCAGAAGATATGCTGAGACCTGCCCCTTTTTCCAGTGCAGCCTCTCAGCCCACAGTTTCTCTCAAAGTGCACAAATTTGTGCATTGGGGTCCTAGTATAAGATAAGTCCTAGATAGAATAGCTTTTAATTTTATAAACGTTACAAATATGCCAAAGAGGACTTCATTACATGTACTTATTACATATAAATAAAATTTTAATTAACCAGTCCATATTTTTAAAAGGTTAAGAAACCTCACTTTCTCTTTTTTTTTTTTTCATGCCCTACACAGGATTTCAACCAGCAATCTTCCCGTGCATGATACAATGCCCAACCAAGTCACAGTGGCCAGGGTGAGGCTCACTTTCAAAAGAAACTTTCCTGATTCTTTTCTGAATGTAAATAATATTAGTTTTAGATTTTTATCTTTATTTCTCTAATGATAAAAGCCATGTCATTGTCAATCTGTTCATTAAACAAGAGGTCAGTTTACTAATGTTAGTAATTCTTACCTTCCAATTAATACCTCTTGCTTTCATGAAAATTACAATTAAAAAAATATTATGCCAACATACTTCTTACAAATTAAAGCATGAGGCTCTTGCAAAAAAAACTGTCCTACTGCACAGCTTAGGCACATATTACATATAAAGATTAAAATGAATAAAGCAAACCTCTCATATTTCAAACTATGTGCTATTACAAACTGGAGTACCATTAGGCTTTGATACAGTTTTGAGATTTTAAGGTAAACAGGATAACAAAGTAGATACAGCAATAATATTCATGCCTAATACAACTTAATTCATGTCAACTCACAAAATAATCTTCAGATATTCTCTACTTAGAAAAAAAAACAATTCCATAAATATAATCTCAACCACACAATATATCTTATAATAAGAGGGCTCCTTTGCATCTTGGGTATGCTGTGTGTTTTCAGAATAACTTCATCAATACTAGTATATAAAGGTCAGATGAATCAACCACCACCAATACTGACTGATAATACAGTTGTGAGCAGAAATGTATCATTTGTTGTTGTATAACACCAACATTAGGTGAAAAATCATTAGAAAGTTATTATTAAAAATAAAAAAATACTTCAGATATTACCTGGTCCAGTGGTTCTCAAACATGGTTTCACATTAAAGTCACTTCTGGGAATGTAAAAAATATACTGATGTCAACTTTATCAGAACATAGGGTGGGGGTGGGGGGTCAAGGGCTGCATCAGTTTGTGTGTTTTTTAAGGTGCTCAGTGATTCGAGTATGTAGCCAGTAATGAAAATTATCAATACCTCAGATTATAAATATGGAATTTTATAAACCATTATGATCAGTTTTAACTTCTAAATTTTTCCATATATATAGTGGAAGGGAAAAATGAATTCCACATTATTTCAGTTCATTTTTAGTAACAGCATCTTGGAGCATTTACACAGGGTAGAATTTCAAACTTCAAGCACAGGGCAATTCAACCAGCAATCTTCCCATAACACTATAGACCCTAGTGTTACTGTCCAGCTGTGTTGCTGTTGGAGACTTCTTAAAAGTGTGGACCAAGCCCTAGTTACTTTGGTTCAGTGGATACAGCGTGGCCTGGGGACTAAAAGGTCCTGGGTACCATTCCGGTCAAAGCATTTGCCTGGGTTGCGGGCTCCATCCCCAGTAGGAGGACGTGCAGGAGGCAGCCCATCAATGACTCTCTCTCATCATTGATGTCTCTCTCTCTCTCTCCCTTCCTTTCTGAAATCAATACATACATATTTTTAAAATGTTGACCAAGAGAGGAAGGGGCAGGTCACCCAATCATTGATGTCTGATCATGGAAGTAATGCAACAGTAAAAAAAAAAAAACTTTGGAGCCAGTCAACCCTGGCTCTGCCACACACCGCTAACGTAAACCTTTGTTTCCTCACCTGTAAAACAGGAATTAACATCAACCTCGTAAGTATAGACACTGGCGACTTAAAAGGCTAACACAATACCTGGAGCTAATCATGGTTTAATTTAATAAAAAATAAGCTAATTAAATGCCTGTTGCGTTTATTTAAAATTGGAAGACGTGGGGGAAGAAAGCCCAGGTCACTCTCAGAGGCCCATCAGCATCTTCTAATAACAAATGCCCCCCCTGGGTGATGCCAGGCAGAGGACTGGCAAGGGCAGACCAGTCGCGGAGGGAAGGGCCTGGCTTGTACAGCCAAAGAGGGGCCCAGGGGCCGCGCCTCCCGCCCCAAGCAGCCCGGGCCGCGGCGCTGCAGCCCCATCTCGGGGATGGACCACAGGCAGGCCAGTGGTGGGGAACAGAGAACGCAAGGCCCCTCACCTTCACCACGGCCGTGCCCCAGCTGCCCTGACGGCCACTGTCTAGTCCCGATCCAGCCTTGTTTACAGCCAGGGAGGCCATCCTTGGAGGAGCGGCGCTGCAGAAGCACCCAAAAGGGCCTCCAACGGAGGGGCGGGGCAGAGCCGTCTACCCAGAAGCCTCGGCACCCGCCACGGGCGCACTGGCGCACAGGCGCAATACGGCGCGGGGCGGGGAAATGTTTCCGGGGCCGCCTCCTTCCTCCTCCCGCCAGTCACTAGCTGGCTGGCTGCACACCCTGGCGCGTGGGCGCTTCATTTTTATTGTTACTAAAGAATCTGCCGCTGATGGGAGGAACAAAGTTAAGAGAAAAATTAAAGCTAAAAGCAAGCAAAATTTTGGGATGCAACTCGCGCTCCGAGAGCGAGATATTTGTCCCCAGTCGCGAAAGGAAGAGGGGTGGGGGGGCGGACGAGGACGGACTACATCTCCCTGCATGCAGTGCGGTTTTTATAGAAAAACTACAAGTCCCAGCGTGCCACCCCTCTCTCTTTCACGCCGCGAGGCCGCAATTTCGGAGACCGCGTATGGTTCTGATGAGTGGTGTCGCGAACGGTGAATGCCGCGGGGAAGAGTATTCGACGTCTAGGTGTTCCACAGGCCAGATGTGGCCTTGGTGAGAAGCCGCCATTGGGTCGTTAAAGGACCCGTTCCGAAGGGAATTGAAAGCCCCACCGGAAGGGACTGTCCTTCCCGAAAGTGCGTTTTTCTGCTCGCTCCCGAGTGGGATTGACCCTCCTCCACCCCCGTAGGCTTCTCCGTCGGAAGTGCGGGTCAAAATGGAAGTGAATCCCCCCAAACAGGAGCACCTGCTGGCTCTGAAAGGTAAACTTTTGCGAACCTGCCTCCCCTGCATCTGTTCTCGCCCCTTCTCTCTCTCGAGATCTCCAAGTGTTGGCCACGCCGCCCCGGCCTGTGGGACGGACGGACGGAGGCCTCGTTCTCCCGGCTCCCGGCGCACGGCCGGCCGCTCGGCCCCTGCTGCCGAAGTGGCGGAAGCAATCCCAACTCCGACCGCAGGGTTGAGGGCCGGCCTCCGCAGAGGATGGACAGACCCGTTGCGGCGGGGCGGGGGCGGCTTGTGAAGCCGAGAGAGAGGCCAGTCCCGCCGTTCTGTGCTGCGCAGCCGCCGGACAGACAGACAGGGTTTGGTCCCAGCGCCTGGCGCTGCCACCCGCCCCCCCGGGGGGAGCCCGGGGCCCAGGGGATGACGGGCGGCCTGCGACGCGGTCTCCTTCGCTGTCCCGTCCCTTCATGCGGCACTGACAGCCTTCAGCTTCATCTCCAAAATAGCAGCGCCAGCGATTTAGGGGTACAGAGTGCTGACATGTAATTCGGGTTTAATTGTGTATATGGGAAAGTGCACGTCCACTGTCCTTTTCTGTGCATAGCAACCCATTTAAGTATCTTGGATAATTGCCGTATTTTTCCGGCGTCCAAGACGACTTTTTAACCCAGGAAAATCTTCTCGAAAGACGGGGGGGTCGTCTTATACCCACGCCGGTGTCATTCTTCATGGGGCGAGTATATCCCAAACTGTGTTTTAGCTGGAAAAGTTGGGGCGTCATCCTATACGCCCAGTCGTCTTCTACGCCGGGAAATAACGGGTAGGTAGGTCATTATTTAGAGAAAAAATAGGTCAGAGTTTTTCTGGAATGCCTGTTGCTTTCTGGAAAACTTGTAAGTGCCTTTCAGCTGTGTTTTATCTGTTTTCCGTACCACAAATGCACTTTTTTTTTTTTATGTCTTGGATGCTCTGATAGTGTGGGTCCCGCTCCCTTCTTGGACTGAGCTGAGAAAAACGTTTCGTAGACTTTTGAATTCAGTTACATTGCACTTCCTGGTGGTATCTATCCGTCTTGAGGGATCTTCCCTTCCAGAAGCCCTCCAGTCCAATCTGTAGCATAAAATCGTATACTGATTGCTAGCTGGGGTTAACCGGACGGCCTCTGGCTGTAAAATTAAGGAAGTGCAATGTTAAGTAATTTAGCAAAATGCCCAGTAAGCTTAGTTTGCGCAAACGAGCTGGACTGAAGTGGGTTATTCCTGCAGAAAAAGAAGGAAAAAAACACCTCTCAGGGTCTTTTGTCTCTCAGTCTCACAGCAAGCATGCCCACTAGGGGTTCCTTAACTCTCAAAAGTTAAGAAACGTTCCCAAGATCACAAAGCTAATTATTGATTGAGGCACTATTTCAGCACAAGGCCTTCCTCCGTCTTTCCAAAACTGAATAAGTTTAGACAGTACTGAAAGAATTCTCAATGTCATTATCTTACAATGTGAAAGTGTAAGGGGAAAAAATAAAAGCATTCGTTCTCGAAAGAATGTGCTCATTTAAGAAACATTAAAAATTACCAGTTTACAAGTTGTCAGATCTGTTCATGGACATTCACAGTAGGTGAAAATCATCATGAGGTGACTTCTTTTGACTCTTCAGAAAGTGCTCAAATGAGGGTTGACATCATGCCAGGAGTCCCCACCACTGTTATCCTGATAGTGGGAGAACCCTCATCAAGGAGTTCTTTTAATGATTTTGAGGAGAAGGGATTCAATCTCAATATCTCTCTCTCCCTCTTCCTCTCCCCTTCCCTCCGTCCCTCCCTCCCCCTCCTTCCTCCCTCTCTCTCTCCCTCTCTCTCTCTCTCTCGCTCTCTCTCTCTCTCTCTCTCTCTCTCTCTCTCCCTCTCTCCCTCTCTCTCGATATGAAAGAACTTGCAAGTATGGCTTTTGCAGCTTTGTGCCTAACTTGCAGGTCCTGGAAGGCTCCATTCTTGAGCCTGTGTACTATATGCTGGAACTTATTATCAATGCTTAATTTGGGGCAACTTGAGGACTTCTGTGTTATAAGAAAAAAAATAAGGGTCTAGCCTTCTTGCTTCCCTCCAAATTGGAATTCAGGAGCCCTGGTCTTGATACTAAAGTGCCCAAATTATACAGAGGAGGCTATCACAAAACCAATCCCTAGCCTGGGTAAAATGCAAACTGAAACCATTTTTATGCTTTTAGTGTTTACTACTGAGATGTCTCAAAATTTTAAGTATTATTCTTTAAATTATCTACATATGAACCTAATATTTTAAAAATCACTAATTTTTCTGTTTTGTATATAGTCTTAATATTATTAGTATCTAATATATTAATATCATTATTTCCAAATTCTTTATTATCTGTTAAGTTAAACATGTTGACTACTAGCATTTTTAGGCTAGAAGTGAGCTAATGGGACATCTAATCCAGATCCCTTATTTTCACGAGAGAAAGGATTTCCAGTTTTGTGGATTACATTCACATTTAATAGCATTTTGGTAAAATAGTATATTGGGATTGATTGTTGTTTATCCTTTTCTCCCTATTTGTATGTAGGCTATCCCTACCATATCTTATTCTTTGCAATACTTCCACTTTAGGTCCTGTTTCCCTCTGATTTGGAAAGAGACAGTCTTGTAATTTTAAATTACATTCTAGCTCTGAGGAGCTCAGCTAAGAAATTTTCTTTTCACTAAGAGTAATTGGATTACTTCAGAATGACCACAGATGTAATATTGCATTATCGAGCATATGAGAGTGATCCAACACAATTGCTGAAAATTGCAGAGAAAGCAATTCAAGACTTTCCTACACGTCCACTATCAAGATTTATCCCTTGGTTTCCACATGATGGGTCCAAACTTCCGCTCAAACCTCAACGATCACCACCTGTGATTTCTGAAGAGGCAACTGAAGATGTGAAACAATACTTAACCATTTCAGAGCATGATGTTAAATCACAGAGTTATGATTGTACAGTATCTCTATTGGAGTTTCAGCCTAATTTGAAAGAAAAGAAGCACTTAATTTGTTCACACACACTGAATGAACAGACTACTTCTGGAAATCTGGATAAACAATCAGAGAAAGGGAAACAGCACAAGAAGAGGTCTTGGAGTGTTTCACTCCCCAGCAGAAATTGTACTGAAGATATTTTTCCTTTGTCTAAAAAATTGCAAGATAGGGTAAAGGCACTAGATTTACACTTATTTTATAGAGCAAGATGGACCATAGATCACACTCTATGTAACAACCAAACTCTGGAAGACATTTGGGCAAAACTCAATAGAATTATCAGGCACAATGAACTTCCATCTTGTAATGCTACAATTCAGAGACATTTGGGCCAAATATGGGTGTTTTGTGATATTATGTACTGTGAATATGTGGGAAATCTCCTTAAAGGAAGATTAGCTCTTACTGGGAAAATAAATTTATTTGTGCGTAAACATGGTATTATTTTTAGTATGTAATGAATTCCAGTGGTTGTCAAAAAGAAGACTATTCTGAATGAACAGTATATATTGAAATAGATTAATAAATTTTTTTACTGGTTTTTAAATGTACCTTGGTTGCAGGCACATCCCCAGAAGGGGGTGTGCAGGAAGCAGCTGATCGATGTTTCCCTCTCATTGATGTTTCTAACTCTCTATCTCCCTTCCTCCCTGTAAAAAAATAAAATATTTTTTTAAAAAAATAAATAGGCTATGCTAGCAAAGGTTCAAATAAAAAAAATTGTCAATTAGACATGAAACATAGATCAGCTGCCTCTTGCACACCCCCTGCTGGGGATGTGCCCGCAACCAAAGTACATACATGCCCTTGACTGGAATCGAACCTGGGACCCTTCAGTCCTCAGGCTGACACTCTGTCCATGAGCCAAACCAGTTAGGGCAGCTTATTTATTCTTAACTTTGTGAAAAATAATTGTGTGGTAATATGTGTTCAGTTTGTATCCCAGGAATAAATATGTGAATTTATAAACTTGTCATTTAAGTCAAGAGCTTTCTGGATTCTACTTTTAACAGCCACTATTTAAATTAATTGTGATAAACTATTTTTTATACTGAAGTTACAGGTAAAATGTGCCATTCCTTTTGTTCTGTGACTTTTCCAATGTTTGAGTTATATATTCCTATGAATTACAGGAAATAGTTTGGATTTGGATAAATCCTTAAAATCTAATTTTATAGTATTTTTTTCTTTATTCATCTAAAATGTAACAATTTTTTAAAAATGAAACTAAAACCTGTTTCAGTGAATGCTATTTAAGTGGCATGTATATAGTTCAAAATGGGAGACCAACCAGATTGTGCTGATGTTCCCCAAGATATGTAAGAGATAACAGTTGATGTGTTGTCTTGAAACAAAGGTTAAATAAAAAATATATAATTTTCCTAAGACCATATTGCATCTTTAAGGCTATATAACATGTTTTGAAAAGTATCAAATATGATAAAAATTCAAGTTACTCTTTATTCTAATACAAATAATTTCATCTTAATGACTATTAATACTTGTTACTAACCTGCTGGTTCTTGAAGTCATTATTGGTTTCTCATAACCACAATGTTATAAAATGGATTTATGTATCACCTTAAAGAAATAACCAAAATACTTGTATGGGTATATGCATAGCCCTGGGCACAGACAATAGTGTGGTGAAGGCCTGGGGGCTGGAGTGGGGGCAGGGTGGAGGGGGTTATTGGGGGGGAAAAGGAGGGACAAATATAATGCTTTCAACAATAAAAATAATTTAAAAAAATAACCAAAGTGATTATGGAATAAAAGGTTTATAAGATAATATATTTATTTAATAAATTTATGCCTTCTATGAGCTAGATACTAGAATGTAGTAGAAAAGGATGCAAACATGTACCCTGCCCTCACAGAGCTTACATGGAGTTACTACTATTAAGTAGTAAAACCAAACTCTTGAAAAAAAAAAGTAAGAGTGTATTTATTAGCAAGGTGGAGATATGTTTGCCTTGTGGCATAGTGCCTAGCAGGGTAGAAGTTCCATAATACATGATAAATGTGCCCTTTGGAGAGATTCTTCACAGGCTGATATTGCTTAAAATCTGAGGAGTCTACTAATTTTTAACTGAAGAGATAATATTGTTTTGTTTAAAGTATTTTTAGTATTGTCTCAATTGAGACTGCTATCTAGAAAATAAGAAGCATGTTCATGAATGCTTCCAGAAATCTTTAAATGAAAAATCACCTGTTGTAGAGGGAGTTTCCAAGGTAGCTTCTTCAGTAATGACTTCCTCTTTCATTCATCAATCTTGCTTTTCAATCCCAGGCTGCTGGAGAAATGTCAAGAAGCCATTGAGTATCGCTAATGAACTTGTGAATAAGAGTTGGTTAACATGATTAGGCAAAAATAAATGGTGAATCCGATTTCTATTGTTCAGGTCTTATTTACTGTGAGGTTGCTAATCAATGGTTAAAAGTTAGGTACTCATGCCCTAGCCAGTGTGTTCTGATGTTTAGGCATTACAGGCATGTGTCCCGGCACATGCCTGTGTTGCAAGCTCTATTCCCTGTGGGGGGATGGAGGTGCAGGAGGCAGCTGATTGATGTTTCCCTCTTAAATTGATCTCTCTTTCCCTCTCCCTTCTCTCTCTAAAAATGAATTAAAAAATATATATACTATATTTTATTGATATATATATATATATATATATTTTTTTTTTACAGAGAGGAAGGGAGAGGGATAGAGAGTTAGAAATATCGATGAGAGAGAAACATCGATCAGCTGCGTCCTGCACACCCCCTACTGGGGATGTGCCTGCAATCAAGGTACAGCCCTTGACCAGAATGGAACCTGGGACCTCTCTATCCACTGAGCCAAACCGGTTTCTGCTAAAAATGAATTTAAAAAATAAAAACCTACTATGTACTCATAACTTTGATAGTTTTATCATTTTGAAATGATTGCACAAAGAGCTGAAAATACATCATGAGATTCTTATGAAGAGTAGCTTTTTAATCTAAGAACCACACACTAAAAAGAGCTGCTTTGTTTTTGTATGTGGCAGATTTACATTTTTCTAATTGACTCTATATCAATTGCTTTTTAACCCTTTGAAAAACAATGAAAAGGTCATTCAGAAATGGGAAACTGAAGATTAAGTTTTAGTGCAAATATTGTAAGGATCTTAAAAGAAGGGGGCAAGATGGACTCATTTCTCTTCTACCTAGAGAGTACTCAAGGCCTAAGAATTTAGAATCCATGGCTACTTCTTTGCATATTTAGAACCTTAGAACTCACGATTCTGTCATAAGCTAATAATAGAGCTCTGCAGTATTTTTGGATTGCACTCTTAACATAGACATAGAAATAAATTGAGGAAACGAAGGCACATACAAGAAGATGTATCTGTGAGGGCATTTGCTAAAATCCAATCAGCATTTACTCTCCAGGGAAATGCAGCAGTACCATCATTTTATTTTTCCCTGATAACCCATCCATCTTCAAATAAATGTTAAGTCAAATGCAAAAAAAAAAAGATGGAAGGGCATTATATTAATTTAACTGTATTTGCTAACTCATCAAATAACTTAAAGATCACTTTTTGAAATTTTTCAAAATGAGCTCCTGCATAATGATTCTCTTTGATTTAATCTGCTCAAAATGCCCAAAATTAATTCAAAATTCACAGATGTAAATGTCTTCAGAGACTAAATAGACTAGAATGTGGTAAGGATTCCAAACCTGGAGAAGATTGCACTTAATTTTATTTTATTTTTTTAATGTTGTGGCCAAACAGAATTGGTGTCCAAGTTGAGCTAGGCCTAGTTTATCACTTTGTAACTTCAGGCCTATCTTTTTATTATATTATATGAAACCTGAATTTTATAAGTAAATGAATTATCTGTTTTATGAATTCTACTGAGAGTCTCTACATATGGCACTATATGAATATTTGGTACTCAACTAAAAATCACAATGTTATTTGCTCTAATTTTGTTGGTGAAGTACCTACTTTTACATTCAAGGTGGGATACAAAATTACTGTTTACCAATCAGGGCTTTATTATAGTTCCTAAACCTTGCTTCAGTTAGTATTTCCTCTTTTTCAACTAACATTATATATAATTTTTGAGGTCTATTACTATAAGACAGTAAATATTGTGTTTTAAATGTATATTTGATATAGACATACTTTGGATTATCTTTCGAAGAATGATATAGTTGTATGTTAATAACTTGGCTTTCTCAGTTTGTATTTAAAAATCTGCAAATATGACATATTGTGTTTTTTTAATATGTTTCTTGATTTTTAAGTCAATTTATAATTTACATTTTATTTTTTCCAAATAGCTAATCAGTTGTCTTAGCATCTTAAAACGTTAATTTTTTTCTGTATCCTAATCATTTTTATTAACTATCTATATATTTGTATGGTCTTCAATTAATAAGCCAACTAATTTATTGTAGACTTAAATTTTTTAATCTATGGTAAGTCCAGTTCTTCCCCCCCTTTCCCAATTTATTTTCTTATTTTCACTTATTTATTTTTCTATATAAACTTTAGATATATTCTACTATGTTCCAAGAACAAATCTTATTTCTGGTTGGAATTAAATAAACCAATAAACCATTAACTGATATTTTTGTAATTTCTGCACAGAATTAATATTACTAAAAGGGCCACTTACTGAACTTTCAGTGATCACTAATTATAATCTAGAGGTACAGCTCACAAAAGGCCCTTTTGTCATAAAATTATTGTTTCATATTCAAAATGAGGCATCTAAATTTATTTTCCTGTCAGGCTTCTTTTGGTTAATATTTTGTTGACATTATTTACACTGAACTCACTCAGGATCTTTTTAAATCCTTGGTCTCCTAATATACCTTAACTAGAGAGGCCCAGTGCATGGATTCATGCACATTGAAAGGAAATTAATTAGAAGGTGGCTGGCAGGGTGGGCCTGGGTGAGATGGGCCAGACACACCCTGGACCCAATCTCTCACAGTGCCTCCCCAGCCGGCCGCACCTGGGTGGTACCACAAAGTTAGTGGAGTCCCTCTGGCAGGTGGGGTCCCTCAGCCTGGCCTGCAGGGATCGGTCCAAAACTAGCAGTCCAGCAACCCTCAAGGGGTCCCAGAGGGCACTCTGCAAAGTTGCTGTCGCTCAGCAGCTCCTGTGGTGAGCATCTGCCCCCTGGTGGTCATTGTGAATCATAGTTACCAGCCAGTTAGCTGGTCGCTTAGGCTTCTATATATAGACTAGTGGCCCGGTGCATGAAATTCATGCACATTAAAAGGGAATTAATTAGAGGAAATATTTTAATATTCCTATTTGTCTTTTCTCTATAATACAAGTGTCAGAGGTGAAAGAAAATGAGTAAAATGTATATGAAAATCTTCCTCCTGTCAGAGTCTGGGGTGTGCCATGGGAACCAGAGTCAAGTCCCTGCCCACCCATGTGCACCTCAAAATCATGCAAGACCCAGATCTGGCCTGCCCCACCCCCATTGGGCTAGATCCAGACCCAACTGGCCCCACTCCCGTCAAGCCCTGCCAGGTGAGGGACACAGCCTGAGGTCACCTGACCTGGCACCAGGGCAGGGGGCACGGTCGGAGGTCCCCCATCAAGCTCCAGAGGTGAAGGACAAGCCCTGTCAGGTGTGGGCCACAGCCTGAGGTCCCCCGTCAAACCCTGCTGGGCGGGGGACGTGGTCTGAAGTCCCCATAAAGCTCTGCCTGGCAAGGGATGTGGTTTGAGGTACCCTGTCCAGCCCTGCTGGGCGGGGGTCATGGCCTGAGGTCTCCCAGCCTGGTACTGGGGTGAGGGGTATGCCCTGAGGTCCCCTGTCAAGCCCTGCCAGGCAGAGAGCATGGCCTGAGGTCCCCTGTTAAGCCCTGCCAGACGGGAGACATGGCCTCAGGTCTCCTGCCCCAGCCCAGTGCCACGCAGTCTGGGGTCCCTGCTGATTGCTTGTTAAGGCTCGTTACAGGAACTCAGCCTCCACTGTGGGCACAGCCATGTTGTGTTACAGGATCCCCGCCTCTGCTGTAGGCACCTCCATCTTGTGTTACAGAATCCCTGCCTCCTCTGTGGGCACAGCCATCTTGTTATGTTGTGATAATCAATTTGCATATTCACTCTATTAGATAAGGCTAGAGGCCCGGTGCATGAAATTTATGCACGGGGGTGTTGTCCCTCAGTCCCTCTCCAATTGGGGGATGTTTGACTGCTGGTTTTGGCCTGATCCCTGAGATCCCACATCAAGCCCCGCATGGCATGGGGCGTGGCCTCAGGTCCTCCAGTCCAGTGGAAATGGGCTTAAACCAGTAGTCGGACATTCCTTTTACGTTCCAGGACTGCTGGCTCCTAACCACTAGCCTGCCTGATAGCCTCCTAACCACTCCCCTGCCAACCTGATTGATGCCTAACTGCTCCCCTCCTAGTATGATTGTCCCCTACTCCCCTTTCCTGCTAGCCTGATCGCCTCCAACTGCCCTCCCCTGCTGGCCCAATTGCCCCCAACTGCCTTCCCCTGCGGGGCTGAGGGGATTGGGGGACTCAGGCTGGATGAGGTGGGGCTGAGGCGACTGGGGGACTCAGGCTAGATGAGGTCGGACTGAGAGGACAGGGTGCCACCATCTTGTGGCTTTGGGCGCCGCCATCTTGTGATGGCATGACAGTCAATTAGTATATTCCCTCTATAAATTATTTTAGTTTTTCTGTAATGAGGTGTATTAAATTTACATTTAATTTTTAAAGTTCTTTAAGTTATAAAAATGTAAAATTATTTTCTCATGTTTAAAATTGTTTCATATATTAGCATTTTAAATGGATTATGGATATATAATAATCTTGGGAAGTATTTAATATTATATTTAGTTTAGGAAGTATATAGTTACATTTTACATTAGTATAAAATTCATGAATGCTATACACTGGCTTGGGAATACTAGCCCAAAGCAATATTAATATACATATTTTTTTTACTATTGGAATTCACAGTGATGCGGTTGACGAAGCCTACTTTATTCACCAATATTCCAGTAACATGTGAAGAGAAAGACTTACCTGGTATGGCACTTACTTTATTCTACTTGCACTTAGGAAAAAATTGGCATCTTGATTGCTTCTATTACCTTCGAATAAGCCCAGCCTTGCCAATTTTTGCTCTTTGCTACATTCTCTGTTCCCTGTTTTTGTAGCATGCGCGTGGTGGCCATCAAGTAACAGGTCTCATTATAAGGTACTATTAATATTCAATGGCAACAGGAGATTCTTATTTTAGTTTTAATAATTTTACATCCATAGTCATAATACTATAAAAATTACATTTGTCTTCAAATATTCCATCAATATATGTATTAGCATTTCCTTTTTTTAAAATTATTGGAGCTTACTATAATATATTTTATATCACATGACATATATTTACCTTTGTTTCTAACGTTCATTCTCTGTGAAACCAGAATTTTTTGGTATGCACTAGTTTCATTGAAGATTAGATATGTAGATTATTTAAATATAACTTGTGAAGAGATTGTTTTTAAACACATCTTTCTCTCAGATATATATTTATGTAAGTAAAGTTATTTATAAGGTAGAGGTTAGAATTTTATGTTTTTGTCTTTTTATAGGAGATCTCTTTAACCAACTCATGAGAGATGATCCTTCAACTGTAAATGGTGCAGAAATTTTAATGTTGGGAGAAATGTTGACTTTACCACAGAATTTCGGGTAAGAATGATGTAGTCACATAAGACATGCTGCAATACTTTAAAGGCATTATTAATCTAGTTTCCAAAAAAATAACTATGGGTTGGCAAAGTGCTCATGATCCATTAAAGTGGTAAAAAAAATTCATCAAAATTATACTATGTGATACTGGTTTTTTAAAAACCGTAAGAGATATATGATTAAGATAAAGAAGACACATACCAAGATATTAATAGTGATTTTTCAGGGTGATAGAATTTTAGCTTTCTCCATTATATCTTACTATACAGCGTCGGGCAAAAGTCAGTTTATAGTTGTTCCTATGGAAAATAATACAATAATTAATAAATAATAATACAAGAATGAACTATTTTACATACTCACAACTGTAACTACTTTTTGCTCTACTCTGTATTTTTTAATGCCCATGGACTCCTTTTATTTTAACTTAATCCAAATGTCTTTCAGAATCATCTCTTTTATTCAACTTCACAGCCCTCTCTCAACGTAAGTTATCAGACTTGGCAGTTAATTAGGAGCTATAAGTTTTTTTATTTCTTCTCTTGCTCTTAGCTTATCATTATAGATTATTATTGAGGTAGATGCCCCTGGTTCCATCCTTTTTCAACTGAGAGAATTTGACACTAAAAGATATTTTTTAAGTTTTTATGAAAGGTTTACAGAATGTGGTCAATGACTAGTATCTTCAAAACTTGGAAATATATTCATGTAAAAGTATATTTTATAAATATATATTTTAGAATATTTTACATAGTATATAATTACACACACATATATTTTAATATATTTTATTGATTTTTTTACAGAGAGGAAGGGCGGATAGAGAGTTAGAAACATCAATCAGCTGCCTCCTGCACGCCTCCTACTGGGGATGTGCCCGCAACCAAGGTACATGCCCTTGACCAGAATCGAACTTGGGATCTTTCAGGTTGCAGGCCGACGCTCTATCCACTGAGCCAAACCTGTTTTGGCACAAATATGTATTTTTATAAAATATATTTTGTAAAAAGTATACAATAAAGCCACTAGTTACTATTTTTATTAGACTAACTTAGAAAAATCAAATATATCATTAAAAATACTCTAAGATCAATTACTTGGGTCTCTTCTAGATTCAGGTCATAAGTTAGTTAATAAAAATTGCCTTTTTCTATCCTCTTCAGTAACAAATCTTAAGACTCTTAACATGGACCTGATTTCAATGATTTATTCCTAAAGAAACTGGCAGTTTGTGCTGTAGTTGAGAACCATGATTTATAGCATGCTTTATAGATTAAACTAGAGGATTGGTGCATGAAATTTATGTATGAATAGGGTCGCTAGGCCTGGCTAGCAATCAGGGCTGATCTGCAGGGCGATTGGGGGTGCTCCCTGCTGGCACCTCCCTTGGCCAGCCTAGCACCACCTACTCGCCAGCCCTGCCGCCGCCGCCAGTCGCCTCCCTTGGGGGGCGATCAACAGAGCAATTGGGGGGGCCTGTGCCAGCTGGGCTGGGGGCAGCTCCTGCATTGAGTATCTGCCCCGTGGTGGTCAGTGTGCATCATAATGGCTCGTCGTTCCGCTGGTCATTTCTGTTCAATTTACATATTAGGCTTTTATTATATAGGATAAGTATTTTGAATTGGATCCTATATAATAAAAGCCTAATATGCAAATCGAGCGGTGGAATGACCAGTCTTTGTGATGTGCACTGACCACCAGGGAGCAGACGCTTAACACAGAAACTGCCCCTGGTGGTCAGTGCACTCCCATGGGGGGTGGGAGGGGGAGGTGGCATTTAGCCAGAAGCAGGGCTCACGGCTAGCAAGCACAGCGGTGGTGGTGGAAGCCTCCTGCCTCTGTGGCAGTGCTAAGGAGGGAGAGCAGACCTAAGCAGGCAGTCGGACACCCCCCAAGGGCTCTAGGACTGCGAGAAAGTACAGGCTAGGCTGAGGACCCCCCCTCCCCCAAGTGCAAGAATTTTGTAAACTGGGCCTCTGGTTTAGTAATAAAAGAGCAGCTAGTATAAACAAGGAATGTTGAAGCAGTATTTTACGTGATCTCTATCCTTTAATAAATTTTTTCTGCCGAGACTGGTTTGGCTCAGTGAATAGAGTGTCGGCCCTGTGGACTGAAAAGTCCCAGGTTTGATTACAGTCGGGGGCATGTACCTTGTTTGCAGGCACAACTCCACTAGGGGGCGTGCAGGAGGCGGCTGATCAATGTCTCTCATTGATGTTTCTGACTTTCCCTCTCCCTCTCTGTAAAAAACTCAATAAAATATATTTAAAATAAATAAATAAATAAATAAATAAATAAATTTTTCTACATTTGAAGTTCTCAGAGATACTCAAATAGAATATTTATGATAAATCTTGAATGGATTTCTGTGTAAAATTTTATGTTATTTCACAGGAACATATTTTTGGGAGAGACCTTTTCCAGTTATATCAGCGTTCATAATGATAGCAATCAAGTTGTAAAAGATATATTGGTGAAAGTAAGTGGCATTCTTGTTTGCAATATATTTTTTGAAACAACTTTTCTACTATGTTTTTGAAACTTAATTAAAATGCGTGTTTGATATAGAAAGTTTTGTCATCAACAACAAGCAGTAATTAAATACCTAATAGTATAGTAAGCTAAGCACAGAATCATTTCTGTTATCCTCAAAGTTTGTGATAGGTTGATGAGACAATGTACCAGTTAAAGGTAAACAGCAGAATGTTTTTGTTAGCAATTTCTGATTAACATAATAAATTTTTAAAGAGAAGGACAGATTATAGGGGGGTATTTTGCCTAAATCAGAAAAGCTTATTAGAAGAAAAGGAACACAAGAAGGTCTTGAAAGAATGGTAGGATTTAGAGAAAAAGACAAGAGGAACTGGGTTATCGGAAGCAGACACATAGGAATACATATTGTGTTCTGGTAGCACTGATCGTAATTCACTTGATAAGAGTAGGTAAGATTATAGATGTGCACACACTGGAGCATCTTGCAAGCTAGGCTAAGGCTGAGGTTTTGCCTTTTTTGTTGTTTTATTTTTTGAGACAGTGGGCAGTCAGAGGAGATTTAAAACATATATATATTTTTTTATTGATTTCAGAGAAGAAGGGATAGGGAGGGGGAGATAGAAACATCAATGATGAGAATCATTGATTGGCTGCCTCCTACATGCCCCCTAATGGGGATTGAGTTTGTAACCCAGGCATGTACCCTGTCAGGGAATTGAACTGTGACCTCCTGGTTCAATAAGTTAATGCTCAACAATGAGCCACACTGGCCAGGCTGTCAGTGGAGATTTTTGAGCAGAGATATTCACACTATTTTGGAAGACTGATGAAAACATTGTATGGGATGGTTTGTAGGAAATAGACCAGTTAGAAGATTTTTGCAGTCCTTTAGAAATGACAATCTGAAATCTATTTACATAAAGAAAGAACATAAAGAAAGTAAAAACTCACTGAATATGAGGGAGAAGTTTTGTAAAAGCTGTCTCAAGTGATGCATTTAGGTCACTTGAGCATTACCAGAACAGAAGTCTAATTAGGATGCGTTTGAAAATGATCAAGTATTAGAATTGAAAAGTACCTCAGAGAGCAAATATTCCAAATATCCTATATGACCCAACTTCCAGAAATTGGATGCGAATTTTTGCATACACGTGCATATGTATATTATACTATTGATGAGTTTCTGCCTTTTGTTAGATCAGGAGTTGGCAAACCATAACCTGAAGGCCAAATTTGGTCCATGCCTGTTTTTATGACTTTTGAGCAAATAATGGTTTTTACATTTTCAAATGATTGGAAAGAAACATAGCTTATTTTGTGATGTGAAATTCAAATTTCAGTGTACATAAAGTTTTATTGACACACAGCCACACTCATTTATTTCTGTATTATCTGTGGCAGATTTCAAACTACAATGGCTGAATTGTAGTAGCAACAGACTGTATGACTGCAAAGTCTAAATTATTTGCTGCCTGGTCTTTTAAAGTTTGCCAGTCTTTGCATTCGATTATGAAAAGGTCTGATTTTCAGAACTTTGAGAATGTATACTTTTTTCCTGGCATTTAGTAAATGTTCTATTTATTTTTATAAGATGAATAAATCAACCAAGTCATGTAATTTAAGGTAAAAAGAAAAATAATATAATAGCATACTTACAAAATATAAACATATCTTTTGGCTTTATTTAGTTTTAATTTTCTTAAAGGCAGTGGTGTTTGAAATAATAACAGTAGTGAATGTTTATTGAATAGTGAAATGCCCATCAAGAATCTTTTTTTATTAAATTTATTTTATTGTTGAGAGTATTACAGATGTCCCCAATTTTACTGTTACCCCACTCCACCCAGCTCCCACCCTACCTCAATCCTTCCTCTGTCTATTGTCTGTGTCCATGGAAAGAATCTTCTTTGTTTCAAAAAGATATTTAGATGTATTATGTACACATAGGCCATTTTTTTATATATCAGACTCACGATGACATAGGTAGTATAACATGATATTGGCCTGTATTTTTCTTTTTCATGTTTTCTTTTATCACATTTTAGGTTATCAATATTATGGTTGCTAAAGGTTTTGTATGCATGTATATTAGCATAACCAATGGACATGGACACTGGGGTGGTGGAGGCTTGTCCTGGGGAGATGGAGTGGTGTGGTGGTGGTGGGGAGGTCCATTAGGGGGGAAAAGGAGATATATGTAATACTTTAAACAATAAAAAATAATATTATGGTCGCTAAATAAATTTAGAGAAATTTCCTTTATTTTCAATGCTTCAGAGCAATATATGGAGCCTTTAGACTATCTGATCTTTAAAGGGTTTGTAGAATTCTCCTGTGAAATCATATGAGCTGGTGCTGTTTTTTGGGGGAAGTTATTTGATAGCATTTTCACTTTCGTCCTCTGGAGATTAGTATGTGTAAGCTTTCTATCTCTAATGGTGTAAATTTTGCAAAACTGTTTTATTCCAGGAAATGATTCATTTTATGTAGATTTTTCAAGTCTATTTGTATATAGGTCTTCATGGTGGTCTCTGAAAATTTCTGTTTCAGTGCTATTTTTCACTGGTCATTTTTTATTTTGCATATTTTTGCTTTCTTTTTCTCTTGATTTATTTTAGCTATCTCTTGGTTTATATAATAGGTTTTTTATTTATTACTTTATATCTAATGCTTTTCTATTCTCTACCTCATTAATACATATTTGCTTTTAACTATCTTTATGGTTCTGATTATTTACTTTGTCTTTTTTTTACCTTTTTAGCTGGGGATTTAATTTGTTTATTTTTAGTCTTTTTTTTTTATAAAAGTGAATTTTCTTCTGATTCAGTGGTTTAGGTATATCCTACATATTCTGATATGTAGCTTTTAAAATAATTTTATAATTTCCTTTATCTTTCCCCTTCTACCCAAGAGTTGTTAAATAGGTGTTTCAGATAAATAGGTGTTTCAGATAGAAAAGCTTTTTTGTCTTTTTAATAATTTGTAATTATTTTCTATCATAATCAGACAGTATTATTCTTGTAATTTTTCTGTTTTTCACACTTGATTTGGGGTAGCAGTTTTTGCCAGTGACTTGTTTAAATTCTCATTATCTGTTTTCTTTTATTTAGTGTTTTTGTATAGATGAACACTATTGGTGGCTTTGCATTCTATGCAATTTGAAGATTTTTTAAATGCCTAAGTCAAGAATGCCCTTGATAGCAGTGTGAGCCTTTTGTATTTAATTCTGAATTCCCATACTACCTGGTTGATTTTATTTTATTTTTTATGTGCATGTCTATGTGAACCATTGTCATGGTTCTGAGTGTCAGAGCTATACAGAAAGACTTATGCAGAGAAGTCTTGCTCCTCCTTCATCTTACTTCAGTGTTCCTATTTTTGGCATCCATACCAATCCTTGCCATGTAAATAACCAGTTTCATTTGACTATTTCTTACTACTTTCTTTCAAGGCTGATCTTCAGACAAGTTCTCAGCGTTTAAATCTTTCTGCCTCCAATGCTGCAGTAGCTGAACTGAAACCTGATTGTTGTATTGATGATGTCATACACCATGAAGTAAAGGAAATTGGAACACACATGTAAGGATTATTTTTACTAGTTTTAGAAGGCTTTCTTTTATATATGCCTTTATTTGAAACGTTTGCTTTATTTCCAGTTATCATTAAACCTAATGCCTACTTCAAAAAGAATTTTGTTTCATGTTTACATTTTATCAGAAACAAACTTTAAACAGAATATTTTATATGTATTTGAATGTTAAAATTGTATTTTTCTTTCAATCTGAGAAGCCAATATGAACATTTCAGCCATTTAAAGTAACTTTATATATCTCCACTGCCTTACCACTTAATTAATTCACAAATTCTGTTAATTTTTATACCCATCTTTCATTACCATCTCTTCTTCATCTCCACTTATATCACCATTTTTACCTCTCCTCTTTTAAAAAAAAAAATTTTTTTATTGATTTCAGAGAGGAAGGGAGAGGGAGAGAGAGTTAGAAACATCAATGATGAGAGAGAAACATTGATTGACTGCCTCCTGCACTCCTCCCACTGGAGATCAAACCTGCGGCTCAGGCATGTGCCCTCGACCAAAATTGAACCTGGGACCCTTCAGTCCTCAGGCTGAAGCTCTATCCACTGAGCAAAACCAGCT
This sequence comes from Lasiurus cinereus, assembly GCA_011751065.1. Classification (NCBI taxonomy): domain Eukaryota; kingdom Metazoa; phylum Chordata; class Mammalia; order Chiroptera; family Vespertilionidae; genus Lasiurus; species Lasiurus cinereus. Next base: position 48,172,215 of record JAAGEH010002531.1, on the reverse strand, counting down.
AGGATTCTATTCATATTCTGTCACTCTTCTTTCCCTTTCTACACTGCAGTCATACTAGACTACTTTTACCTCTGAACTCTATGACTTGAAATGTATTCTTCCCTTACAAAGCAGTGCCTATGTCATTTTGTTTAGTTCTACTTCTTCATATCTCAGATTCAGCATGACTTCCTCAAAGAGGCTTTCCTGATTTCCTAGACTGAATTAAGTGACCCTTTTTACATATTCTGTAGTATCCACAACTTGTCATTTTTAAAATGTCTTTTGTACTGAAATTACTTACTGAGTGCCTACCATCGTATTAAAGTATAAATTTCATGAAGTCTGCTATATCCCCAGGATCTGGCAAGAAACAGAAGTAAAAATATGTTGAAATTGAATTTATTGAAATATTAAATGTGTAAAATCCCCATTTTATAGAAAATGAGATTCTTCTATAGTTAAATAGCTCATAAATAATGGTGTGGAACTCAACTCTAAATCTGCCTTCAAGACCTGTACCGTGCTACTCTCGTTCCTACAGTGAGCACTTTGAGGGCACATATTGTAGGGTTTTGTTTGTTTTGTGTGTTGTCCCTCACCTGAGGATATTTTTTCCATTGATTTTTGGAGAGTAGGCAGGAGGGAGTAAGGGAAAAGAGAGAGGGGGAGAGAAACATCCATGTGTCTCACATTAATTGGTTGCCTCCCACACGCGCTGGGCTGTGAATGGAACCTGCAACCCAGGTACATGCTCTTGACCAGGAATCAAACCTGTGACCCTTCATGGCGTGGGCCAATAGCCTAACCACTGAGTCATGCTGATCAGAGCCAAGTACTGTATTTTGATCAATACTATATCCCTAGGACCTGGCTTAGTACTAGGCATAAGTATAAAGGAGAAATTAAATTAGCTACAATGTCATCGCCTAGTATAACCAGTCTTAAAATATTGCTGTATTTCTTTTCATTCGTTTTTATGTGCATGTAGATAGGTAGCAGATGTATATAAATAATTTACATGATATTTTACAAATGTCATATTACCCATGGTTTTGTCTTCTTCAATTCACTTTGAATATTTTCCCTCTTGAGTCAGTAATCTTTGAAAAACTTTTTTTTCTTTTTTAAGAATAGTTTATTGACTTTCAGAGAGAGAGGAAGGAAGAGGGAGAGAGAGAAACATCTGCTATAAGAGTGTAACATTGGTTAGGCATCATCTTGTGAACTGAAAGGTTCCTGGTTAGAGTTTCCGATCAGAGCATGTGTCCTGGTTACCTGCTCAATCCCTAGTAGGGGTTCGTGCAGGAGGCAGCCATGATGTTCCTCTCATCAATGTTTCTATCTCCCCCCTCTTCCTTCTTCTCTTTCTAAAAATCAATGAAAGCATATATCTTTTTAAAAAGGTACACAATAAAAATGATTCAGAATGATTAATCTTTCTATTTCAGCTTGGTGTGTGCAGTGAGTTATACAACTCAGGGCGGAGAAAAAATGTATTTTAGAAAATTCTTCAAATTTCAGGTATTGAATATGACAGTGGTACATGTTTTTATTTTTGTGTGTGTGTGTGTGTTGTGTTGTTTGTTTTTTGAAAGTGTAGTTATTTCTATTTATCTACAGTGAAATAAGGCTCCAAATAAAGCAAATAATATTTTTGGACTTCTCATATTGCTAACAATCTGAAGTTAGATGTAATTAAGTTAATTAAAAGCAGAGAAATTATCATTACCAATCTATAATAATAAAAATGTAATATGCTAATTAGACCGGACATCCTTCCGGGCAACATTCCAGACAAAGCTGAGCCTGCGAGAGCCTAGCATTGCACCAATTTTATGCATTGGGCCTTTAGTGTACCAATCTGATGTTCTTGTAATGAAATTTGAAGGTTTTGCCCCCAAAATATTTTTATTATTTTTATAACTTCACAAAGCATACATGAAGAGGGGAAAAATGATTGACAAGTCCACATAAAATAAATGTAAGTTTTACCAACTTTATAAGGAAATATTTAAATGAGAAATTATTGACTTGGGCTGAGTATACCAAATTTCATCGGGGACTCCAGGAGAATTTTGTATTTATACACAATTTTCAAAGTCAGTAATCAAAAATAGTTTAAAAACCACTGTTTAACATATGTATGTGTGTGGACTGGGAGACAAGACTACCATGTATGTCTATATATAGATCTACCTATGATGCTATATATATATTTTTAATTCCTGTAAGTGAAAGAAAAAGTATTGTCAATAAGAAACATATTTTGCTATTGCTTGGCTACATTGCTCATTTGTTTAATATTTTACATGCCTTTTGAAAAAATAAAAGGAATTTCGGTTGCTTAATTTGGCAAACATTTTTTAGTAAAATAAAGATAGAAAAATACTGAAATAATGTGTTCAGTTTAATCAAATGTAACGAAGTAAAACCCAAGTAACTATCCCCTAGTCAAGAAATGATGGTTGCCTTTTTAAAGATACTTTTAGGATTATTTTAGGATTATCTTTTGTTTCTGTAAGAGTATTGCATACCTATTAGAAAAATCTTTTACAAATAAATTGGAAAATGGCTTTTCTACATTTAAGCCCTGGTATTTAAAACAAGCAAACAAAAATAAATGGTTAAATGATAAGAATCTCCTGCTTGATATGCTTTATTCAACTAGGTTCTCAAACCATTGGATGTGAAAACCAAATTTTACAATGCAGAGGTAAGTGTTGGGCATGTAATATTTTGGATAAAACATTAAGATCTTATTTGACTAAAATTATATAGTACTACATTTCTTTTCATATTGAAGTCAATTACTGATAGTCCTGCAAATTACTTGTTAAAAATGAACATAAAGTTCAATCAAAAGTGAATAATTTCATTATAGATCACTTTAATCTGCTGTTTTCAACTTACATGGAATCAGTATGATTTTTATTTTCATTGGTAATTTCATAAAGCTTTCACCCCTTTCATTAAATGATTGCCCTATCATTCTAATGAATGGTTCTTATTACTGTTTAAAAACATCAGTAATCTGCTGAATATTTACGATGTAATTCTGATATTTCAAAAACTGAAGTGGTAGTTCTAACCCTGCAAAAAAGATTTAATATTTACATGGAAAATATTGATAAGTAGAGTTCAGCAGTATAAAGTTTGTTGTACAATTGGGCATATCAAAATGTCTAAGTCAGGAAACTGACCTACAGTAAAGACCTATGAGGAGGAAAAAAAGACATAAAATAACAAAACTAGCTCCTGCAGTATAAAGTGAGCCTAACAGAATGATATAAAAAAATGTGCTACAGGACCTCTGGGGAGGAGATTTTGGAGTAGTCTGAAGAAGCTTCATGGAAGAGAAGGGGAACTGAGCAGAGTCTGGAAGAAGGAATGTTGAGGAGCCCAAGTGTCAGAGCAGTGAAGCCATTCCAAGCAGAGTTGCCCAGGCACATGTAACCTGTAGTGAAAAGTGTACATATTTGATGGGAGGGTAGAGTCTCATCAAGGAGATTCCTAGATGTTTGGGAGTTGTGTGTGTGTATGTGTTTAATATATTTTTATTGATTTCAGAAAGGAAGGGAGAGGGAGAGGGAGATAGAAAGAAACATCACTGATGAGAGAGTATCATTAATCGTCTGCCTCCTGCACACTCTGAACTGGGGATCGAGCCCACAACCTGGGCATGTTCCCTGACTTGGAATTGAACCACAACCTCCTGGTTCAGAGGTCGATGCGCAACTACTGAGCCACACGGCCAGCCTACTAGATGTTTAAAGAGTTGACATTTCTTTTGGGGGTTAGGGAAGTTGGAATGCTATATTTGTGCTCCACCTTTTTTGTGATTTAATACTGTAATTTTGGTAAATTGCGGTATTTGGCTTGGTGAATAGTCTTAGTAATTTATTACTTTGATAGGAAAGATTTCATTCCTAGTAGGAGGGGAGATTGGAAACTATTCTGTTAGACTAGATAGTTAGAAAGTTAAAAATCAATAGGGCTATAGTTGGTTTTTTTTCTGTAAGTGGCTCATAGGATAATACATATTAAGATATTTGGGGTTTTCTTTGTTAAAGATATGTTGATGTATTCAGATACTTGACAAATAGTTTGTAATACTTGTCACTTATTCAGTGATTTTTGAATACCTTTATGAATTGCTGGTTACTCCATGAAAAATATAAAAGTGACATACTTCTCTGAAAAGACAAAAACAGAATTTCACCACACCAAAAAGTAACTAATTTTTCTTTTCCATATTCTCTTTTAGTCTTTACTCATTTATATATAATAGTCTGTTTTTTAATCATAGTAACAATTACATTTGTTGCCTTTTTCAGCTAATATATGTAAATAAACACAGACTTTAAGTTGTTGCCAAGATTTCAGAACAAAAGTTTTCGTAAAATCAGAACTTTTGAAAATAGACATTTCTTTAAAAACAAGATAGGATGAAGCAGATTCTATTGACCCCAACTAGGAAATGCAAGGAAATGATAGGAGTTAGTAAATCACCCTAGACAGTAGGTGATATTTTTTATACTCTGTGACATGTCCTTACACAACTAAAATTAGTCCAACATTTGTCACAGACATTTGTATGCTATTTCTAAGAATTCTAGTAATATGTGAGTCACCTAAAAAAAACAAGTTTTTATGAAAAATTTTGTCATAGTCTTCTAAAATAGAAAAGCCTCGCAATAAGTGACATTAATTAGATGCTGGGATTCAAACATTTGGTCACCTGCTGGGTACAGAGCTCCATGCCAGGTGATGAAAAGAAATATAATCATCTTCACAATCCTCAAGGAACTTAGGTCTAATGGCGGAGACCAGCATGACAGAGCTACAGTATATTATAAGCACCCTTCCCCCACTAGAACATGAAGTGTACTAATACTCTGGGAACATAGAAAAGTGAAATATGATTTCCAGCTATGTATTAGACAAAAAAAGGGACATTTGAGATGACCCTTGATAATTGGGAGACTTTAGAAATATATTAAAAGGAAAGACTCACTGAAATCTATTAACAAAAATAGAATAAATTCTCAATTGTGGTCTAGCTCAACATTCTCTGAAATGTGATCCATAGAATCTTAATCATACAAGATGCTCCTTGAAAAAAGGATTCCATTATTAGATAAATTTAGGAGAAGCTCTTTATTGTACATATTCTGAATGTAGAGAATAGTGTATGTCCATTTTAAGTAATCTATGAAGAATTACAGTGTAGTAAAGAATTATAGAACTAGAAAGGCATGGAATATACTTTTCTCCCTCAAGATGTGCCCTTGAATATTTGCTTCTATTAAGTACTCACCTGTCATGTTCGTCTCTATTCATTTAACCTTAATAGTTTCACCTGTTTAGAAAAATGATTTATCATATTCCTTTATGTAGCTTTCTATTTACTTTCTTGGTTTACTAATGCTGTCTTGTATAGTAAATTAAAAAAAATGCAGAAATGCATTTTATTTTAATGTTAGTTATTCTTTTTCTTTAACATTTAATTCTGATTTTTCTAATTTTTCTTTTTTATTTTTCCATTAGAGTGACCTCAGTTCTGTGGTAATTTGATTTTTTATTATAAATTTCTATGCTTATCTTACTCACCACTTTTTTACTCTAATTAATCTCTCTTTACAAACATATTGGAAAAATAAAGTTAGTATGAATACCAGCTACTTGACTTCAAAAAAATATATATAATTTTTGTACTTTTTAAATTTATATTAGTTGTCTTATTCTGTAAGAAAAAATAGATCAGAGATTAAATTGTCATATTGAAATAATTACATTCTCCCTTTTAGTGCTTTTCCCTTAAGTGTTTTTTTAAAAGAGACATGTTAACCTTGTTTAAAATAGCCTTGGGATTTTCAACATCTTACTATAAAATACCATACTAGTACGTCAACTCTTTGAATAAACTATCTAGTTTAAATTTATCTTCAAATACACAAGTGGTTTTAGTTTTAAGTCTGGGTCAGGTAAAGATGGCCCTTTGAGAACAGTAAAGAGAAGAAAATCAAATTTTCCCAACTTGGCTAAAATCATATTTTCAAATTTTTAGTACCTATAAGCAGTATTTGCTTATGCAGTGTTACATTACATACATAATAACAATATCAACTGCCATAGCACTGAATTCTTAATTTTTCAAATGTCAAATTATTTTATACTAACTATTCAAACTAACTTAATTTTCCATTATGCTGCTTGTTTTTCTTTCATTTTATCTAAATTCTTCCTAATTTATGCAGAAAATTGCACTTTTAAAATTGAAATGTAGATCTATGGTTATTTTTAAAGCAATGGATTGATGGGATATATTTAGGATTCTTTTGAGGAAAAATAGCAGAATAATGCCTTTAAATTAAGGTATATTCTTTTAAATTGATACATCATTATATTTTGTTTTCATTTGAGCACATGTGCCAAGAACTAAAGAATCTGTTTTATTTTAGATAATAATACATTAGAAATAACCTTATCATTATTTTGCAAATGATTTTCGTTTTCTGAACTTAGTGTTTAAAGGCTTATAAATGCCAAGATATTTTGATCATAGTTAGTTTGTGTGTGTGCATATATACATACTAGTATATGCACATAAAAATATATATATACACACATACACATATATATCATGTTCCTATACAACTATAAAATTTTGAACAAATTCTTGAAAATCTTTAGTATATTATTTCTTATAGAGGTTAGTTTATAAAATAAACCAAATTATCTGTTATCCTTCAATTACACAAAAAGTAATAACCAAATAGCATAAAAAGAATGTTTAACATAAATAATCAGAGAATAAAATATTTTTATAAAAGTACTTATTTAAATTACCCATTGATTAAAATACTGCTGAATAGCTTCACTTTTCAAATCATCACTACGTACAAAATATCTTTTGTTTTATTTAAAAGTTCTAAAATTGTCAGGTGTAATTCACATATATTTTACCTTAAATTTATATTTTAAATGAACCAAGAAATTAGTAATGGCCACTAACAAATTGCTTTAATTAAAGTTAAATTCTATAAGATTATATAAAATACATTATTCTCTGTATTAGTGGTCTCTGTATTATCTAAATTGAAGCAGTGTAACAATTGAAGTTATATTATGCTCAAATGTTATAAAGACTAAATTATCTTAATGTATCACAGAAATGATAGGTATGCATGTATATTAATCATACTAAATTTCATTTTAACATATTAATAGCTTATACTAGAAGATATAGGATATTTGTGAATGAAATTCCAGTTAAATATTTTTTAGCTTAATACAAAAATATCATAGTTATCCCCCATCCATTGTTTGACAAGTTTTCAATTGACTAACACTTGACTTTGCCCCTGTTAATTACGTTAGGATGAAGATTTCTTTTCTTGCATTAATTTTGATAACATTGACTTTCAGGCATGAACTAATCACATTTGTGGTTAATATTTTTTCTTCATATAGATCAGATATTTTGTTGAGGTTAATATTTTAAGTAGCATTACACTTTGGTGGATATTTTTTCATATTCTCAGACCGATGAAGTATTTCTCGAAGCCCAAATTCAGAATATTACGACCTCACCCATGTTTATGGAGAAAGTTTCATTGGAGCCATCTATAATGTACAATGTAGCAGAATTAAATTCAGTCAACCAAGCTGGAGCATGGTAAGTATGAATTACGACGTGTTCATTCTTATTTTGAAAGATCTGAACTCTTCTGATATCTATTACTCTTGGATGGTTTTTAATTTTTTTAAATTAGTAGACTATTTTTATTTTCATAGGAAAATTGATCCAAAAGCAATTTCTTAATCAGAGCATCCTAGTATTTACATGTTGTTTTAATGTGGCACATTTGTTACAATTAATGAACCAATATTGATACTTATAATTAATCAAAATCCATATTTTACATTAGGACTCAATTTTTTATGTTGTACATTCTGTGGGTTTTGAGAAATATAATGACAAGTATCCCTCATATTATTCAAAGTAGTTTCACTACTCTAAAGATGCCCTATGCTTTACCTATTTGTAAAAATAAAGATCTTAGTTATTTGCATTTTATGTCTATTTGAAGCACTTGTTCTTTTAATTTTCATAATAATTCAGTGAGTTAAATGTGAAACCTTCATTTTATCCTGCAAATGATAAAATTAAGGCATTGGAAGGAATGATGGAGAGATTAGAAATGGTGGGTTTTAAGAAGAAATATTCAGTTATCAAAAGGAGAGGGCATAGGAATAGATGATTGATTTTTTGTGTGAAAACAAAAACATATGCCTTTCTATGGGTAATTTAGAAAAATAAATAAATGTAGGTTTGGCATTCATATGGATAGGAAGGTAATAGCTGGAGAAAGTGCCTGACTTTCTTAAACAAGAATGAAAGGTTATTGTTATCTTATTATGTTGGTTAGATACAGAAGAGTTCTTAACCTCCCATTCTCCCACTGGGGAAAACAATTTTCCATTCTCTTCCTATTATTTTAGTTCATCTTGGAAATACTTAGTTTATATTATGTTTCTTCTTATTCTTTTTTTTTGTCTTAAGTTTTGCATATGTTTCCTTTTTCCCCAATTGACCCCCCTTCTTATTCTTAATCTTTTTTCTTACAATTATAGAGAAGAGGAAAAGAATGTTTAAAGTTTTTATCTTTGTTGCATTTTTTCAGCTAAGTGATACATATCCAATATTTTAGGTAATATATTGCATTCTATTATAAAGAACCTCAAATTTTTTCATATCAACAAAAATTAAATAAAAATAAATCCTCTCAGTATAAATCTTTTTCATTTGTGTTGAAACAACTCACCTGTTCTGTTCTAGATCTTTGGATGGTAAATCATTCAGTTCCTGTCAAAAGGAATAATCACATGGTTTTTCTTTTAAAAGATGCTAGAGAAATCTCTCCATCTCTGTCTCCATCCCTCTCAGTGTAACTACGTTTGGGTCAAGAACATATTTGCAGCCAATGGATACACGCCAGTATTTGTATTGCCTAAAGCCCAAGAAGGAGTTTGCAGAAAAAGCAGGCATCATTAAGGGGGTAACAGTAATCGGGAAATTGGATATAGTGTGGAAAACAAATCTAGGTGAAAGGGGAAGATTACAAACCAGCCAACTTCAAAGAATGGTGAGTCTGGGAAAAACTTCAGGTTTTGGTGTGGGAAGGGACGGGTAGGTAATTAGAACAACTCAAATTTTCCTAGGTCAACACACTAAAAATCAGAGCAATATAAAAGGCATTAATATTACTACAGAATAAGATGTAAAAGACTAATGATTTTACTGACCCCTAGGGGGGGAAAAATTGGTATTGAGAGAAATGGAAAATCTTTAACTGTTCATTTATCCTTCATATGTGGTTTTTTCTTTATCAAACATTAAAATAACTGCTTGTCAGTTGTTCCCTCCTAAGGTGATTCATACTCTCTGTTCACCTGACTTCCACTATACTAAAGTTTTCTTTTTCACAATGTCCTAAAACTCTTACTACAGTCACCTACTCAGTTTATACCATTTTTAAGATGTTTAAAATCTGAGTTATCAGCAACTAGTGTGTGAGTCCCACTAACATGACCTTGTAAGCATTGGTTGGATGCCTCATTTCATCTCTGAGAATAGGGATAGTTACCATTCTTCTTTTCTTGTGTTAGAATATGCTACAGAATCCTCCCTTAGTGCTGAATATTATCTGTTTTGATATATTCTAAAATTAACTGTTCTTTCACTATTTGAAGTAATAACTGGAAAAAAATTGTCACTGGCCTATTTTTAATGTAACAGTTAGCTGTCATCCTGCCATGGCATGTTCCAAGCTTTCATGTTTCTGTGGCCTTTCCTTGCCGATGTGTCCTGTGAAAAGACATGATTTTCTTCCTGGGTCATTTCAGAGTGATCATCCTCTTTCTGTTTAGGCAGTAATCTTACCTCTTTAGAGCTATGTGTATATGAGTCAGAGTATCTTTGGAAAGCACCCTTTGAAGACCAGACCTCCTGAAATGTCTTTACTATTTACCTATGAGACTTATAGACGTTGAGATTCATTATAACTCTTCTTAACATGGAGTAATTATAGCAAAAACAGGCAGGGTCTGTAGTGCTGTTCTGCAGATAATAGCAGCAAAAGAAGTTAGAATGAAGAACAGAATAACTGAAAAATATTTTCTCCGAACATCATCTTGGAGACCCAGCAACTATTGAGTGAATGTCCTACTGTGGTACCTTCATAACAATGGAAAGATTTTGTAATACATGTATGTTAACTGTGTTGCTTTCTTTTTAGGCTCCAGGTTATGGAGATGTTAGATTGTCTTTGGAGGCAATCCCAGATACCGTCATCCTAGAAGAACCTTTTCATATTACCTGTAAAATAACAAATTGCAGGTAATGCCAATGTTTGTGGATGGATGTCCTTTCCTCCTTACCCACCTAAAAGATAATTTTTATTTTATTTTTTTCTAAGTTATATTTATTTTTTAATCATAGTTTACTTTTAATATTATTTTCTATTGGTTTCAGGTATACAGCTTAGTGGTTGGACAATCATATACTTTACAAAGTGTTCCCCCAATATTAGTGGTATCCACCTGGCACCATATATAGTTATTATGGACTATATTCCCTATGCTGTACTTTATATCCCTGTGACTATTTTTATAACTACCACTTTGAACTTCTTAATCCTAAAAGAGAATTTTTAAGTCTTTTAAATATTTGTCACCTTTTAAGTTTTCTGTTGACATGTAACTTTTTCTGATGTTGATGTTGAATACTGTAGTTGTTCATGTGGTACCTGTATGTTATATATTTTTGAGGTTGTGCTGCATTAGGCAGTTAATGTATTTGATTACATCCATGCATTATACCCTATGAGGTAGTATTAATTATTCACAATCTGTGCAAGGGAAAACCAACTCAGAGGTTAAGGAACTTTATTTAAGCTCAGAGAGTTAGAAAAGATAGGGCCAGAATTTGAAATTGAGTATATTTGATCTCAAAGTCCATATTTTTTTCATTGTTTACACTTCCCTCACACTTCACATCATTAAAGCATGGGATAGTAGGTTCTTGTGGAATAATATATTATAGATTTAATGTAACAAGGCAGATTTTTCTGAGCTATACTTATACCCAGGGCTATATCTTTAGTAGTAAGAAAGTAAAAATAGGTTATGAATTTAATATAAGGGATAACCATAGATTGGAAAACAGGACTTTGATAATAAAGGGAAAGTATAATCTAGTTATTAAAAAGCAGAACTTTGAAGCCAGAAAAACCTAGGATTAAATCCCAGTCCTGTCACTTTTGCTACTTCATCTGTTATTACTTGGTATTATTATTTGGGGCATTTTAATAATATTGCAGTGATGAGACCCAGCCCTCCCTGTGTTAATGTGTAATCTTTTCTAATCCATTTTCATTTCCACCTTATGATATTTGTGGGAGATAGAAAATAGTCATCCTTCAAAACTTCAAAAATACCTACTTCCCTTATGAAGCCACCTAAACCTCCCATGCACAGTTAATCATCCTTTTCTCTCTTACAGAAAAGTTTAATACAGTTTTTTAGTGATACTCAAATATTGTATAACTTCTAGTCTTTTCCTCACTAGACTGTGAATTATTATAGGGAAGGGCCCATGTCTTACCCAGTATTGTAAATGCGGTGCCGACCACATTGGAGGAGCTCAGCAAACAATACACGCAGGGCAAAAACCCTGCACATTTAGAGTGGGGTTTTGGATTTTTTTTGTTTGTGTGCTTCTTTTGAGATTTTTGAGGTATAGCAAATCTATTATTGACCAAATGACCAAGTGCTATCAACATAGTTTCTGAGTTTTTGTGAAACTTAATGCGAAAATTCATGTAGTGCATCTAACCTGGTCTGTGGCACAGTAGACATTTTAAATGTTTGTTTAGGAGACAGAGACCTATAAAAGCTAAGTATTGTTAAATTTTATATATAAAAATCAATAAATTAAATTTTAAGTAAATATTTTAAAATATAGAGCCAGCTATTAAAAAAAAAAAAGATATGAGTTGAAGGTAGTCATGAATGGTAGTAGAGTGTTTTTCATTATGAGCCTTTGGTTTGTGTGTGTTTTTAAACAACATGCATGCTTTCATTAAAAGTTGTTTTAACTGAACTGATGATATCAATTGTAAGCAGAAGCAGGCTTTTTATGTTAACAATGAACAAACCTGAATAGTTTTACTTCTTATAAAACTTGTCAGTCATTTTCTGTGTTATCTCCATGGTAAAGAAACATAAATAGGACAAACACTGGACCAGATTCTGTCATTCTGTTTCCTGCGGATTACCTAACAGATAGGAAGAATGCATAGCACTAAGATTAGACACAGCCGAAACTGGTTTGGCTCAGTGGATAGAGCGTCGGCCTGTGGACTGAAAGGTCCCAGGTTCGATTCCGGTCAAGGGCATGTATCCTGGTTGCGGGCACATCCCCAGTAGGGGCCGTGCAGGAGGTGGCTGATCGATGTCTCTCTCTCATCGATGTTTCTAACTCTCTATCCTTCTCCCTTTCTCTCTGTAAAAAATCAATAAAATATATTTTTTTTAAAAATTAGACACAGATGTCTGGAAGTCTCCCAGAGAAGTGGCACAGTTGTTAAAAGTGGCAAAGTTGTTAAAGGGAGCCAGGTGACTAGTAATAGAACCAACCACCAGATAGGCAAATTAGTCTCAGTGACTAAACCCTAGAAGATGCTATCTTCTTTCATTTTCATGACTCTCATAAGTAAAATAAAAATGACATATTTTAATTTGTTTCTGGCTTTTAATTCTCCTGGACACCCAGAAAACAAATTAACTGGAAGTAATGCAAGAATATCCCATCCCTCTTGTGAAAGGAACAAGATTTATTCCTGTTTTTCTGATTCCCCCAGCAGTGAAAGGACTATGGACCTAGTTTTGGAAATGTGCAATACCAATTCTATCCACTGGTGCGGCATTTCAGGAAGACAGCTTGGAAAGCTGCATCCAAGTTCCTCTCTCTGCCTTGCCCTTACTCTACTGTCTTCAGTACAGGGACTGCAAGTATGTTATCTTTTCAATAATTTCAGTATTTGGGAGCTATTAACCCATCGTACTGTATCCATACTTTCTCTAGTAATTATCATTGAATGAAAACTTAGGCCTATATTTTTCTCTCAATAGAGCGTCTCCGGCTTAAGACTAACAGACACGTTTTTAAAGAGAACATATGAATATGATGACATCGCACAAGTCTGTGTGGTATCTTCGGCCACTAAAGTGGAAAGCTGAAGAAAATCTCCAATGTTATGCCTTTCATTGAGTTTCACAGAACTTTCTGTATTTTTTCTCACTTTTGTAAAATGATCAAGTTAACAGTAAAAAGAAGTATGTTATTTAAATTTCTTTTCTGTAAAACAGTTAAAATATTAAATATTTGTTTTGAAAAGACCATCTACTGGTTTTATCTTATGAGTTATATTCTCATGAAACATTTGTATATTTTCTACACATAGCCTTTTTGTTTAATTTAGATGACCATTGGACTTTGTTCTTTAAAAGCTCTATATATGAGGCCATTTGTCCCTAGCAAGTATCTAGACCAGGCAGCAGCAAAATTTTTATGTAAAGGGCCAGATAGTAAATATTTTAGGCTTTGCAGGCCATGTTGTTTCTACTGAAGATACTCCACTCTGCTGTTGTGATGCGAGAGCAGCCAGTTAGCCAAAAGAGCACAGTGGGTTTTACAAATCAGGCAGCCAGTCTGCAGGCCATAGTTTGCTGACCTTGACCTAGGACATTGGTTGGCAAACTCATTGGTCAACAGAGCGGCAAACTGCGGCTCGCGAGCCGCAGTTTGCTGACCACTGACGTAGAAGATACAACTGTTTAAAACTTAAGAATTTTTATAACATTTCAGTTAAGTCTAGATTTTTCCCAGTTCCTTGGTTAACAGAAAAAGTTGTTTAAAACAACTGAGATGGTCCTTGTATTTACCATCAGAGTATGAATTCTTCCAAATTAGTGTATTGGTGAGTTTCTGTGTTTGTATGTACATATAAACCCATACATGTCTAAGTTTCAGTTACCAACAGCAGATCTTAGATTATTGCTTACTTGGTTAACTTTTAACTAAGAATCCTGTTTGGGGGTTTTTTCCCATTAAAAAAAAAAGCCACTTATTTTCATAGGCATATTTAAAGGATTTCCAGCTTCTGATATTTGACTTTGAATTCTAAATCATGTATTAATAGTATAAAACTTTCTACCTCTGCCTATAATCACACTAATTTTACTTACGCCTTGAATAAAATAGTGAAAAAGTTAAGATTGAAAACAACTTTACAATGTGACTGTAATTTTTGTCAGGAAAATAAAAGGTTACACTATTAAATAAACACTTATTTTGGTAAGTGGAAATGTAAGGATGTCCTATATAATAAAAGCCTAATATGCTAATGATATGCTAAGGCCGCTCAACCACTTGCCATGACGTGCACGACCACGGGGCAGACACTCGACCAGTCGACCACTCACTATAATGTACACTGACCACAAGGGGGCAGACACTCCGACTAGGTTAGCTTGCTGCTGTGGTCCAGCCAATCAGGACTGAGATGGGCTAGACATGCCCTGGAGCCCTCTCATGGTCCCTCTTCAGCTGGCCAACTTCCCACATCCCTCCCTAGCCCTGATCATGCACTGGTGGGGTCCCTCGGCCTGGCCTCCCCCTCTCACAATCTGGGACCCCTTAGAGGATGTTGGAGAGCCAGTTTCAGCCCAATCCCACAGGCCAGGCCATGGGATCCCAGGGTGCACGAATTCATGCACTGGGCCTCCATATATACATATATATAACTACAGGTCTGGTGCATGAAAATTCATGCACTAGAGGAGGGCTCCCTCAGCCTGGCCTGCCCCCTCTCACAGTTCAGGAGCCCTCATGGGTGAGAGGTGACGTCCCCATCACACCTCTGCTGCTGCCACTGCCAGCATTGGAAGGCTCAGCCGGCCCTGGGTGGCATCCAAGGCTTGCCTGCACCTCAGGCCAGCCCTGCTTGCCTAAGCCTCAGTCAGTGGGGAGGTGCAGGAGGATCCAAGGCCCCTGGCAGGGCTGAGTGGACTCTGGCGGACACACGGATCGGCCAGCTCTGGCTAAGGAATGGAGAATAATCTCAACAACTTGAGTTATAACTTGCAATTTGTTGGATACCACAGTCAGGCTTCAGCTTCAGAGAGGGATGGGCAGCTCATTGGAGGAGCCTGGGCAAGCTGTCAGTCAGTAGGGCATGCAGGAGGACCCAAGGCCCTGGCCGGGCTCGCGGAGTGGCTGGCCCTGCGCCTGCTGTGGGCATCACCATTTGTGCCGGTGTCGCGGTCAATCTGCATATTACCTCTTTATATATAGGATTACTTAAATGTAAGAATACATTAAGTCAAATACCAAAATTGTTTCTCCTTAAATGCATAATTATTTATTGTCATGACAAATTGGTCCAAAATGAAGGCTATATTCGAAGTGAGATTTGCCCCTTAAACTGGAGTAATAATTAATGAAATGTCTGTACAAGATAAAGTGTAAGCAGTGTAAAATATCTCTCTTCCAAAATGAATAAGGTTGATTAAATGATTAATAAGACTTTATAGCCACTGCACTGAGTACATCCATGGTTTTTCAAGCAACTTCTCATGATCAAACCTTCAGTTTCACTCTGTTTCAAACTTAAAATGTAGCATATAATGGGTCACTTGGAATCTGCTATATAATTTGATTTAATTACAAAGTCTCTTTTTACAAGCAATAACCTAGACACGTATTGTTCATTCTTTAAATAAAAGATAATCTTATTTTAGAAAGGATCTGTTTAAACCACATTATAAAAATTAGATAAACAATTTGTTACATTAAATGAAAGTGTCATTTGCATAAAAAAGATATTTTACGTTTTACATAGCATCATAATAGCTATAGTTACTACAATGAAATGTGATTAATGTAAGTCAATAATTCCTAAGTAGACTGTATATAAAGATTTACCTTAATGCCATTTCAGATAAGCAAGAATAAAATATTTGGGGCATTTCTTACAATTTATGAATAGCTAGCACAATCCAACTACACAAAACTTTCTTGAAATGCAGTGATTCCAAAATGAGGAAGATACTTGAGCAAAAATGGCTTGAATCAGATGGAAATTCAGTTGAGGGAACTGCTATCATTTAGACTGAATTTGGTATGGGAAGTATATGAACAAACAATCTAGGAGGTAAAAAGGAAAAATACACCAATTCCTATTACTTATTGTAAGTAAATCAAGACATTGATTTAAAGGGTTCTGCTTATAATATGTCTGATTTTGGTATCAGAGTATAGGTATGTAAAATGAGTTGTGAGGTACTTCCTCCTTTTCTATTTTCTGGAAGATTGTGTAGCTTGAAATTATTTCTCCCTTTTTGATAGAATTCCCCATTGAAATTGTTTTGTTTGGGACTGGAGCTTTCTTTTCTGGAGGGTATCTGTTTCTTCAGTGAGCTTTAGCACTTTCTATCCTATAAAGAATTTTTTTTAGTTAATATTGACTATATAGACCTAAAGTTGGTTGTAGTATTTTCTAATGATCCTGTAATATTTTCTAATGTCTGCATTGATATCCCCTCCTTCACCTCTGACATTGTTGATTTGTATGTTCTCTATTTCACTAGTGAGAGAACTAGAGGCTTACTAGTTTATCAATCTGAAAGCATTTTTTAATCCTTCACCCAAGGAGTGAAGATATTTTTCCATTGAGTTTTTTAGAGAAAGTGGAAGGAGGGAGAAGAGAAACATTGATGTGAGAGAGACATCAGTTGGCTGCCTCTCATGTGTGCCCCAGCTGGGGATGTGCCCTTTACCAGGAATCAAATGCTGGACCCTCTGGTGCAGCGGTACCAACCGGTGGTCCGTGAGGTCCGAAAGATTGGCAACAGCTGCTCTGGTGCACAGGCTGACGCTCTAACCACTGAACACACCAACCGGGGCGAAAGCATTTTTCATGCATTCAAGATAGCTATGCTAGAAACTTTTTCTTAACACTGGGTAACAGTGACTGATTTTTAACTAAAGATGGGCTTTGCTTTTTTTCATCAATGTCATCACATTCATGTAATTAGTCCTTCTGTATAATCCTTAGACACTAGGAGCAGAATTTATGAAAAATTAAATTGGTTTAGGTGGACTACAGGAGATTTAATTCAGAGGGCCTACGACTTAAGTCCTTCTCTTCTCTGGACAGAACTGTAGGTGCATTGTGGCCTAAGCCTCCAGAGTGGGAGTTAGGTATTGCTGGTGTAACTGAGGAGAAATCTCTAACCTATTATTATTTAAAATGGAGCTTTCTGGGCCTTTTTACAGGACCTAGGAAATAAAAATTGAAAGTGTGGTCCTGAATCTGCATTCTCAGCAAATAAACCAGGTGACTCTTCACAGTGAAACTATGGAACCACTACTCTAATGTCACAAAGGGAAAGAGGAAAAGTTGGTTTTTAAACTTTATTCTCTTTTGAGAATCGTTCTAATAAGGCCCTGATTATTATCAGTATTACTAATTTAATATTACATTCTTTTTCAGTTTCTTCTCACAACACTTGCAAAATCATTATGTGTTTGCCCAACTTTACCTATTTCATAATTAACAAAAGAAAGTCCAGTTAGAACAGCCTCCTCCACTATAGGTAGAGTTGTGTCATTAATACCGAACAATGCCACTTCTCTCCACTAATATGTATTCTAATTTAAATGTAATATTTTAAATCCCTATTATGTTTAAGTTGTATCAAATTAAGTTAAGCATAAAAGCAACGTGCCAAACCAAATCATAGCAAAGGATTACATGAACAAGCACTATTAATGACAGATGCTTTCTGTAATCCATCAAATAACTGAGGTTTTAAAAAAAAAATCAGTGTTCATGGGCACATAATTAAATGCCACTTAGAAAATTTTTAAGAGCCAAGCCATTGGCTTATTTAAATGTAGATATATTTGAGAGTTTTCATGATAAGGTCACCACTGGGGAAGTTGTGCTAGTTAAACTGAATAGTTATACAACTGGCCTAACCAGTACCATTAAGGATTTCTAAATGTATTTTATTATGTTATGTACATAGTATAATTAGCCATGCTAATGTTATAAATACCAAACTACAGGCAAGAGTAGTTAAAAACTATGCAAAAAACCTGAGCATCCTACCTACCTTCACTTTCTATACATTCACAGCATCTATTCTTTCTTTTCCACCAAATTCTGCTTTCCACCAGCTGATGCCTCCCTGCCACCCATTAAAACAAGCGGCATTAGAGACAGTGCTGTCTTCTGTGATATATATTAATCACTGATGGCATCATCAAGACTAAACACAGATACCCAAGTTCTCTCCAGACATGCTGCTCATTAGCAAGCATGTTGCTCTTTACCCAGCATGTGAAACCTTTCCTCTTGATCATCTTCCCTCTCAGAAAGTTTGCTGAAGGGAACTGGGAGCCAGAGCACTCCCCAATAAACAGCCTTACTGCTATTAAGTCTAGCATACAGATAGGACGATGAAGATGTGAAAATGAAACCCTGTTGAGTGACCATTCATTTACAAAGGAGTCACGTTACGTTGAAGTCTGTGATAAACCTATTGTCTAGACAGATTTATTCTGTAGGTTGTTTTTGTTTTTTGGCCACTATCTACAGCAAACACTTCAGAGCAGTAACCGTTTGCAGTCTAGAATCCCTGATCTAGAGTCAGGAGTGGTCTTCCGTGCTGCTGCTGAATGACCTGCTCCGGATGTGATTTCTCAGTTGCTCTATGAGTTCAGGATTCTGTTGCTGTATCTGCTGAGCAAACTGCTGTCCCCTGGAAGTGAAAGAGCGAAGTGGTATGAATTAGGACATTCCTAGCCACACAATACCCATAAAGATGGACTGCAAAGGGATGTGGGTGCTACTCAAAGGGAACTTCTACGAAGACAAGTTTTAGAATCACAGCTCGTATCTGCAACTTTACCATTGCCTCTAAATAGCATTATTAAAAGGCACTGATCTTTAGAAGAAGCAAAACACCCAAGCCAAAAAGGTCCTGGATTGAGTGAATACATCCCCCATCTAGTGCCTAACCACAAATAAACAAAGAATCCAAAAGTATATGCTTTTATTGTGTGTGCGCAAACATATTAAAAGGTATTTTGCTGTTGTAGTCAAGTGTTAATAGTCTCTCCTATCACAGGATGGTACACGATGTGGGGATGTGTATAAAAGTCACTGACCAGAACTAATTTTTAAAAAGTTAGAGAAACTGAATACGGATTCTTGATGCATGACCCTCAATTGGGAGCGTTAGACATTGCTATAATCATGCCACTTACAGATCATTCTAAAAATGCAATGTTGCAAATGGGGTCACGTGGCCATGATTACAAACACTAAATGATACTTGTGACTTCAGGTAAAATTTTCAGTGACAGCATCAATCAGTTGCAAAGAGCAGACTTATTTTAAGCAACCTGGTTGGAAGTGATGGAAATGAGGCAATGCAAGGAGTTCCTCTAGTGATGACAAGCACTGAAAAGTTTGGATAAAATTCTGTCCTAGATTGTCTGAACATTGGTATATATGTAAAATTTGGTTTTTAAATATATATGTTTACCTAAGTTAATGCATATTTTGAGTGGTTACTTGACTTTAATCTCCATCCTTAAGTAGCTATTCAAATCTGCTGAAAAATGTTTTCTTGAGTGCAGATCTGGATTCTGGCCCTTTAGTCTGGAAATTCCAATTTATGAACTTTTAAATTTAATAAGTAGTGAGGCCACTGAGATTAACAGTAAATGATAAAAATTCAAAAAGAAAGCCCCTGCCTCTACCGGCTTCTCAGTGATTAGAGCATCGGCCCGAGGACCAAAAGGTTGTGAGTTTGATCCCCAGTCAAGGGCATGTAAATCTGTTACAAGCTTGATTCCTGGCCCATGTCAGGCTGCATGCAGGACACATCTAATCAATGTGTCTCTCTCACATTGGTGTTTCTTTCTCTCTCCGCCCTCCCTTCCACTCTCTCTAAAAATCAATGGAAACCACTGACTGGTTTGGCTCAGTGAATAGAGCGTCGGCCTGCAGACTCAAGGGTCCCAGGTTCGATTCCGGTCAATGGCATGTACCTTAGATGCAAGCACACCCCCACTAGTGGGTATGCAGGAGGCAGCTGATTGATGTTTCTCTCTATTCCTCTCCCTTCATTTCTGTAAAAAAATCAATGGAAAAATGTCTTAGGGAGAGGATTTAAAAAAAAAAAAAAAAAGCCCTGATCCCTTCATTTTAGAGACAAACTATAAAACAAAATACTTTCTAAAACTCTAACTACAGAAAAACTGTAAGATCAACACTTTTTCACTATTTCTATTTCAAGTAACACTTACGCTTGGATGAGGCTAGACAGGTCAGTTAGGCCCCCAACTCCAGCAGCAGGTCCCCCAATGGCATTTGTCATCATTCCTGACATTCTAGAGTAGGCAAGAGGTATATCACTGGATTGGCATATAGTCTTAACAAGGATACTGACCAAGGAAAAGAATTAAATATACCCACATCATGTAGAGGGTTAGGCTAAATGTGTGACTTTAAGTGCCAATTACTGGCAGTCTAGGTAGTTTTGTCATGTTGGAGCCGATGTGCTCAAATTAGGAGCTTGCAAGTAGAAGGGAGGAAATGTAATATGTTCTTTTTATATACTTACAGCTGTTGAACTTGAGGATTCTGCATTAAACTTGCTGCCTGGAATTCAAAAATAGCATTTCCCATTAAAGATAGTAAATATTTAGGGATCCTTAACAAAGATTTCTCTTTTAACAATCAGAAAAATGAAAGCTAAACCATGTGGGTACTAACATTCTGTAGAGTCTTAGTGTGCTATACAAAGGGAATGGGAATGTAAAAAGGGTACTAGAACATGGTGGCATTTAAAATATGTTGCAAGGGTAGAGAGACTACAAACAGGCTAAACTGCAGATATTAACAGCAGTATACTTATTACTAATGATCAGATCAATAAAGCCAAATGGAGAAATAGAAACTTGGAAAGTATAAAGCATCTCCTATACTGCAGAAGCTTCACTTCAAAAGAGTTCTGTAAGAGATGTGACCTGATTCCATGGGGTTTCGTGGTTTCCATTCTTGTCATGCTAAGAGGGAGAGTTGAATATATGTATGTATTTATATACACACATATACATTAAAACTACATTTCGAAAGCATAAACAATTTTTTGCCTCAAATTTTTAGTCAACAATATTCACCTAAATTTTTAATTGAGTCTAAATCTGTGTAGACAGTAGTCACTCTAATAGCTGTCCCCCAAAATCCTCTTTTAATATCTATCAACCTGACCCTTTTTAAGAATGTCACTCAAAGTGTTTTTAAGCCCCACCTTCTGCACCTCCTCTGACAGTCTCACATCTCACTTCAAGCATCTTGAGGGCTAAGCTGAATTGGAAACTAAAATCCATTTTCACATCCTACTACAACAGCATAACCTGAGACCTAGATATGGGCACAATGCTCATAAAACCTATAAAGAGATATACATTTACTGGTTAGGTAGGAAGACCATATTACATTTGGCCTCAATCCTGAGACTCAAGAGTTGCAAGTCACTTCAACAAGTATTTCTCTGGTAATAAAAGCAAGTGGTGGCTTTCCCAACACCTCATTTAGGATCAGTGATGAAAAGATAACTACTGTCTACAAAGACTTCAACTAACAATTTTAAATTATCAATTGTTACAAACCTACCAATTGTTCAAAAAGACTTTTTTATCTCACTAGGAATGCGCCATCTGTATTTCAATTCAGCTGAAGATAGAGTGGATGCAAGGCATTTTATGAAGGAAACAAAGTATTACTGCCTTCCAAAGGCATAGCATCTGGTAGACTAGTTCTCAGCTATAAGTATACAGTCTTGCAAGGAACTTTATATACCCAGGTAACATCCTTGATCCACTAAACCAGAGTTTACTCATACTGGACCAGAGCATGTGTGTTTTCAAAAGGTCTGTAAGTAATATTGTTGGTTTGAAGGATGGAATTTATATATAAACTAGAAGCCCAGTGCATGAAATTCATGCATGGGGGGAGAGGGGCCCCTCAGCCCAGCCTGCACTCTCTCACAATCCGGGACAGCTGGCTCCTACCTGCTTGCCTGATCGGCCCTAACCACTCGCCTGCCTGCTTGCCTGATTGCCCCTAACCACCTCTGCCTCAGCCCCCGCTGCCGGGGCTTCATCCAGGAGGACATCCAGAAGGTCATTCAGCTGTCTGGTCTAATTAGCATATTACACTTTCATTAGTATAGATCATACTAAGAAGTAAAATTAACTAAAATAGAAAGGAAGCAGACAATGCTGAAAGGAGAGCATAGGGAACCATAATAACCAAATCTTCAGACCTCAGTTACTACATATCTTCCTAGGGCCATTTTCTTGTAAGAGTGGTCTTCAACCTCTTGTAAATTTGCAGATCCCTATGCCAATCTAATGAAAAATATGGTTCTCTCCATAAAAAAAAAATGCACATATCCATATGTACACAAGTTTTTATATACAATTTCATGGAATCTATGAAGTCTATCGAAGGCTTTCTCACAAACAGGTACACAGACAGATTAAAAATCTCAGCCATAGCATTACATCACCATCTTATTACCATCACCACCACTGGCACTACAAAAGCTTCCTTAATTGTTTCTAAAATGTGTTAGAACTTTATTGCTTCATGAAAAACAGAGCCAGCAAAGCAGAAAAGAAATATACTTACCATACTAATGAAGGCTGGATTATTTATTAAGCTAGTCATGTCAAAGCTCAATCCAGTTCCTGTCTGTAAAAGAATTATATATGACAGTTATTCTAACCAATACAATCTGATTACAATAAATTGTGAATGAAAGAAAATATTTCACTCATTCCGCATTAATAACTCACAGGACTGGATACCTCTCTTAACTTCTGTTCTGCTATTTTCAGATTCGACTTATAGGAATCATTTTCAGGGTCAAGATCTAATGCCTTTTGATAACTTGTAACTGCTTCTTCAAATTTATTCATGGCAGTGAGGGCCAGCCTAAAAAGAATAAAGCAATTAAAGAATATCAAAATATTACAAACGTAGTCAAACAGCTGTCTTGGCATTCAACCAGAATCCAAATTACACTTAATTTATTCATTATACTATGGTTCACAAGAGTATCATTAAAATTCCTTCTATTTCCAAGATTCTGTAAGTCTGGACTCTCCATTCCACTGCTGACAATCTTGGCTAGCTTATATTAACCATGAACTTAATGCTTAGGAATGAACCTTACCTACCCTCTTCCATATATGTTTTATGAATGACTAAGCTGCACATAGATGTTAGCTAACTAGCCGTCCTGTTGTCATGTAACTCCATGATGTTAAACTCATTTTAAGGACCCTGAACTAGATTTGTGCTTCAGAATGCCAACTCTCTTCATACGTCCTAGAGACACTGAGTCATGATAAATATCAATTTTTTATTAAAAAATAAAAATAGGCTGTGGGGCACTCCTGAACAAGATATGTTATTTGTTAAATAGATAAAATTAGCATCCTTTACAACTTAAGACATTATTACCCCAGTCACAGAGTTAGTTATTAAATTTTTATTTTCCTCCACCTAGTTAGAATGTATTTATTAGAAAATTACTTCAGAACTAAAAACTAATGGTATAAATGGAGATATAGTATTAAGATTTCTGTTTGTTTTTAACAAACTAAGTCAGCTGGCTTACCTCACAGACTTCCAAACTGGATAAAATACTGTGCCTAACCACAGAAAAATGATCAGACCTTCATTAGTTTTCTACGAGTCAAACTGAAAGATGCTTCATCAAAGTCCTCAGTTAATCAACAGTCAATAAATATTTACTGGGAGAATCCAAGATGGCGGCATAGGTAAACACCTACACTGCTGCCTCGCACAACAATTTCAAAACTACAACTAAAAGACAGAACGGACATCATTCAGAACCACAGGAAAGCTGGCTGAGTGGAAATTCTACAACTAGAAGGAAAGAGAGGGGCTCACAGAGACCCAGAGGAGCTGCAAAAAGCTGAGGTACGGAGACGCGCTTGTGGAAAGAGCGGGTGCTGGAGAACCTGGCTGGCTTTCTCTGGCAGGAGGGAGATGGAGACTCTCAACGGCATTGAATCCTACAACACTAAACCCCAGATCCAGCCAAAACTCATATTAGGGCAGTTTGGACTGTGAAAAGGGAGAAGTGCATGGAAATTTAGGGGAGTCGCAAAAGGTCAGAAGTCTGGTGGCGTGCATGGCACTGCGTGCAGAGGACCAACTGCTGATTGTGCCGCTGGCTTTCATGAGGGGGCGGGAGACAGACCCTCCCAACTGCGTCACTTCTAACTCCACTAAACCCCGGTTTCAGGCGAAACCCTGGGGACCCAGACTCATATGGTCCCAGATCGCAGGGGAGCCAAAGGGGTAGCAGTCTAGAGACACTGCAAGAGCGTGCGCGCACACAGGGACTGCTCCAGCGATTACCCAGTCATGTGAGACTCAGGGGCCGTGGAGGGCGGGGCCGATTGGAAGGCAAGACGGTCCCTTAAGCCCTGAGACTCCACCCATCCCAAGCTCAACAGAGAGGCTTTTGCAGTTTTTCAAATCTGGTATCATAAGGCTGAATCCAACACAGAAATTCTCCCAGCATAGTGAAAATGCCGAGACAAGGGAAGGGATCACAAACAAAAGAAATGGAGGAAAACAAACGACTGCATATAGAGTTCAAAACCACACTTATAAGGTTTTTCAAGAATATCCTAGAAAAGTTGGATAAAGTTAGTGAGACTCAAGAGGAGATGAAAAAGGACCAACTAGAGATGGAAAAGGACCAACTAAAAATTAAACATACAATGACCGAAATAAAAAATATTATACAGAGACCTAACAGCGGGCTAGAGGAAGGCAAGAATCAAGTCAAAAATTTGAAATATAAAGAAGCAGAAAACACTCAACTAGAAAAATAAGAAGAAAAAAGAATCCAAAAATGTGAAGATAATGTAAGGAGTCTCTGGGACAGCTTCAAGTGTACCAACATCAGAATTGTGGGGGTGCCAGAGGAAGAGAGAGAGCAAAATACTGAAAACCTATTTAAAGAAATAATGACGGAAAACTTTCCACATCTGGTAAAAGAAATAGACTTACAAGTCCAGGAAGCACACAGAATCCCACATAAAAGGAATCCAAAGAGGACTATACCAAGACACATCATAATTAAAATAGCAAGAGCAAAAGACAAAGAGAGAATATTAAAAGCAGCAAGAGAAAACAGTTCATTACCTACAAGGGAGCACCCATCTGACTGTCAGCTGATTTCTCAACAGAAAGGATGCA
Source organism: Lasiurus cinereus (assembly GCA_011751065.1). Classification (NCBI taxonomy): domain Eukaryota; kingdom Metazoa; phylum Chordata; class Mammalia; order Chiroptera; family Vespertilionidae; genus Lasiurus; species Lasiurus cinereus. The sequence goes on along the minus strand of JAAGEH010002531.1, from coordinate 48,146,779 downwards.
GGCCAGGCGGGAGTGGCAAGAAATATTCAACGTGATGAATAGCAAGAACCTACAACCAAGAATACTCTATGCAGCAAAGCTATCATTCAGAATTGAAGGGTAGATAAAGAGCTTCACAGATCAGAAAAAGCTAGAGGAGTTCAACTCCAAACCAGTATTATATGAAATGCTGAAAGGTACTGTTTTAGAAGAGGAAGAAGAAAAAGGTAAAAGATAAAAAATTATGAACAAATACATATCTATCAACAAGTGAATCTAAAAATTAAGTGAATTAAAAATTTGATCAACAGAATAAACTAGTGAATATAATAGAATCAGGAGCACAGAAAGGGAGTGGACTGATAATTCTCAGGGGGAAAGGGGTGTACAGGGAGAGGCTGGACAAAAATCATACACCTATGGATGAGGTCAATGGGAAGGAGGTAAGGGTAGAGGGAAGGGTGGGAGCTGGGTGGAGGGGAGCTATGGAGGGGAAAAAAGAGAAACAAATGTAATAATCTGAATAATAAAGATTTAAATAAATAAATAAATAAATAAACAAACAAACAAATAAATATTTACTGAAACCCTACTTTGCACCAGGCACTATTTTAGATTCCACAATGAAAGAAGGTAAAGTTCTTGAATTTAAGAAAATGTCATTCTACCTGGAGAAAACAAGCGATGAATATGCAGAGAAAAGAGTAATATTAAAGAGAATGAATAGGGCAGCTGCTCAAAGGCAGCACACTAAGAAGACCTGAATGATGAGAAGAAAGCAGGCATATGAAGATCAGGGAGTAGCATGCTAAATAGAAACAGCAGTAGACACAAAGGCCTGGGAACCGAGCCAGCGATTGAGGTATGCTCCAAGAGCAGGACAAAGGCTGACGAGGAGAGAGTACAGAAAGCAGTGTGGAAAGAGGTGATGTCAGGGAATAATCAGGTGCCAGATAATACAGAACCATGTTTTGGAGTCTGGATTTTATTCTAGTTGCAGTGGAGTGACATGATATGATTTATGCTTTGGAAAGCTCTCTCTGCAGAGGATCAACATGGGGTGTTAGTTAGGAAGCTGCTGTGGCAGCCTAGGTAAGAGATGGCAATTTGGACTAGTAAGGTAGCAATCAATGCTTCAATTTAAAATATGTGTATGTGGAAACTAGAATTAACAGGACTTGATGATAGAAGTGTTAAGTATAATAAGAATGAAGGATGATTTCCTAGGCTTGATCCAAGCACTGGTAGGTGAATGATGGTAACATTTCCTGAGATGGGAAAGACTAAAGAAGGAAATAAGAGTCCCGTTTAGGGCATGTTAAATTTAAAATGTCTATCTATAATAATAAAACGTAATATGCTATTAGACTGGACAGTCTAATGATCTTCTAGACGTCATTCCAGATATCCTTTGGCAGGGCTGAGGCAGAGGTGGTTAGGACCAAGCAGGCAGGCAGGTGAGTAGTTAGGGGCAATGATGAAGGCAGGCAAGTGGTTAGGGATGATGAGGCAGGCAAGCAGAGAAGGTTAGGGGTAATCAGGCAGGCAAGCAGTTAAGGGTGATCAGCCAAGCAGGCAAATGGTTAGGGGCAATCAGGCAGGCAGAGGTGGTTAGGGGCGATTAGACAGGCAAGCGAGCAGTTAGGGACAATTAGGCAGGCAGGCAGAGGAGTTAGGGGCTATCAGACAGGCAGGTAAAGGCAATTAGGGGCGATCAGGCAGGCAGGCAGTTGTGGGGTTAGGAGCCAGTAGTCCCAGATTGCAAGAGGGATGTCTGACTGCTGGTTTTCCCCTGAAGGGTCCCGAATTGCAAGGTGCAGGCCAGGCTGAGGGAGCTGTCCCCCTCCAACCCTCCTATCCATGCATGAATTTTGTGCACTGGGCCTCTAGTTAAACATATAAACAGATGAAAAGAAGTTAACATGATATGGAATTCAGACATATAACATAAAATATATAGTAAATTAAGAGATCTATCAACATATGGAGCTGAAAAAAAATATGGAGTTGATTCTCATTATTCAGAGTAAGTTATGCTCTATAAAGTACCCACAAACACTGATTTAACAAATACTAAACAATCATTCCTAGGGGAAATACAGGGGTAGGTTCCTGTGAGGTTTTGGTCACAACATTTTCATCAAATAATTGATACATGATCTTTTATGTGTGATTCTGTGTAAAGAAACCTTATTTAGTGTATATTATTAATTCATTAGCATCATACTGAAAGCTAACAGCATTCACGCATGCCTGAACAAAACTTATCTAATGTGTATGTTTTCTGAAAGGCACATTTCAGCTTTGGAACACTAGACAACCCTTCAGTCTATATTTGTTTTCACTGTAACTAGGACACAACAAAAGACACACAAATGCAAAAAATATAGCATTAAATAAACTGCAAAAAGGACACCCATTTACAGCATGAGAATTGAAACAAAAAGGCAGAGTATCGCCTTATGCACCTCAGTTGAGACCTTGCAACATCGGGTGACTCAAATTTTTCACCACACTGTGAATGAACACAACAGCACAGTGACTTGATTTTGGAGTTATCAAACATTTTTTAGCAAGTAGGTGAATTCATAAATACAGAACCCATGAATAATTAATATAGACTTTAACTGAAATTTAAAGGCATCAGACAGGATGAAATCAGAAAAGAGAATAGACAGACAACAGTCTCAGAGGAGAGGACAGAGCTCCGAAGTGCACTATTATTTAGAGGTGGCAGAAAAGGAAGACGCAGTAAAGGAGACTGGGAAAGAACTTCCAGTAAAGCAGGAGGAAGACGTCACAAAAGCCTAGAGTATGAACAGTTTCTAAGTAAGTTAATCATGCAATAATATACGAAAAGATGGATAAGTGAGGATACAGAACTGCCCTTTGGCCTTAGCACAATATGAACAATTGGTCACCTTGAATAGAGCTCTCAGTTGAGTGATATAGAATGAGCTGAAGAGAAACTGAGAGCTGAGGAAGATGAGACAGAAGTACAGACTGCTTTGTAGAGAAAGGAACTGACAAATGACGTAGCTGTGTGCAAGGATGGTTCCAAAGGATGATTCTCTGATGATTTCACAAGCAGTCATTATCGCTGTTACAGACAGGAAAACTGGTGTTGCCAAAGATAAAGCAGATGATTACAAATGTAAAGCCCTAGAGAAAATACAAAGTGATGAGATTTAAAGCATGAATGAAGGCACCGGTCTTAGATAAAAACCCTTCCATTTTAACAGGAGAAAAGGCACTTGGTGGAGATACAAATGCAGGTAGATCAGTGGATTTGGCAGCCGGAAGAAGAGCTATTTTTCTTCTAAATGCACCCATTTTCTCAATGAAGTATAAAGTAATAGCATCAGCTAACAGTACCATGGAGGATGTAGAGGAAATTTGAAGAGAGAAGAGTAGGTGTGAAGCACTCAGCTCAGAGTATTAAGGTGAGCTTAAAAGGAATTATCTATTAGGACTACATGAAGTGAGTCTACTCATTATGGCTATATGATTTTCCCCATATAACTAATCATCTCTCGCCCAAATCACAGAAACTGCAGTCATTTCCTCACTCAGTGTTATATTTGTCTTCTTGTTAGTTGAAAAGATGCAATATTAAGCAGGAAATTCAAAATCAAGCCAGTAAGAACAGCATATCTAATACAACTTGGTGCTACTTTGAACATTCTCTCAGAACTTACCCCATTCTCCCATAGGCCTTGCTGTACTTGGAATCAATTGCAATTGCTTTTTCACAATCCTTTATTGCATCTGTGTAGTGACCTAATTTACTCTGAGCAGCAGCCCTAAGGGAAAAAGAAGAGATTTTTTCGTTATAAGCATCCTTCAAGGCATTAACTTAGATTTTCAGATTCTAATACAACAACATTTTCCTTGTCCCAATTTATATATCACTCCCAGGAAACATCTAAATCAAAGTGTCTTAAGAAAATCCTACAATCAAATGAAAAAACGCAGAAATAAAATTCAGAGAAATTATGAAAGTTGCATTTCACTGATCGCTTTGCCATAGAAAAGACAAAATATGCAAGGCATACAACTGATCTACCTACTTGTTGCCTTTTTAATTTGCCCAAACAGAAAACTGAGAATGATAGGACATTTGGGATTACTTAGGGGCACACAGAGTGACTGACTGCTGTGAATGGCTATTCAGAGTGTTGTGCTGTTAAATGATCATTATACTAGAAACATTAAGATCACCGCACAAGTCTAAATTAAAAAACCCAATTTAACCATGTGCCTAAATCTAGCTGTAAATTAAGGATGGCAATGTATTCCATCTACTTAGATGGAATCTGTATTCCAGAACAATTAAGGACTTTTTAATTCCTTCCAGTTTATCTCTAGCAGACTTTCTGGAATAAAGTCTGGGACCTAACAATATAATGAAGCCCCTCACTACCCCTCCACACAATCCTGAGAGTAGACAGTTCTGTTTCCCTAATGTAGCACTGACTTCAATCCTCCGGGCCATAATAAACAAGTAGCATTTCTGTTCAACATACATGTCCTTTAAGCTAAAAAGTTCCAAAATATCTCCTGTCCTGCATCCCACTTCCACCTCTTCATTCTCGACTAAATATTTCTACTTTATTCATTGAACTAATATCTCTATTGAGTGCTCGCTAAGGCACAGACACTTTTCTAGGCATAACAGATAGAGCAGTAATTAAAATAATATTCCCGTCCACAATAATGCTTAGATTCCTGGGTTGAGGTCCAATTCTCTGTTAATCTTTCTTCTTATAGTATGTCTAAGACCCTTACTTCTCAAACTAAGATTCTAAAATTGGGGGTGGAGGGAGGAAATAAACAGTTTCCTTTACTTCAGTTAAAAAAAAATTACAAGTGAAAAAATTACAAGGATCCAACAAACCTGTTTTGCTAACTAATGTGGAAAAGAGGTACAGGGTTATTTGACTGAATATTCAATGCAAACTAATAGTGTGACAAGGATGACCATTAAAAAGAGAGATATAAAGTGTATCACTTTCAAGTAATTAGAAAGAAAGAAAATGAAGTAAAAATAACTCAACCAACACAATAAAAGACACAAACACACACAAAAAGGGGAGGGGAGAGGGAAGAAGCCAAAAAATAAGTTAGCAGAAAACAATTCAAATACATAAGTAATCACGAAGTTGCCTAGATGAAAATTGGATTCTCAAATTGTATACTTAAGATATCAATTAAAACATAATCAGTCCAGCTAGCATGGCTCGGTGGTTGAGCATCGACCTATGAACCAAGAAGTCACAGTTTGATTTCTGATCAGGGCACATGCCTGGGTTGTGGGATCAATCCCCAGAGTAGGGCTTGAAGGGGCAGCCAATCAATGATTCTCTCTCATCACTGATGTTCCTATCTCTCTCTCCCTCTCCATTCCTCTCTGAAATCAATAAAAATATATTTTAAAAACCACATAATCACACATGGGTTGAAGTTTAAAGAAGATAGAAAGAGAAAATCAGGCAAACTGAAAACCTATCAAAAGAAAACTGGTATAGAAACAATACCAGGCACAAGGCAACGAGAATTATTAAGGATAGTCATTATTTATTGACCATCCTTTTTTGTTTAATTTTAAGGGAAACATTTACATGGCTCAGAAGTCAAACCTATATTAAAAGTCTTTCATCCTATAGAGGATTGGTGGGAATAGGATAGATGGGATAAAAATGGGAATGAGACATCTGAAAAGATGAAAAAGAAACCTTCATACTGAATAAAACAGAAACAAATGATTCTAACTGGATATTTAAAAAAAAGAATTCAAGTAATGTTCAAGCACAGTACTTTGAGTGTATATCCTTTAGTGAGATATATTCTAAGAACAAAAATAATTTCAAAGAAATTCTGCAGTTTACTTAGACTTACTAGTGTTGTAGTATTGGTGTAATACCAACTAAGGGATGGTGAAGTTAGAACTGGTGAGTAAAGATACTGATGAGCTGGAAAGCAGAATTTTTGTTGCGGGAGAAGAGAGATACAAATGTAAAATGGCAGAAGTAAGGGAGAAGATCTCTGTGAGACTGGAATGTAAATTGAAGTTATCTGTATAAATTGATGATTTTAAAAAAAATACCTCATATTTCCTAGCTCTGTCCACTGGAAGGACCTAGAAGCAATAACATTTCAGTAGCAATGGTCGGTCACTTCTTGCAACCAGGTCTTGGTTTCTCTATTCAAAGGAACAGGGGCTACTTGTAGAAATAGCTGAGCTCACATCTAGGGCAGTTTAAAGGAGCTCCCACTAGCCAAATATGGGAGAAAACAACAATTACGATAATTTATTATAACACACCAATTAGTGAATTTTTAAAAATTCACAAGTCTATAATTATGCTCAGGAAGTTAGGGGAGGGGAATGAGGAAGAAAGTGGAAAAGGGAGAAAGGTTAAAAAAGCTCTTCTTTATAGGCATATATGAGGAAATAGTGAATACATAGACACACACACACACAAAAAAAAAAAAACACATTGCCATGTGACTGCTTCACATTAGAAGTCTTTTAAGTTGAGGCAATTCTCCCTTCTAAAATTAACTGAATCAATTCAACTCAAACTTTTGTTGAATTTCTATAACATGTTAAACCCTGAACTCAAAACCAGATAGATATACAGAAATGAAGAAAATATATCTTTGTCTTCCTATCTTTCCCTGTTTAATAGAGAAATAGACATGTAAATAAATAAACAGTATGAGGAATACAATGGAAGTATCAAAGGAAGAGACAACACGAAAAGGTGTGGTTAACCCTACGCAGAGCTATCTACTAGAATTCCCATGATAGCAAAGTTCTTTATGCTAGCCAGTACAGTAACCCCTATCCACATTTGTACTTGAAATAAGCTAGTGCAATTTTATTTTGTTAATTTTTACTTTATTATTTTATTAATTTTAATAATTTACATTTTGAACAGCCACACATGGGTAAGAGTTACCATACTGGACAGCACCACTCCATTGGACAGGAAGGGCGTAGGGACATGGTCAAGAGGTTGCCGACAGAGAGATTAAGAAAGTCTTCCCAAGAGATACAATCCCTACCAGGGTTTTAAAGGATGACTAGCAGTTGACCAATTAGATAAGGCAGAAAATATTCTAGGCAGAGGAAGGAGTACATAAAAGCATGGAGAGATGTCCTAACATGGTATTTGTTTAGTCAGTACATTTCATATTACATGTGCATAGAGAGCAGAGAGAAGAGGAACAGGAGAGGAAAAGTAGAGATAATAAAGTTAAAAGAAAAAAAGAGCCCAGATTATAAAAGATCTTATGTATCATGCTGAGGAGCTTAAATTCAACCATGAAGGTATTTATAACTAGTGAACAGAAAGCAAGAATTAGAAGATTGATATCACATTTTAGAAAGATTCTTTGGGCAGAAGATGGGATTGGGGAGTGCAAGTTGAAACGGTAAACCACTAGCTTAGCAAAAGTTAAGCACCTGGACTAAGGAGCAGTGATGGAAAAGGAGGGAACAAATGAGCTATGGGGGAGGTAAAAGGGAAACAGCAGAAGACGCCCTGATTGCTGGCCTCAGATACTGATAATGAAACAAGGACTGAAGCCATAAGAGTCAGACCCAGAAAGAAGAGTGGGTGGAAGAGAGAAGAGGATGACTTTCAATCTTGATAGCTTTAGCTTCAGATCACCAACTGCAAGCTAGGATGAAAGCAGATTTGTGCAGCTCACAAAAGAAAGACCTTTGAGGCCGGAAAAGGGATAGAAGTCAGGCTACATTTGAATCTCTTGTGAGATGAAGCCAAACATGCCAGTGTCTGAACTGAATAACAATGTGGTCTGGGCTGTCTGCCCCTGCTGTCTGGTTATCAGGGCATAACTAATGAAATCCCAGCATAACACTATAGTCAAAGTCCTGTTTTCAGGCAACCTTGCTTTCTTTAGCTTGTTAGAGCAAGAGCATGAATTATTTGCACTCTATTTTTATGAAAAACAAAGACAGAAAAATCACAGATACCTTACATTTCCCATACTACAAACTAGGGCAAATATAGGTTTACAGTTGTTTGTATGGAAAACACTACAATAATTAATAAAGAGTAATACCAGAATAAACTCTGTGTTTTGGGTACTCACAACTGTAAACCTACTTTCCCCCACCCTGAATTTATTATGCATAAATAAATTATACCAAAAACTTGTTCCTACAACTAGGAATTAGATTGTTTCTGAAACATATATTTAAAGACTAGGACTATGCTAGGGACTTTATATTACTACTCCTCACAACTACTATTATCTCTATTTTACAAGGAAATGAGACTCAAAAAGGTTAAGTGGCTGCCCAAGGTCATGTAGCTAGTAAGTGGCCAAACTGAGTTTCAAATCCAAATTTAACAAACCAAGTACAAATCCTAGTGAGCCTAATGACTACAAGGTGCTTATGCTCTGTTATAAAAAGTTTCAGGTTGGTTAAAATGGTCATACCAGTAGCACAAGCCGCATGCAGCTATTCAAATTTAAATTATTTAATTTAAATTGATCTTAAATTAACTAAACATTAAAAATTTAGTTTCTCAATTGCACTAGCCAGATTATAAGTATTCAAGGGCAACTCTAGCTAGTGGCTACAGTATTGGAGATAGAGAACAGTCATCATTGCAGAAACTTCTATTGGGGCTTCAATATTTAAAACAGAATAATTTAGTGCAGGCAATTCATTACAGAGCTGATAAAAGAGCTGAGATACCAAATAGCAGGCTGTGCAGCAATCCAGACACTACCAGTAACTGGCAGCTGTTACTTCCTATAACAAAGGATGAAGGGCAGAGTCCAAAACCCAACATCACCTGGTAAAAGCTGGGATAGCAGGGATCCTGGGTGGGAGCTAGACACGAGGATGAGAAGCAGCCATGCTGGAAAAACACCCTGGTGTCAAGAGAGGGGAAGAAAGACCACAACTTCTCCCTTCCTTCTGCTCTCCAGGCTCCTGCCAGCACCTCCCATAGCTGAACCCGGCCCTGACTCCAATAGCCTGAAAAAGGCAGCCTATAGGAGTCAGGCCTCCGTTTAAAGGGCAGAACAGGGAAAGAAAGAAGGAAGTGTAAGGGCACACTGGTAAGGAGTGGCACAGGTATGGAAAGATCATCCAGATTAAAAAGAAAACCAAAAATGGTCAACATTTGAAAAATGTCCAACCTCAGCAATAATTAAATATAAATTAGAACAATTACTATGAAAATAGCAATAAAGGTGTAATAAAACATGTACACTCATACAATCCTAGCAGAGGAAATTAATTTGCAGAATATTTTCAAAGAAATTGGAATAACTCTGTAATGTGCATCAACAATTTTTAAATGTTTATATTGTCAGACCTCCTGAGTGCATTTTCAAGGACAAATCCCAAGTCTAAACAAATAATAAATAATAATAATAATAATAATAATAATAATAATAATAATTTTAGAAAGATGTTCACTGCAGCTTTATAATATTGGGGAACAGGAAAGAACCACAATGTCTCCCAGTAGGTCAATAGTTAAGTAAATTAAGGTACATTATCCATTTAGTAAAAGAACATGGTGTTTGCCACCACAATGATTGGTGCTGCAAATGTAACAAAGATGAAGAGGTAATAATACACTAATTTATATCAACTAATTTATGGTGGATTTCAATAAAAGAACATGTTTATGATATGCCTAGTGAATAAAGCTGAATCTAAAATCGGTAACACTTACACCAAACAAAATATGCCGAAAGGTTAGTAACAGAGGTTGCTTTAATGGTAAATGTATGAGTTTGGGGTTTATTGTTTTCCTTCATTATCCATAAATTTTATAGTTTTCCTTCAGAGCTATTAATGAAAATTCTTTAGAGCTGTAAGCCTGTCACAATTATGCCAGTTTACCTGTTGCAGTAATAAACCGCATTATTTGGATCCAGGTCTATTGCCTGTGTGTAACAATCCACTGCAGCGGTATAATTTTCTTCTTTCATGTGGTTATTACCTAAAATAAAGTAATCAGTAGGTACAGTAAGACAATGTACAGGAAAATGTAAAGTCTGGAAGATAAATTTTAATCACAGAAACTCCAACAATATGAAGGTGATCAACATGATTTTTCAGTAACATAGGAGATAAATTTTATATTGTACAATGGAGTTGATATTCCTTAGCCTTCAGTGTGTTTGAATGATTTCAACAATGTGGAGTCTTAATAAAATTAATGGCTGTCTATCTTATAAAATTCAGGATTCAATAAGTGAGTAAATGAAACAATTACGATTACCTCATGGCAAATTTAATCTATTCCCACCTTCTTTATCTTCATCTCTTCCCTTCCATGTAGAGCCATCACATCTTAATGCAGCACCCTCCTCAATTGTCACCTCAATCGAGACCTGGCCTTCCACTCCTTCCCTGTCAAAACTCCATCTGCTGAGCAGCCAAGTCCTCACCACTGCTGCCTGGGTAAGCTACAAAGCTAATCATGCTAATATGTTACTGGCAGATAATATTTTTGTATGCTATCTCTTCCAGACACAGATTCTTTTGAAAAGGAGCTTAATAGACATTAATTTCTAGAAATACAAAATGTCAAATGCCTGGCTAGCCCACAGGGTACTGATTTTCAGGAAGAACATTTGCAGATACACCAGGAATAATTTAGCTAGGTTAACAATGGGATTTCTTGTGGCTATCTTTTCTATTCCATTAAAGAGAAAAAAGATATGATTATTAAAAAATTAAAAAATTTAAAACACTAGAATTAGGACAAAGTATTTACATCAAAAAAGGCTCTGTTATTCCTGTCTCTAAACCAGAAGCTCTCCTATTAGGTTTGTTTTTTTAATTGATCATTAGCTAATGAATGGGAGAAGGGGAGTGGATTTTTGGTTGGTCTTTTGGTTTTGGTTTTTGTAGGCACAGAACTAGGAAGATTAAATTAAATGTAGGTAGACAAAAGTACATAAAATCATAAAGTTACTACAAATTGTAAGTCAGAAGTCAATACAAAGAGTAGCTGTTAATGGGTGCACCACCATTTCTTTGGGGGCAATAAAAATGTTCTATAATTATGGCGATGGCTACACAACTCTGAATCTGCTAGAAACCAATGAGTTTATATGCTTTAAGGGAGTAAATTGCAATAATATGTGAATTAGAGCTCAACAGGCTTTTTTTTTTTAAGAAAATTAACTTTCTCCCCACACCCAAAAATAAATGAATATAATGCTTTTAAAGCAGCTAAGAAGAATATATAGCTTTTATGATTAAGCAAGACATTAACTATATTAGCTGAGGTACTTAAAGAAATTTGCTTCTTCCATGTAAAAGATTTACGTTTTCTAAGTTATTTGGATTTTCTTGTTGCCATTGGAACTTTCTGTCTTGGGATGGTGTTTTATTATCATTACATTATTATTATTGTTAAAACCTATGGTATATCTTTCCCTCTAAACCACCTCAAATATACAGATACTATTATATACATACACACACACACACACACACACACACACACACACACATGCTCTGAGTGGCCAGATTATGATGATCTCTGAATGCATAATAATCTGACCACTCAGTGTGTGTGTGTGTGTGTGTGTGTGTGTGTGTGTGTGTGTAATACATATATATTAGAGGCCTGGTATATGAATTCATGCATGGGTGGGGTCTGGCCAGCTTGGCCAGAAGAAGGGGACATGGGCAGTTGGTCAGCCTGCCTGATGGTCCAACTCTTGATCGAGGGGACAATTTGCATATTAGCCTTTTATTATATAGGATATACACTGAGTGGCCAATTATGTGTTCAGAGATCATAATAATCTGGCCACTCAGTGTATATATACTACATGTACAAATATATATTGACAAAAAAGCTTCAAGTTACAAAATATTTAATATGCAAAACTTAAGACACAAATGATGGATTCTGTGAAAATAAATATAACTAAGCATTGCACAGCACTTTATAGTTACATGGTACTCTCCCATTAAATTGTCTCCTTTAATTGTCAAAACAACCCTATCAGATGTGCCAATATTTCTGTGATGTGTCAGGGAATAACAACAAAGTACTCTTCTTAATTTCATTTGCTCTTTCTGGCTCTTCAGAAGCAAAACACACAAAAATATTTGAAAGCAATCTTTCAGAAAGGTACTAGCTGGCTAGAAAAAAATTTTCAAAGAACTCAAAAATACTAAATAAACATACAGAAATTAAAATAATACTGACAATTATCTTCATCTCTTTGATTAAGCATAAAGAAGAACTTGGGATCCTAGAGTATACATAGACAGTTACAAGTGATGATCCTTAAGTTATTTGTTTTGAAAGTTTTATACACACAGATCTGGTTCTCCTGAAACAAGCCACAAACCATTCTATACTTTTAGATTTCTTCTCTGTCACTTCCATTTCTCTTTCACAGTATAAATGAGACTCTTATCCATTGATGGAGTCACATTATCCAGAGTTTCAGAAATTTTTATCAAGTAAATAATTTTCCTATGAAATATTTACCTTCATCTTTTAATTGATCAGCTTTCCCCACATCTCCAGGTACTGAGTTTGAGAGAGGCCGAATGTCATTCTGAAATAAATAAAAATTTAATATACTTCCACTTAGCTACATTAGTAGTCATCCAAAAGAACTATAAGTAATGCAATAATGAATTACCCATTTCACAGTAAATCATCTGTAATTTCACATCATAGAATCTAACACCTAAATGATAATGTTAGCAAGAACAGGGGAAAGCCTTTACTTCTAGTAGGAGAAAGAATATGTGAAATTTTTCTAGAAGATAATAGGCAACTGTGAATTGAAATTTGCTTTCCCTATACCCAGAAATCCTACTTCATGGACATAAAATGGAATCAGTATATGAAAAATTGTAATAGAAATATGTTCAAGGGATTGCTTATATTAGCGAAAATTTTGAAATATAATCATATGTAATAAAACAGTAATATGCAAATTGACCGTACTTCTGCTATACTCACCAGCCATGCCCACCAGCCAATCAGAGTAAGTATGCAAATTAACCCAACCAAGATGGCTACAGCCACAGAGAAAGCAGGAGGAAGGCTTGGGTTGCCCCTGGCAATGGAGGAAGCCAAGCTTTCTACAAATCCTGGCCAGCCCAGGCCTCCGCTTAAGGCAACAAAGTTTCAATGGCTATGCAAGCAGAAGGCTTGGATCCACTCCAGGCTACAAAGTTTCAATTGTAAAAGATAAATAAACCCCAGATACCAGATCCTCCACTTGGGTCACCAGGGGACGTAGCCAGCCTGCAAACCACCATAGGCCCCTCGACCAGGCCACCGCACACCCCAAGGGATCACCCACCCTAATCCAGGACACCCTTCAGGGCAAACCAGCTGGCCCGCACCCATGCACCAGGCCTCTATCCTATCTAATAAAAGAGTAATATGCAGATTGACCATCATTACAACACACAAGATGACTGCCTCCATCTGGTCAAAAGATTCTACCCCCATGTGGACACAAGATGGCCATCACAAGATGGCCAGCAGGGGAGGGCAGTTGGCTGGAACCAGGCCTGCAAGAGAGGGCAGCTGTGGGTGATCAGGCCAGCAGGGGAGGGCAGTTGGGGGTGATCAAGCCTGTAGGAGAGTACAGTTAGGGGTGACCAGGCCAGCAGAGGAGGGAAGTTAGGGGTGACTGGGATTGCAGGGAAGGGCATTTTGGGAGGTGGGGGCAGGCCTGCAATGAAGGGCAGTTAGGGGTGACCAGGTCTGCAGGGGAGGGCCATTAAGGGTGACCAGACCCACAGGGTAGGGCAGTTAGGGGCAAACAGGCTGGCAGGGGAGCATTTAGGCATCAACCAGGCTGGCAGGGGAGTGGTTAGGGAGTGATCAGGCTGGCAGGCAGAATCGGTTAAGGATAATCAGGAAGGCAGGAAGGTGAGCAGTTGGAAGCCAGCAGTCCTGGACTGTGAGGGGGATGTCCACGTAGGATCAGGCCTAAACAGGCAGTCAGATACCCCTCAAGGGGTCCCAGATTGGAGAAGGAGCAGGATATGCTGAAGGACACCCCTCAACCCCCGTGCACGAATTTTGTGCACTGGGCCTCTAGTGTTTAATATCCTAAGAGATATCTTAGTAAGCCAAATTCACAGTTTACCAACAAAAGTATTTATTATAAGATCCTATTACTCACACATATACACAGTCTGACAAAGACTGGAAAGGTACACACAAAGGTTAACAATTGTAATATTTGGAAATAAATGTTTCAGTCTCTTCTTTATGTCTTTCTATATTGTCCAAATTTTTTAAAACAATGAATATATAATAATTTTACCATAAGATAAAAAACAGTTTCTTATAGGCCTGACCCCTCATATGTGAACAAATCCAACATAATACTGTTGTCGAACTTAACTCAGATACTAATGAGAAGACAATGGCAGCTTACCTTACAGAAGGAATTTGTGAATATTTCTGTCAGAGGCTGTGAAACTGCTAGGTGTGTATCTTCTGGGCTGATTTTAAAAACGGTCTCCAAGCACTGAATTGCAACTTGAGACAAATTTTAACAGTGGAGAAAAAAAAAGTTAGTAACCTAAAAAAGAAACAATCTTTTTTTTTTTTTGGTAGAAATCTGCGCTCTATTGCCATCTGTGGTAATTCAGCCTTTATGATCACAGAACATAAGGAAAATGGTTGAGTTGAAGAGAAATTTCTGTTTATAGACCAGCAATTGAGGGAAGACAACTTGATTTCTTATTCTTCACTTAAGAAAAATGTTACTTAGAATATAATTCTCAATACATCTATTACATCATATTTTGTTGAAGCAAGTCATTATCTACTTTTGGTGTACAACCCTGGTACGGGCTGGGTGGAGAGACATGGTGGGCACTTACACCAGAAAGGAAGTCTGTCGTTGTATAACAAGATACCTTAAATAACATTTGAAAGGATGTGGACTTAATGCTGTGGGCAAATGGAGAGCTATTAGAGAATTTAGTTAGGAGAATAACATAACTGGATTTGTATTCAGAACTGAAGTCTCGTAAGGAAGGTTGAGAATAGATTAGAGAGGGAAGGAAGCTAAGAGAAAAAAATGAAAGCAGAAAACCAGTGGGTTCCCACTTAACTGATCTAACAACCCAGGGGCCTGAACTAGGGCAATAACAGTGAAGAAAGCATATCCTTGTCCTCTCTACAAGAACCCACTGAGGGGAATGGAGGCAGATTCTTATCCTTCTAGTGCTCTTGTTTAAAAAGGAATGCTCTCCTAATCTACCAAGAATGTGGCCAAAATGTCAAGGGTACTTCCAGACAGTGTGGAATAGATTCACTTAGATTTGTGCATGACTTTTAAATGGTATGTTATATATTAACTGTGGCCCTGAGAAAATTATCAAGAAAAAAACCATTATTACTTTTACTATCCACAGAAACAATTCTCCTTAGAAAAGGGACTGAATAAGCAAGTTATAAGTTATTGACTACAAAATGTCAAAGTGTCTTTTAGGTAGAAAATACTACTAATTTACTGTTTACCTATCCCTCAATGCCTCTCCCCACCCCCTTTTTTTTTTTTTACTTTTGCCAAGCAGTTGTTCATTTTTTTGTTTGTTTGTTTAAAACAGAGATGACAGGAGAGAGAGAAAGACAGAGACATTGATTTGTTATTTATACATTCATGGGGTGATTCTTGTATGTGCCCTGAATGGGGATAGAACCCACAACCTTGGCATATTGGGACCATGTTCTAACCAAATGAGCTACTTGGCCAGGACCCAAACAGTTGTTCCTACACTTCAGTTGTACTTGCACTAAAAACATTGGGCCATGCCCTAGCCTGTTTGGCTCAGTGATTAGAGCATCAGCCCACAGACCAAAGGGTCTTGGGTTAGATTCCCAGTCAAGGACACATGTCTGGGTTGCAGGTTCAGGCTCTGGCCCCAGTCATGGCACATGTGAGAGGGAACCAATTGATGTGTCTCTTTCATCTCTCTCTCTCTCTCTCTCTCTCTCTCTCTGTCTCTCTCTCTGTCTCTCTGTCTCTTGTGGTCATAAATTTGAAGTGGGACCAGTCAGCAAGGTTGTATTTTTTGCTCCATCTATATACATTCACATGGATATGGGAAAGAGTAGATAAAGAACTAGATTTAAACAAGTTTGGGTTTTACAAGGAAGGAAGGGATATACAAGAGTGTGTTGATAATGATCAACTATGGAATTTAAATTGGGTAAGAAGAGGGGTGTGAAAAGGTAAGGGGTCAAGGGATTGGAGGCCTTGGTAAGGTGGAAGAACTGTTTGGGGAGGGATTCAAGAGGAAATGATCTGGCAAGACAAGCAGTAGCAGTCAAATGAAATGATTAAGGTAGAGATTTTGGAGGCAATGCCAAGGTAATGACAATGTTTAGGGAAGAGTTTCGCAGCCTTGGCGCTACTGACATGTTGGACTAGATAATTCTTTGTTGTTGGAGGCCATCCTGGGCATTGTAGCAGCATCCACGGCCCCTATCCACTCAGTGCCAGTAATAACAGCTCCCCAGTCCTGACAGTAACAAGTATCTCCAGACGTTGTAAAATCACCCTGAGTTGAGAACTACTGGTCTAGGGTCTGACCTAGGGAGTGAGTGGTTGAAATCAAATCACTGGAGGAAAGAAGGTCAAGAAACTGAGAGCCAACAGAACTGCAAGAATCAGCTGTGAGTATATTGCAACTGCCAAGAATTAAGACAGGAGTAGTGCTAGAGAGAGGGACAGGGAGCAGGAGCCACAAGCCTCGAAACATGAAGTAGTTGTCAGTAGAGGGCAACAATTAGGAATGGGAGACATACTAAGGAAGGCTCAGAGCCAACAACACACCAGCTCCTTGTGATGGTAAAGCTGGTACCAGAACCTAAGCTTCTTTTCTAAGGCTTTTTTAAATGTCTAGAAGGTGGGCAGACATCTCCACATGATTTCGTATTCAATAAAATTAGACTCGCAGAGTCAAAAATAGGGGTTGGTCAAAAACAATTGGCACCATTTTTGGGTGCCATATATAAGAAACAGCTGAAGGCACATAATTTTGGCTGAACACCATTCTAAAAATAGGATACAACATCTTGTTTTTTTGTGTGTGTGTGCTTTTTTAGACTGAATTTTCCTTCTGGCCCTTAAAAGTATGATATTGCTTTTGATTAGAGAAGAAACAGCTTTTATTAAATGACTGCATTTACCTGTTTGCTACCGAGCAGCCATAGCCACTGCCCTCCTTAGGTAACCAGTCACCTTCCCTTCACATACTCTTAACCATCCTTAATATTAAATGGACTGATTGCAACGTTCTCCAGCTGTGCCACCTGCTTCCTTCACTGCCACCTGGAAAAACATCACCCCATCGACCGCAAGCAGTTTTAGAGCAAATGCCCAATTTTCATCCCTACCTCCTAAGCGCACATTCACAAGGGAAGTGCTTGTTATAATTAAGAGGACTATTGTTTATTTACTGAACAGCCATTATATGTCAGAACTATGCTATTCCTATTGTAGCACACTTCTATGGTGTGCCCTTTATAAGAGAAACAGCTTCAGGATGGGAAATTCAAATTGTGCTGCTATTTATGTTTCTCCCCATAATTAAGTCTCTAGGCCATAAGGAAGCTGGGCTCGTTGGCCCTCCACAAGCCCCTGGGCAGGATTCTGCCTTGTTACGGTTATACTAAATGTGCATTTACAACGGAGAAACATGAAGCAGAAAAGATGCTGTCAAGGAAGCACGTGATGCTATCACGCAAGTCCTGCTCAACTTAAACAGATGACCAAATCCAACATATAAAGCTCACACAGAGCAGGGTGCAGTCCTCTCATTCCAAGGCCCCAAATGGGAAGTTGTCAGAGCACAATAGTGACAGAATTATCAGACTTTTACATGGTGCTTTCATAATGACTAAGGCATTTCCATATGTTGATTCTTAACTGAATGCTTTCCTATTAAGAAGATACAACAAGATCTTCAGAGGAAGAACCAGGATTTAAATCTCAGCTCTGCTACATATTAGCTGTGTTCTGTTACTTAACCTGGCTTCATTTATCTATCTGTTAATTGGTGATAATACCAATTTAGCAGTCACTGTGAAGAAAAATTCACTACAACAGGAATAGCAGAGTTCTGACATATAATGGCTGTTCAGTAAATAAACAATAGTCCTCTTATCTTGTTAATTAAAACAAACAACACGAGCCTCAGAGAATGGAAACTCATGCCAACCTTATAGCTAGGTCTCTCTTCTAGAAAGATAACAAACTCTTTTGATTTTGTTATTAATAGGTCACAAAGCCAGGCTTACAGCTATTTTAGTTTTTATTTATAAACATAACACAAATGAACATAAAAACAGGTGCCTACCTTCCAAACTTTCTTGCTCATCGGAAGTATAAGCATCCATCTGACTTTGTTCCCGTAAGAAGCGAATAACTGCATAAACGAGGTGCTTGATAGATGACATTTTTTTTTAAGTTTCAATACTTTTCTTTGATAAGAAAAAGGAAAACACTGAACTAAGAGATTTTAAAGAATCAGTCAGAAAGGTTATAAATGACAAAGGTTATAAGTTACACTGAGAGTAAAAAGCAAAAACTAAAATCTGTATTACCTTCACTCCTTTCTATTTTGAAAGAGTCAGGTGAGCATAACGTGTTCTTACGGTCAAGCATGACATATTTTCATTTATATCTTGCAAAAGCACAAACCTCGCAAAAGTGAGGGTTTTTTTTTTTTTTTCAAAAAACCTGTATCACAGAAGCTTTGACTCTCACTGAATAGCTCCCTGTATCTTCACAGTAGGCAACGGTACAGACAGAGATAAGGCTTGGGGTAGAGCTACAGGGGTAGAAATCCTTTCCCCAAGGCCTCAGGACTAAGTTGAGGGAGACTTCATACTGCTGACTCAGATAGTTGATCCAGGCTGAGCATTTTCCTCTCTTTCGTGAGATCTTAAAAATGTATGCATGAATTTACACTCTGCCTGACTTTAGTAGGCTGGGACAGTTCTTGGGTGAAGTATACTAACGAGCGGTTTTCAATCACTGCGTGTCATGCTTAATAATAAATAAAAAAAAAATGGCATTCGTATTTGATCACCAGACCGGTCAGGAAATCATTGCCCCAGTCGGTGGATACTGTAAGCCGACCGGTGGGTGCTCTCTGCAGTCGCCGTGCTCCCGTGGACCAGCTGGAAGCTCTGGGCCGCGTTCATTCACAGGGAATACATACTATCGCACCCCGACAGTGGCGCAGGGCCAGCGGGCATTCGTGGCTGATTCCCACCACATCGCAGCGTCCGGCTGCTCCCCGGTCCCTAATGCAAAGCCAGGGTGTGGTACCCGCCGCTAGGATGTTTATGAGGTGCGTGCTTGTTTGAAAAGCGAGCCCCGCCTCTAGGCCAGGGGGTTGCAAGTATATACTAAAAAAAAAAAAAAAAAGCCCCAAAGCAGACCAGAGCACCCGACCGGGGGGGAAACAACCGGGGGTGCAGAGGGGAATGGAAATGTCCAACCTCTTCCAGGCTTCTCCTTCTCCTCCTCCTCCGAGCACAGGGACCTCCTCCTCCTCCTCCTCCTCCTTCCTTCCTCCCCTCGGCGCCCTGGCCTGCCTCCGCCCGGGCCGCTACGGCAGGGTGCGCGGCGCAGGCCCCGCCTGGGCGGCCGGAGAGGCCCCCTTCCCAGGCTGAAGCCCCTTCCTTACCCGAGAGAGGATGGAGGCCGCGGCCGCGGGCCCGCGGCGTCGGTCGGCGGGTGCGTCCGCGCCTGGTCCGCAGGGCTGGAGCCGGGCTCCGGATCGCAGCGCGGCCAGCGGCAGCCCCGACGTCCCCGCCACCCAGGCCCCCCGCCGCCCCCGAGCCCACCAGGTCGTGCGCCGCGCTGCGCTCCGAGCCGCCGGGTCTCGCCGGGCCCGCCCCCGGGGCGGCGCTGGACGCGCGGGGCGGGGAGGGGGCGGGGCGAGGGCGGGGGCGGGGCTAGGGGGCGGGGCGGGGGCGGGGCCGCAGGGGCGCCGGCGTGGGGCTGCCGCACGTGGGAGGGCTCGGCCCGGACCTGCCGCCGCCGCCGCCGCCGCCGCCGCTTTCTCCTCCGCTAGGCCGCCTGCCGGCTCCCGGCGCCCCGCCTCTCCCGCCCCCAAACCGGAGGACGACGCGCCCGCCGCCGCCGCCGCCGCCGCCGCTCGGCGCTCCCATGATCGCCCAGTGCCTGCGGGCGGTGCGAGGCCTCCACAGGTACCGCCTGGGCGCGTGGTCACCTTGACCGTGGGCAGGGCGGGGTCCGGTGGCCCCGGCCCCGGAGCGTGCTGTCCGGGACGGCCCCGCGCTCCCCGACCACACCCCTCCGGCGCGCCCGCGACCCGCCCTCCTCCCTCCCGCCCTCCCGCCCGCCCCGCGACCCGCTCCGTCTACCCCGGGGACACCTGGCACCCGGAGGCGAGGGCCACCTTCCCTTCCTGCGCCCCCTCCCGGGAGGCCCTCCATCCCCCTTTGTTTGCAGCTGCCTCCGCTGCAGCCCGCCAGCCCGGCCCCGGCCCCCAAGGAGCGCCGCGCGATGGGCCGGTGCGGAAATCATGCATGAGTAGAATGAGATCCTTTGGCTTTTCGCACCCCCCCCCACCC
>JAAGEH010002531.1:48114292-48125770 GCA_011751065.1 Lasiurus cinereus | reverse complement strand
CAGTGCCGCAGCTGTGGGCCAGGAAGAGCAATTTTCATCTGCCCCCCCCACACACACACATACACACACACACACACACACTTAGCATGCAAATCGTGTCACGTCCACACAAGATGGAACAGCTGCGGTTTGGCTGATTTCCGTCCAGGCTAATATCCTTTTTTTTTTTTATTTCCCTCCCCCTCCTTCCCTCTAAAACATTCGGCCTCTTGCCGGGGGCAAATAGCCTTAAGCTCCAAATTGGAAAAAAATTATGGCTCGGACACGGTTTGGGGCCGCCCCCAGCTGCTGTTTTGGATTGCTTCCTAGCTCCCCAACCCCGACCCTCGGCCACAGACCGGTAGCAAAATGGGAAGAGGATGAAATGCTTTTGCTCGGGTGCGCTGGATGGAGGAGTTTTCAGGAGCAATGTCCCTCCCTTCTCCATTCCCACCGCTATCCTTGAACTGTAAGTCTGAATGAAGGTCCGACAGGGAAAAAAAAAAAAAAAAGGCAATTTGTGTTTCTGACTTGCTACTTCTCAAACGCCTTGGAAACATATCAGTATTTAAGGTTTTTAACCGTTTTTCTATTGTACATTGCCACTCATCCGTGTGTTGCTTAGTCCTGAGGGTTAAGGGTGCCTCTGGGGACAATAAGAATTTAAAAGATGATTTTGACCATGTTTCAGGCTGTCCTTTTTAGTCTGCAGGCTGCAAGTGGTATAGCTGGCAAACAAAGCTATACCAGCAGATGAAGATCTCCACATAAATGCAGTGTGAGAAGAGAAAAATAAATTTAATGTAAGACCGTGGTTTTCAAACTTTTTAGTCTCAAAACTCCTTTACCTCCCCAAAATTACTCAGGACCTAAGAGCTTTTCATGTGAGTTGGGTCTTCCCATTTTTACCGTATTAGAAATGAAAACTGGGAGCTTTTTCAAGTATTTATCAGTTTATTTAAAATATAATAAACTCATACATGGATAAATAACATTTTTAATAAAAGTAACTATTTTCCAAAACTCCTCCAAAAAAATCAGTGAGAATAGTGGCATTGTGGGATTATTATTTCTTGTGGGGTTTTTCCTCCAGCTTTTAAAAATTGTTGTAAAATAGGCAAAATATAAAATTTACCATTTTAGCCCTGGCCAGTGTTGTTCAGTGGTTGGAGCATCAGTCTGGGGCACACACACCTGGGTTACAGGTTCCAACCCAATTGATGTATGTCTCTCAGGTAGATGTTTCTTTCTTTCTCTCTTTCACTATGTCTTTCCACCCTTCCTCCCTCCCTTCCACTCATTAAAAATCATTGGAAAAAAATACCTTTGGGTGAGAATTAACAGCAAATTTTGTTTTTACCATTTTAATCATTTTTTAATGCACAATTTAGTGGCATTAAGTATATTCACTCTGTTTTGTAACCATTACCATTATGTTTTTCCTGAGCTGTTTGAACATCCCAAACTGAAACTATATCCATTAAACAGTAACTTCTCATTATCCCCGCTCCCATTTCCCAGTAACCACTATGGTTTTTGTCTATGAATTTGACTATTTTAGGTACCTCTTATAATTATGTGTCACTGACTTAATTCACTTAGCATAATGTTTTCAAGGTTCATCCCTATTTTAGCATGCATCAGAATTTCCTTCCTTTTTAACACTGAGTAATATTCCACTTTATGGACAATCCACATTTGTTTGTCCATTCACCTGTCCATAGACAGTTTGGGTTGTTACCCCCTTTTGGCCATTCTGAATAATGCTGCTATGATCATTGGTGTGCGCATATCTGTTTGAGTCTGTTTTCAACCCCTTGGGATCTATACCTAGAAGTAGAATTACTGGATCATATGATAATTCTATGTTTAATATTTTGAGGAGCCACCAAACTTTTCCATCGCATCTGTATCATTTTACATTCCCATTGGCAATGCACAAGGATCCTGGTTTCTCCATATCTTCACCAACATTTGTGGGAGTTTATGTGTATGTTTTTTGTTGATTTGTTTTTTATAAGAACTATCCTAGGAGTGGTGTTCTTTTGCACTTTGGCAAAAAAAAAATGTGTGACTTAATAGAGAATAGCTGGATTCTTACATCTGTTTCTGCATTTAATCTGTTGCACTGTTATTTTGGCTTAAGAAAATACCACCTTTCACTCCTGTGTTGTTGGAAAAAATAATATTTTAACAGCTCTTTTAGATAATCAAAGTTTGACAAGTGGTGGTTTTTTAAAGATTAGTTGCAATGTAGAATATGAAACTATCAATGTACGTACTTCTATTACTCTGTTAACATTAAAATCCATGGTCTGTCTTCTATTTTGAATGGATCTTATACTCATGCATGATTTTATAATATCAAACATGCTCATTTGGAAAACAGTGGCTCATTGCTTTAAACACATCTTTCTAATTTTGACACATCTCATTTGTACAGTATCAATCATATTCCTTTTAATGTCATTATCCATCTCATCATAAGTCTTAAATATTAGGAAGCTGGCAGGCTCACACTGGCAGACACAATTTTTCAAAATTTTTATTTGAAAGCTGAAATTTTATCATCGGTAACATACTGTCAATTGTCCTTTAAGTGACAGGTTTTTTTTTAAAATAACAGATTTTCTGAATAACCATAGTTTGTCCATCATTTCTTTTTTTTCAAATACAGACAGTGTTTTAGGGGAGAAAGCTGCTATTTCGGCTCACGATTCAGTCAGTTGCACACGTGCTTTTGTGGGTTCTTCACTTTGTAGTGTAAGGCGGTATTAATGACTTACACTACAGAAACTTATTTTCTCACGGTACTGGGCACTGAAAGTCTGAGGTCAAGATGTCAGCAGGATTGTCCCTGAGGCCTCGCTCCTTGGCTTGCAGATGGCTGTCCTCTCTCTATGTCCTCAGAGGGTCTTCCCTTGCTTTTGATTTCTAAATTCTCTGGACACCATTATGTTCAAGAATGCAGAAGTGCTTTGTTCATGCTTTGCCACACATACATGTTCAGTGGATGAGCTTTAATAAAATTAATACTTTTTAACTGTTTCATCAATGACATTTAAAGTGAAATTGACATTATTTTTGCATAAGGGAGTGTCAGTGAAGAATACAACTGTTTAGGGTAGTTTGGTGCCACTGTCTTCTTTTGTTCTAAGTGCCAACAGTTTTTATCATCAGTGCCAAGTGATGTCAGCCAAATGAAAAAAGTAAATGCTCTGTTAGTATTCTTACAGAATACTTTTAACCTCAAGGACCCTTCCTCATGCCTCCACCCACAAGGATTGCAGACCACATTTAGAACCACTGATATCTATTATTCAGATTCTTGGTTTATGCATGGAAGAAAGTAAATATATGAAAAGCCATACAGTTATTACCTTATTAAAAACTGGCAGTCTACCATAAATGTATCAACTATTTTGTTACTTAAGGACATACATTGAGCGACCAGATTATTATGATCTCTGAATGCATGATAATCTGACCACTCAGTGTATATCCTATATAATAAAAGGCTAACATGCAAATTGTCCCCTCAACTAGGAGTTCGACCAGCAGGCAGGCCGGCCAACTGCCCATGTTCCCTCCTCCTGGCCAGGCTGGCCGGACCCTACCCATGCACAAATTCATGCACCGGGCCTCATTCATATATCTATATCTATCTATCTATCTATCTATATACATACACACACACACACACACACACACACACACACACACATATATATACATATACTGAGTGGCCAGATTATTATGCATTCAGAGATCATAATAATCTGGCCACTCAGTGTATATTGCATTAATTTACATATACAGGACTTAATTTACATATACAGGACTGGTAGTCATTAACCTAGGGCACTTGTGAGTGACTGAATCACGGAATCACCTTGTTTCCCAATCTGTGTCTTCCAAAAGGAATCAGTGCTCAACAACATGGAAAGCCCTCTTTGTTCTCTTGATACATTTTTCCTGTTTCCTGACACTTGGGAGTTCACTTTAGTGTTATAAAAGTAAGTAGGTGTTTTTGCGTAACTGACTTAGGATATCTCTTGGGTTTTCCTATTGGCAGGTATGCTATATCCCCTTCCCAAAGCCAGCTTAGTAGCCAGGATCATTAATGGCGGTATTAAACCAGTTTCTTGGGAATAAATAAACCGGGAATCTGGAAATCAAGGGGTTGCTGTACAACTCACCTTGTGACCTTAAGTAAAGGTCACTCTGGGATCTCCCTCGAGTTCCTTATTTTATAAAATGAAAAAGACTAAACTAAATTATATGGAAGATTTCTTTCAACTCTTGTTGCCATAGCAATTAAACCAAGAGAATTTCACCTCCTACCTCAGCCAGATTGTGCAGCATGTGAGCCAGGAAAAACATCTAATGTATATTATAGAATAAGGGATTGATGGAATGGTAAAAAAAAAAAAAAAAAGGAAAAGAAAGAAAGATGATGCAACCGTTTTAAGCCAAATTATAGCTATAATAGCCTAGTTTTCTCTCACAATTGAAAAAAAGAAACTTTGGTTTCTAGAATTACAGTAATGTATATTCAGTTACAGAAAAATTAGAAGATATTGACAAACAAAAGAAAATTCATACCATCCACCTACCCTGAAGAACCAGTTAACAGCAGCTTCCAAGGTCTTTTTCACATGGAGACACTTTTTTTTACAAATATGAGATTATACCATGCTTAAAATTTTTATGTAATATTATAACTTTATTTAATATAAACAGCCATAATGCAGTCCATTTATGGTTGTCTGATCATTTAATTAATCCCTGCTGTTGGACACATTAAGTATTTCCAACTTCATGCAATGAGTTATAGTCCTTAAATAAACATTCTATTATTAAGTCTTTTTCCATATCCTTACTTCTTTAGTGTATGTTATTAGCAATGGAGTTTGTATATCAAAGGGCACCCATGTCTTTCAGGCCTTTGGCACTCGAGAGCCAGGCACATTTGTCGGTAGTCGGTTGGCCAGTTGTGAGTCCTCAGGGTCAGACATTGGGGCCATATAGATACTTTTAAATATGTTTATTGAATGGATGGATGAAAAGATGTCACCAGTGATAATAACTGAAAATTCAGCATTTGCTACAGATATTTAAAGAAGGTGGGCCTAGCCCTAGTCTGGTTGGCTCTGTATAGAGCATAGGCCTGCAGACTGAAGGGTCATAGGTTCAATCCCTAGTCTAGGTTGGGGCACAGGCAGGAGGCAACTGGTCGATGTGTCTCTCTCATATTGATGTTTATTTTTCTCTCTGTCTCCCCCTCCCAGTCTTTCTAAAAATCAATGGAAAAAATATCTTCAGGTGAGGATTAACCAAAAAATAAATAAGTATAGAGGATAGGCCTAGATTTGGTGTTTTGATTGACAGTGAGAGATATAATTTTCAGTAGAAAATATTTCAAACCCTATATAAAATAGCTCGTTTCTTTATGCAAAAATAAATTTTACTATGTATGTATTTATTTACATACATAGTAAATGCAGAAGTATCTCTCTATCTGTATATATAAACTAAAGGCCCAGTGCATGAAATTCCCCTCAGCCCAGCCTGCACCCTCTCCAATCTGGGACCAATTGAGGTTATCCCAGTGGGATCAGGCTTAAATGGGCAGTTGGACACCCCTCTCACAATCCAGGGTTGCTGGCTTCCAACAGTTTGCCTGCTTGCCTGCCTCATTGCCCCTAACCGCTTCTGCCTGCCAGCCTGATCACCCCCTAACCACTCCCCTGCCAGCCTGATTGACCCCTAACTGCTCCTCTGCCAGCCTGATTGCCCCTAACTGCCCTCACTTGCTGGCCTGGTCACCCCTAACTGCCCTCCCTTGCTGACATGGTACCCCCTAACTGCCTTCCCCTGCAGGCTCTCCCCTGCTGGCCTGGTTTCCCCCAACTGCCCTCCCCTGCAGGCCTGATCACCAACAACTTCCCTCCCTTGTTGGCCATCTTGTGGTGGCCATCTTGTGCCCACATGACGGTGGCCATCGTTGACCACATGGGGGCAGCCATCTTGTCTGTTGGAGTGATGGTCGATTTGCCTATTACTCTTTTATTAGATAAGAAGGCTAAGTGACTGACAGACAGACCGTCCAGCTGGTACATACAATGTTCACTGGCAATTTAAAAATAAAAGTTGACTTGTGCATGCGTGATACATGTTAAAGTTCTAGCTGGTACCAATCACACACATGTTTTAATTTTATAATGCTATTAGAGGCCCAGTGCATGAAATTCATGCACTTGAGGGGCAGAGGGGGTGGGGGTCACTCAGCCCAGTCTACACCCTCTTGCAGTTTGGGAGCCCTCAGGAAATGTCCAACTGATGGCTTAGGGGAGCGGGCCTAAGCCAGCAGTTGAATATCCTCAGGGCTGCAGTGGAGGCAGGAGAGAGGCTCCCATCATCACCGCTGTGCTCACCAGCCATGAGCCTGGCTTCTGGCTGAGCAGTGCTCCCCCTGAGGGACCACACTGACCACCAGAGGGCAACTCCTGCATTCAGTATCTGCTCCCTGGTGGTCAATGAGCATCATAGTGACTGGTCGTTCCACGGTCAGGCTGAAACTGGCTCTCCAACATCCCTCAAGGGGTATGAATTGTGAGAAGGCACAGGCCAGGCCGAGGGACCCCACCAGTGCACAATTGGGGCCAGATAGGGACCGTGGGAGGACCCCAGGGTATGTCTGGCCCATCTCGCTCAGTTCCAATCAGCCAGACCCCAGCAGCAAGCTAACCTACTGGTCGGAGCATCTGCCTACTAGTGGTCAGTACACGTCATAGCAACTGTTCGATTAGTCAGCTGTCTGCCCCCTGGTGGTCAGTGCACATCATAGCGAACAGTTGAGCAGTCTTAGCATATATTAGCATATTATACTTTGATTGGTTGAACAGCCAACCAAACAACTGGACACTTAGCATATTAGGCTTTTATTATATAGGACTAGTGGCCCAGTGTATGAAATTCGTGCACCAGGGGAGAGGAGTCCCTCAGCCTGGCCTGCACCCTCTCCAATCTGGGATCCCACTCATAATCCAGAACCACTGGCTCCTAACCACTCACCTGCCTGCCCGCCCGATGTCCCTAACTGCTCTCCCCTCCTTGTCTAATTCCCCTAACTGCCTATCTGATCTCCCTTCCTGGCCTGATGCCCCTAACTGCCTATCTGTTCTCCCCTCCTGGCCTGATCCCCCTAACTGCCTATCTGCTCTCCCTTCCTAGCCTGATTCCCCTAACTGCCTATCTGCTCTCCCCTCCTGGCCTGATCCCCCTAACTGCCTATGTGCTCTCCCTTCGTCTCCACACCTTCAGACCCCAGCGTGCCCCACCCCCATCCCCTGTGTGCACTTCCGCCCTGAGGGGTCACCACAGCCCATCCTGACTACCCCCTCCAGGTCTGGCAGTACTATGGGCCTGTGTGTGCCTTCGCCAAGGGGGTGGGGGCGCTCCTGCCCCCAGTGGCAGCCTCATGGCCCAGTGGCGCAAGCCCCCACCTTCATCCCTGCCCAGCAGCTCCTGCCTGCACATGCCTCCATCAGGAGGAGCCTCTGCCTCCAAGGGAGCATGACCTTAGCGCTGGGCAGGCCTGCACACGCCTGCACTGGGGGCGAAAGTCCCCACCCACCAGCTCCTGCCTGTTGACCAGTTGTGACTGGGACACTGTTAGATCCATTAGCATATTTTATCTTAGAAGGATGGATGGATGGATGGATGGATAGATAGATAGAATATATAAATATAATTTTGATATGTAATTTTTTGCAGTAATCTTCCTTCTAATTAATTTCCTTTCCATGTGCATGAATCCATGCACTGGGCCACTAGTACTTTATAGGGGCTATTTCTTATCTGACTTTCTTAAAAGGCCAAGCCAATACAGCCTAGTAAGGGTGATAAGGCACATTTGTACATAAATAATTAGAATACAAGGTAGCAGGTGATAAGTACCATAGAGAGTAACAGAGAAATTGATATGGGAGTTCAGAGAAAGGAGAGCTTACCAGGATTAAAGGGAGGGACAAAGTCATAATTGGTCCTTGAAGGGCGGTAGGATTTGGACATGTGAAGATCAGGGGAGGGTGTTCTCTCCCTCCTCAGACTGTTTACCAGAAGTTATAAATAGCCACAGTGAGTGAGTTGTCTGTCAAAAGCAAACAGGCTAAAAACTAATGAAATGACTTTAAGAAATAGAATGTGCTACATTGTAAATGTATATAATGTTATATGTGGATTATATCTCAGTAAATCTAGAAAAATACAAATCTCAGAATATGGAGATTTGCACACACACATAAGAAGAGAGGGAGGGGGAAGAGAGGGAGGAACGGAGGGAGGGAGGGAAGGAAGGAGGAAGGAAAGAAGATGTGCAAACCACACGGCATTGGAGGTAGATCTGGTTTCTAATGCTTGTGTAATCTCATTAAGCCTCAGTTTTTTTTCATCCCTAAAACAGATAACATTAGCTACCTCTTAGTAATTTTTATAAGGATTGCAGGAACTAATGTATGTGACAACATCTAGTACAGTGTTTGATACCAAGTAGATAAATAGTAACTTATAATGTCTTACCTTCCATTCAGGGGAGGAAAAAAGTAGTCTACAGAACTTGGATAGTAAGAACTGACTATAGGTGCATATTGAAAGTCACAAATGCTTTCTCGGTGACTTGGGGATGATATAAATGACCTACTGATAAAATATTCAGGTGACTCAATGTATTAAGTATGAAGTCTTGGATTAAAGCTGAGCAGATCACCACTGGGAGAGCAGGATGACATAAGAACAGCACTTAGGACCTTGAACTGTTTCCAGATTCAGTGTGAATTCGCATATTGGTGGCTGCCAAAGAGCAAAACAGGAAAGAGTCGCTAATCAGATGTCACTTGAAGTCTTGGCTGTCTGTGGCCCAATCCCCTGGATGCTTTCCAGTCCTGACTTGACTGGGTCTCCATGTAACCTTTACACTCTTGGCCACACAGTCTTTCTTGACTTTCAGAGAAACAAATGCCGAGTTTTCCTTTACTCTGAGCATTCCTCACATTTCTTTCATGCTTCCTTTCCTGACATCTGACCTTCGAGTGCTGGTTTGTCTCAAAGTCCTATTCTCAACTTGTGCAGAGCTCTTGTCTGTCTCCTTTCCTTGAGCCTACATATGTGCCGAGTCTCTCCCACACAACCCCTTCTGTCTGAAACCTTCCCTCAATCCAGTCAGTGGCTGGGCTTCTTTCCCAGACTCCCCCACCATTCGTCTCTTCATATCTCCTTAGAGGTTCCAGTCTGTTCTAAGTTACATGTTTGAAGACATCTGTCTCTGTCTCTCACTAGTCTTCAGTTTCATATATCCAGTTGTCAAATTGCCACACTTTCACACCCTGGCATATCTCACAGGCACTCAAAATTCGATGTCTAAACTTACTTACCAATATCTCCCCAAACCTGATCTTGTTTTTGCCTTTTCTATTGTCTAATGGAAGATTTGCTGTGTTTCACCACCTGCCATCTACTGCATTCTGCCAATTGTACCTCCTGAGCATTTCTTGTTTTCTCTCCTACTCTTACTTTTAATTCCCATTGTTCATTTGGATTACTGCAGCCTCCTGACTGGTCTCCTTTGCCCCTTAAACTCAATCTTTCACACTTCCCACAGCTACCTGCGTGCCTCGCTAAAATACAAATCTCACCCTCTCACTTGGAGCTTCCCACTGCCCACAATACAAAGTATAAGCCCTCTAGCATGGTAAACAAACCATGGGATCTTGCTTATTCACCTCTCCATCCTCATCTCTCTCTAATTCTAACTTCTAACTCCAAATTGGCTGTAATTCTGGGAGGACGCTATGACATTGATTGAAAATGGCCTTTGCTAGTTCTGTCCACGATTCCAGGTTTGCTCTTATGCTTCTCCACACAATCTGCCAAGGGCCATGTGGATGTTCATACCATCATCTGTGGGTCATCCAAAATTATCAACTTAAAAATTAATCTGCTATATTGGGTCAAACATTTAATTAACTTACCCCTAATCCCTTGCAGGGCCAGGCCAAATGATTTTGTGGGCCTTTATACAACCCTCGGGCCAGATGTTCCCCAATCCTGCTTTAAAGAGTAGCCGGTTTGGCTCAGTGGATAGACCATCGGCCTACGGACTGAGGGGTCCCAGGTTCGATTCCAGTCGAAGGCATGTACCTTGGTTGTGGGCACATCCCCAGTAGCGGGTGTGCAGGAGGCAGCTGATCAATGTTTCTCTCTCATTGATGTTTCTAACTATTCCTCTCCCTTCCTCTCTGTAAAAAAATCAATAAAATGTATTTTTTTTTTAAAAAGAGTAGCCTCTTAATATATAGAAAAGTAATTGACAAGATGTCATCCTTATTTTCCTTTCTCACATGGTGTGTTGGGTTACTTATTTCCCACATAAGTAAATGGCAGTGGCTCCTAAGGTTATTGTGGCAGAGCAACAGCAGAATCAGGACATGGCACAGATCAACACAGCCACATGGACCATGCCGTCTGATTATGTCTTCCTGTCTCCCAACAAGGACAGGAGAGAATAAAGGAAAGTAGCAGGCACTGATGTGGGGTTAGGTTAATAGCTGTGGAGAGCTGGAGGAAAGTGGCAGAATTGCCGAAGTGATTGGTGTGACTGGTGGTGTGGTATGGTATTTGACAGCCTTGACTCTGGAGCAAGACTGCCTGGGTTACTAGCCATTTCCAGCTGTGTGACCTTGCGTACGTTCTTTAGTCTCTGCTTCAGTTTCATCCTCCCTAAAAATATCCTATCTAATAAAAGAGTAGTATGCAAATTGACCATACCTCCACTACACTCACAAGCCACATCCACCAGCCAATCAGAGTGAGTATGCAAATTAATCCAACCAAAATGGCTCCGGCCACAGAGAGCACAGGAGAGAGGCCTCAGTTGCCCCTGGCAATGGAAGGAGCCAAGCTTTCCACAAAGCCTGGCTGGGGAGGTTAAGGGAACAAAATTTCAATGGGTGAACCAGCAGAAGGCTTGGATCCGCTCCAGGCTACAAAGTTTCAATTGTAGAAGATAAATAAATCCCAGATACCAGGGCAAACCACCACAGGCCCCTCACCCAGGCCACCTCACATCCCAAGGGAACACCCATCCTGATCCAGGACACCCTTCAGGGCAAACCAGCTGGCCCCCACCTGTGCAGCAGGACTCTATCCTATCTAATAAAAGAGTAATATGCAGATTGACCATCACTCCAACACACAAGATGACTGCCCCCATGGGGACACAAGATGGCTATCAGGGGAGGGCAATTGGCAGAGACCAGGCCTGCAAGGGAGGGCAGTTGGGGGTGATCAAGCCTGCAGGGGATGGCAGTTAAGGGGGACCAGGCTGGCAGAGGAGGGAAGTTGGAGGTGACAGGGCCTGTAGGGAAGGGCAGTTGGGGGTGACCAGGCCCATAAGGTAGGGCAGTTATGGGCAAACAGGCTGGCAGGGGAGCAGTTGGG
>JAAGEH010002531.1:48030456-48114282 GCA_011751065.1 Lasiurus cinereus | reverse complement strand
AAGGTAGGGCAGTTATGGGCAAACAGGCTGGCAGGGGAGCAGTTGGGCATCAATCAGGCTGTGAGGGGAGTGGTTAGGGGGTAATCAGGCTGGCAGGCAGAATAGTTAGGGACAATCAGGAAGGCAGGCAGGCGAGCAGTTGGTAGCCAGCAGTCCTGGATTGTGAGAGGGATGTCCGACTGTCCAGGATCAGGCCTAAACGGGCAGTCAGACATCCTCCAAGAGGTCCCAGATTGGAGAGGGAGGAGGCTGAGCTGAAGGACACCCCCCTATGCATGAATTTCGTGCACCGGGCCTCTAGTATATTATAAAAAGCCTGTGGCCGTGATGCTGTCACACCATAATGACCAAACGCCAAAAGGCATATGATTTGAACGGCATATGATTTCTTCATGAGAACAAGTAAGTGTTGCTCTGTTCAATTCTCATCTTCCAACAAAGGTCAATTTAAGTGCTCCTGAGAAGGAAAGGTTAGGGCAGGAAACTGTTATCTCTGTCCACAACTGTCTTCAAGGTGGGCGCAGCTGCATGCGTGGGTAGGCGGGGACTTGACAGCTGAGTTCTGCAGCATGCAGAGTCTGGTTCTTGTGCAATTTTGCGAGGTGGGCCTCTAGTGGGGATAATAATAAAGTCTATGTCACAGTGTTGTTGGAAGGATTAAATGAGCCAGTATATGCAATGCACTTAGAACAGTGCCTGTTATAGAAATGGTTGCCTTTGTTATTATTATTGAAAGTGATGGTGATAGTGATGGTTGACAGTGGCCAAGCAGCAGCTAGAGTTTTACTCAGAACCATACTGCACGCCAGCTATCTGATAGCTATGCTGAGGCATCAGCCTCAAGTTTTAGATGCACTAGAAAGCAGTATCACTTAAATCTTCCCTAATAATCCATTTGTAATGTAACATTCTCTATATCCTCAATCAAGTAAAGTGCTTAAGCATAGGCTTCTAGTTAGTTACTCATGACATCATCCTGAATTAAAGGATTTCAAAGAGCTGAGTTCTAAGACCTCTTGCAGCTGTGAATTTGTGAGTCTTCGATTACTGGTCAATATATATTTATTCTGATCTGAGCTTTAGTTTCCCCTTGAGGTTTTCTTCATTTATTACCCTTTCAGTATGTTTGTCAGCATGAGTGTTGTTTTCATATTGCGTTGATATGTTTTTCAGCCCATGTGTCTAGAATAGCAACCAAAGCTAGGCACATAAAGTTATTATTTTACTTTTACTATGTAAATTTTCAATTCTGAGGAAAAGTCAAGAAATTCATATAATGAGCCTACCCATCATCAACCTTCAAAATTGACAGTTCATGGCCAATCTTTCTACATGTACCTCTTTTTTCTCCAATTATTTTGAAACCTATGCCCAGCATTATATTACTTTAACCATAAATATTTCAGTATATAGCACTAAGAATGTAATATTTTCAAAGCTGCATAATCACAATACCAGTATCATATATAAAAATAGTAAATACTTATTTGTGATTGAAACCATTATTCCTCCTCCTCCTCCTCTTTTTCTTGTTCTTCCTCTTGTTCTTCTTTTTTTAAAGCAAACTGGTAATTCACCAGGACTAAGATGAGGAATTAGGCATTATCATTCACTCAGCAAAATATCCATGTGTAGGTGAGCCTCCCCCACCCCCCACCCCCCCACAAAAAAGCCTAAATAATGAATAATGTACTGAAGAGAGATCTCTCTCATGAGTAATTTACTGAGGATTTTGTTTCTGAAAAGTATACCCCAAACACCAATTAAATGTGCCAGAAGCAATTTATTCAGCCTCTTAAAGAAAAGTAAGTGGAATGTCTTTTTTGAGTTGTGGTTTTCCATGTATGTGGGTAGCTCCTTTACTAATGAATTATTAAGGATGTCTTGATTTCATTTGTGACACAGCATTTGATTTTTGATGCTCTATGACTTCAGGTGGGTTTACTTAAGACAACTAAAGGATTTAAGAAGAAAAATCTTTTCATGTTTATTTATAACAATTTTATTTAAAACCTGTAGTGATGAAACCGCTTGTCCAATATACAAAAATAGGTGAAAATCACTTAGACTGTTAACTTCTGTTTCTTACTTTTCAGAATCTAAGTTTTTAAGTTTTTATTTTGTTCTTTAAAATTTTTAATATGAACTTTTCCGAAAAGTTCTATTTGCCAAGTAGAAATAGTATAACTATTTCTGATGTCATCCAGTTCTTCATATGATCTTTAGCAGTTTTTTGTCTATCATTTCTTATTCTTATTCCTATTTCTTGGAAAAGGTTACTTTGAAGAGTTCCTTTTCATTGATTTACAATGATGTTTGGAAACATATTTCCATTACATCCCAAGATCTAACATAAAATTGCCTTTTTCTCTTTTTGTTAATTCATTTATTTTTTATTGTTTAAAATATTACGTATATTAGTACATATATCTCCTTTTTTCCCCCCATTAACCTTCCCTTAGCCTCCCCTACCGTCTGTTGCATGCCCTCATGCCACCCTCACCCCCAGTGTCTTCTGTCCATTTGTGTGCCTATATACATGCATACAAGTCCTTCGGTTGATCTCCTATCCACCCCACCTCTCCCTAACCTTCCTGCTGTAATTTGACAGTGTGTTTAGTGTTTTACTGCCTCTGTATCTATCTTTTTATTCATCAGGTTATAATGTTCTTTATTTTCCATAAATGAGTGAGATCATGTGATATTTTTCTTTCATTGCCTGGCTTATTTCACTTACCATAATGCTCTCTAGGTCCATCCATGCTGCTGCAAATGGTTAGAATTCCTTCTTTTTTATAGCAGTGTAGTATTCCATTGTATATATGTACCATAGTTTTCTAATCCACTCATCTGTTGATGGGCATTTAGGCTATCCCCAAACCTAAACTATGGTGAATTGTGCTGCTGTGAACATAGGGGTGCATATATCCTTTCTGATTGGTGTTTCTAGTTTCTTGGGATATAATCCTAGAAGTGGGATTACTTGGTCAAATGGGAGCTCCCTTTTTAGTTTTTTGAGGAAACTCCATACTATTCTCCATAGCAGCTGTACCAGTCTGCATTCCCACCAGCAGTGCACGAAGGTTCCTTTTTCTCTGCATCCTCACCAGCACTTGTCATTTGTTGATGGTTGCCATTCTGACAGGTGTGAGATGGTAATGCATTGTCGTTTTGATTTGCATCTCTCGGATAATTAGTGACTTTGAGCATGTTTTCATGTGTCTCTTGGCCTTCCTTCTGTTTTCTTTGGAACAAATTCTATTTAGGTCTCTTGCCCATTTTTTTATTGAATCATTTATCTTCCTTTTGTTAAGTTGTATAAGTTCTCTATAGATGTTG
This sequence comes from Lasiurus cinereus, assembly GCA_011751065.1. NCBI lineage: Eukaryota > Metazoa > Chordata > Mammalia > Chiroptera > Vespertilionidae > Lasiurus > Lasiurus cinereus. Next base: position 48,110,943 of record JAAGEH010002531.1, on the reverse strand, counting down.
GAGATTAAACCTTTATCAGTGATAACATTTGCAAATATGTTCTTCTGTACAATGGGCTTTCTTGTGGTTTTGTTAATGGTTTCTTTTGCTGTGAAAAAGCTTTTTATTTTGATGTAGTCCCATTTGTTTATTTTCTCTTTAGCTTCCATTGCCCTAGGACTGGTACTGGTGAAGAAATTGCTTTGGCATATATCTGAGATTTTGCTGCCTATGGATTCCTCTAGTATTTTTATGGTTTCCTGTCTTATATTTAAGTCCTATATCCATTTTGAGTTTATTTTTGTGCATGGTCTAAGTTGGTGGTCTAGTTTCATGTTTTTGCATGTATCTGTCCAATTTTCCCGACACCATTTATTGAAGAGACTGTTCTGACTCCATTGTATGCTCACGCCTCCTTTGTCAAATATTAATTGAACGTAATGATTTGGGTCAATATCTGGGTTCTCTATTCTATTCCTTTGGTCTATACATATGTCTGTTCTTGTGCCAGTACCAGGCTGTTTTGAGAACAGTATCTTTGTAATACAGCTTGAAATCTGATATTGAGATCCCACCTACTTTATTCTTCTTTCTCAGGATTGCTATGGCTGTTCGGGGTCTTTTTTTGTTTCAGATGAATCTTTGAAGAATTCTTTCTGGTCTGTGAAATATGTCGTTAGTATTTTAATGGGTAGTGCATTGAATCTATAGATTGCTTTGGGTAGTATGGACATTTTAATGATGTTGATTCTCCCAATCCATGAGCATGGTATGTTCTTCCATCTGTTTACGTCTTCCTCTATCTCTTTTTTCAGAGACCTGTAGTTTTCCATGTATAGATCTTTTACCTCATTAGTTAAGTTTATTCCTAGGTATCTTAATTTTTTGGTGCGATGGTAAATGGGATTTTTTTTTAGTCTCTCTTTCTGTAAGTTCACAATTGGTGTACAGAAATGCCACAGATTTCTTGGCATTAATTTTGTATCCTGCTACATTGTTGAATTCATTTATTAAGTCTAATAGTTTTTTGATGGAGTCTTTCAAGTTTTTTATGTACAATATCATGTCATCTGCAAATAAGGAGCTTTATTTCTTCTTTTCCAATTTGGTTGCGTTTTATTTCTTCTTGTCTAATTGTAATAGTTAATACTTCCAGTACTATTTTGAACAGGAGTGGTGAGAGTGGTCATCCCTGTCTTGTTCCTGTTCTTAGGGGAATTGGTTTTAGTTTTTGCCCATTCAGTATGATGTTAGTTGTGGGTTTATCATATATGGCTTTTATGATGTTGAGATATGATCCTTTGAGTTCCACCTTGTGGAGAGTTTTTATCAAGAAAGGGTGTTGGATTTTATCAAATGCTTTTTCTGCATCAATTGATATGACTATGTGATTTTTATCTGTCAATTTGTTTATGTGATGTATCACGTTTATTGATTTGTGAGTATTGTACCATCCTTGCATTCCTGGGATAAATCCTACTTGGTCATGGTGTATGATCTTTCTAATGTACTGCTGGATCGGATTTGCTAGAATTTTGTTGAGCATTTTGGCATCTATGTTCATAAGGGATATTGGCCTGTAATTCTCTTTCTTTGTGTTGTCTTTATCTGGTTTTTGTATTAGGCTGATGCTGGCTTCATAGAAGGAGCTTGGAAGTGTTCCTTCCTCTTGAATTGTTTGGAATAGTCTGAAGAGGATAGGTTTTAGTTCTTCCTTGAATGTTGGTAAAACTCCCCTGTGAAGCCGTCTGTCTCCAAACTTTTGTTTGCTGGAAGCTTATTGATAACTGCTTCAATTTTTTCCATAGTTATTGGCCTATTGAGATGTTTACATTCTTCCTGATTGAGTTTTGGAAGAATATATTTTTCTAGGAATATGTCCATTTCCTCAAGGTTGTCCAGTTAGTTGGAATAGAGTTGTTCATAGTATTTTCTTTTACAATCCTTTGTATTTCGGTGGGGTCTGTTGTTATTTCTCCTCTTTCATTTCTGATTTTGTTTATTGGGTCCTCTCTCTTTGCTTCTTGGTGAGCCTGGCTAGAGGTTCATCAGTCTTGTTTATTTTTTCAAAGAACCAGCTCTTGGTTTTGTTGATCTTTTGTATGGTTTCTTTGGTCTCTATGTGATTTATCTCTGCTCTGATTTTTATTATTTCGTTCCTTCTGCTTACACTGGGCTTTTCTTGTTGCTCTCCTTCTAGCTCTTTGAGTTGTAGGTTTAGGTAATTTATTACCATTGTTTCCTGTTTTTTGCAGTAGGCTTGTAGGGCTATGAACTTCCCTCTCAAGACTGCTTTCACTGTGTCCCATAAATTTTGGATTGTTGTGTTGTCATTGTCATTTGTTGCCATGATGTTTTTTATTTCTTCCTTGATCTCTCTGGTTACCCAGTTGTTGTTCAATAGCATGCTGTTTAGTCTCCATGTGTTTGATTTCTTTCTATTGTTTTTATTATAGTTGATTTCCAGTTTTATGCCACTGTGATCTGAGAAAATGCTTGATATGATTTCTATCTTCTTAAATTTGAAGAGACTTTTCTTATGACCCAACATATGATCTATCTTTGAAAATGACCCATGTGCACTGGAGAAGAATGTATATTCTGTGGCTTTGGGGTGAAATGTTCTGAAGATGTCAATTAATTCCATCTGGTCTAGTGAGTCATTTAGGATTGATGTTTCTCTGCTGATTTTTTGTTTAGAGGATTTGTCCAATGGTGACAGTGGGGTATTAAAGTCTCCTACTATGATTGTATTGCTGTCAATCTCTCCCTTAATATCCTCCAAGAGTTTTTTTTAATGTATTTAGGTGCTCCTATATTGGGTGCATATATGTTTACCAGAGTTATTTCTTCTTGTTGGATTGTTCCCTTTAGTATTATGAAGTGGCCTTCTTTATCTCTTGTTACGTCCTTCACTTTGAGATCTATTTTGTCAGATATAGGTATTGCAACCCCAGCTTTTTTTTCATTTCCATTTCCCTGAAATACCATGTTCCATCCCTTCACTCTCAATCTGTGTGCATCTCTTTTCCTAAGGTGGGTTTCCTGCAGACAGCAGATATATGGATCATGTTTTCTTATCTAATCGGTTACCCTATGTCTTTTTATTGGAGCATTTAATCCGTGTACATTTAAAGTTATTATTGATAAGTACTTATCTGTTGCCATTTTTAGTCCTTACCCCCGAGTTCCTTCTTCACTTCCTCTTTCTTTTTATTACAGCAGCCCTTTTAACATTTCTTGCATTGCTGGTTTGGTGGTAATATATTCCCTTAGTCCTTTTTTGTCTGTGAAGCTTTTGATTTCACCTTCAATTTTGATTGAGAGTCTTGCAGGGTACAGTATTCTTGGATTCAGACCCTTTCTTTGCATGACTTTGTATATTTCATTCCATTCTCTTCTGGCCTGACGAGTTTCTGTTGAGAAGTCAGTAGCTAGTCTTATGGGGGTTCCTTTGTAGGTAACTTTCTGTTTCTCTCTGGCTGCTTTTAAGATTCTTACTTTGTTGTCGGTGTTTGCCAATTTAATTATAATGTGCCTCGGTGTCGGTTTGTTGGGGTTCATTTTGCTTGGGACTCTGTGAGCTTCTTGGATTTGTGTGGGTTTTTTCTTTTCTATATTGGGGAAATTTTCTGTCATTATTTCTTCAAACAGTTCTCTAATCCTTGTTCAGTTTCCACTCTTTCTGGAACCCCAATTATGCGGATGTTATTTTGTTTCATGTTATCCCAAAGTTCCCTTAGACTCTCCTCTTGCTTTTTAACTTTTTTTTCTAGAAGCTGCTGTACTTGGGTATTTTTTCCTACCGTGTCTTCTAGCTCACTGATGCGGTCCTCTGCTTCTTCTAAGTCTACTTTTGATGCTTTCTATTGAGTTCTTTAAAGCAGTGATGTCATTTTTTATTTCTTTGTGCATTTCTTCTTGCTTCTTCATTTCCTCTTGGCTCTTACTCATATTGTCGAATTTGTCTTCCATTCTTCTCATCCACCTTATGATCATTTCTCTGAACTCTTTCTCTGGCAGGCTTATTTCTGCTTCTATTTCGTTTACTTCCTTTTCTGGTGAAACCTGCCTTTCTGTCTTATGTGGGCTGTTTCTTTTTCTGCCCATGGTCTTTCTTCTCTGGGTGTCTGGTTATGTAGTTCTCTCTCCTACGTTGATTGAAAAGCACAAACTACAACACGACCAGATACAGCACAGAAGGTACTGAGTAGAAATGTATTCAAGATGTTAATAATCACAAATAAGGTGACCACCAATGAAGGACAAATTAGGGGTAAATAGAGAAAGAAGAAGAGGAAAATGAGGAAAAAAGAAAAGTAAGAAATGCCAAAATCAAATTGGGAGAGTAAGAAAAGAAAAAGATAAATAAATGAACAATAAAATAAAATAAAATAAGAAAATAAAAAGGAGAAGAAGGAGAAGGAAAGAGGAAGAGAAAAAAGTCAGAGAGAAAAGAGGAACAAAATATAGATGTCAGGAGACAACTCCAATAGAACAGTCACTAATCCCAATAAAGGCCAGCAACCAGTACCTAGAGATTAAGGCAAACTGCAAATAGCAACTGGTATCGAGGGAGGTGAGGGAAAAGAGAGGTAGAAAACAAAGCAAGCAAAAAGCAAAATAAAACAATTAGAATAAACTAAAACAATCTCACAAAAAAAATTCAAAAAATCGATATAATCACTTTTCAGGCAAATAGCAACAAAAGGACATAGAGAAAAAACAACTTTTTGGCTAGTGAAGACAAGAAGAGAGAGGTGTGTGTGGACTTGTAGTAGGGGATTTGAAATTAGATATATAAATGGGGTGAAATTTTAACCAGGTAAAGAGAAAAATAGGGAGAATCTAAAGTTGGAAAAGGGAAAGAGAAACAAGACAACAAAATGGGGAAAGTTAGGAGGAAAGTGTTGGCATAAAGGTAGCGTTGAGTTGGAGTAAAATTATACTAAAGGAAAGATGAAAATAGAATGTAGAACTCTAATCCCAAAATAAAATAAAGAGAAAACAAAATGACACTTGTTTTTTTTTCCAAAAAGGTAAAGTACTAGTAGTAATTAATAATACTAGTTTAAAACAAAAATGTAATAATTAAAAAGGTAAAATCAATTGAGGCAGAAAGAAAAAAATAGTCTTTTAATTAAAATATGTGAAAATGAAAAAAAAATAAAAGAAAGAAAAATTTTTTAAAAAGAAAAAAAATAGAATGGTCCTTCACTTCCACTATTATTCTGCTTGGCACTCCTGTTTCCCAGTAGGGAAGGTATTGCAGTTCCCTGTGTTCCCCTCTTGGTGTTTTAATCTCTTTATTCTTTTGTGATTATGCAAAAGTCAATTTATGTGTCATCCACTGGGTGGCAGTGTTTCGGAATTGATCTCTGAGTCAAAGCACAGGACCTCTCTAGGCTGTGCTCAGATCGTGCTACTCTGTGGTTCTCAAAGCCAGTTTGTGAGGGTTTTGCAGCCGGGACACTGCAATAACTCCCAGGCTATCCCTCTGCCCCAGAAAAAAAAAAAAAGAGTCATTTTCCAGAGCTCTCCTCTGTCAACAGCTCAGAGGGTTTGCCTTCACACTTAGGGATCACACCCTGACCACCTCTGCGGACCTCTCCAGAGGCAGCTTTCCCGCAGCCCGGCTCCCACAGTGTGCGCGTCTCTGTTGTGAGGGGGTAGGAGACCTCACCCTGACCCAGGCGAAATCTGACCCTTCCGCGCGCTGTGTGGATCTCCGAATCCGCTGCCTGAGCATCCGAGCCACCTGGGAAGCCGTGCTCTGGGTCCCCGGCTGCTCTGTGGGTGCCTCCGTCAGCCGCAGCTTTCAGACCTTGGCAGACATCCACCTCCCTGTTATCCCAGGCGCAATCTGACCTTTCCGTGTGCTCTGTGGATCTCTTATTTCGCCGAGTCTCTGTGCCGATTGGAGAGCAGAGTTCTGGGTCCCCGGGTCCCCAGCTGCTCAATGGGTGCCCAGCTGAAGGCTTCAGACCACCGCAGACATCCACCTCCCACTGCAAGATGGCTTGGTCTCCGCGTTCGCGCTGGTGGCTCTGGTGGACAAAAACCCCGTGGCAGTGGGGCTGCCTGGCTGGGAGAGCCCTGTCCAGCAGTCCCCCACTTTCTCCTGGAGGATAACTGACTCTTAGCTTGCCAACAAACACTCCCAGTGCGACTCTCAGCCGCTCTCTCTCCCTCTGCCCAGCGACAAAGCTCCAGACGCATCTGTCTACTCCCCCGCCATTTTCTCTCCCCGCTTTTTGCCAATTTAACTATAATGTGCCGTGGCATCGGTCTTGTGGGGTTCATTGTGCTTGCGACTCTGTGAGGTTCTTGGATTTGTATGTTTTTTTTTCTTCCCTATATCAGGGAAGTTTTCTGTCATTATTTCTTCAAACAGGTTTTCTATGCCTTGCTCAGTTTCCTCTCCTTCTGGAACCCTTATTATGTAGATGTTGTTTTGTTTCGTGTTGTCCCAAAGTTCCCTTAAGTTCTCCTCCTGCTTTTTAATTTTTTTTTCTAGAAGCTGCTCTACTTGGATATTTTTTTTCCTACCTTTCTTCTAGCTCACCGATGTGGTCCTCTGCTTCTTCTAGTCTACTCTTTATGCTTTCTATTGCGTTCTTTATGGCAGCAATGTCATTTTTCACTTCTTGGTTTTTCTTCATTTCCTCTTGGTTCTTACTCATATTGTCAAAGTTGTCTTTATTCTTTTCAGCCACCTTATAGCCATTTCTCTGAATTCTTTCTCTGGCAGGTTGCTTGCCTTCATTTTATTTACTTCCTTTTCTGGTGATGCCTCCTTTTCTTTCCTATGTGGGTTATTTCTTTGTCTTCTCATGGTCTCTCTTCTCTGGGTGTCTGATTATATAGTTCTCTCTCTCCATTGATTTAAAGGCTCAAAGAACAACACAACCAAGTATAATGCACCAGGCACTAAACAGAAGTGTATTAATGATATTAATAACCCCAAATAAAGGTGACCACCAGAGAAAGGCAAATTAGAAGATAGGAGAGAAAACAAAAGAGAAAAAAAAGAAAGGAGTGCAAAAATGAAATTAGGAATAGGAAAACAAAAGTAATAGAGAAAAGAGAATAAGAAAAAAGAGGGGAGCAAACTATATATATATATATATATATATATATACACACACACACACACACACACACACACATATATATGAAGAAAACTCCAATAGAATAGCCACTAATCCCAACAAATCCCTGGAGATGAATACAAACTACAAACAGCAACTAATATCAAGTGAGACGAGGGAAAAAACCGATATAATCAACAGTCAAGCAAACAACAGCAAAATGACAGAGAGAAAAACAATATTTTGGATCATAAAGACAGAAGAGAGAGGTGTGTATGGACTTGGAGCAGGGGATTGGAGATTAGATATATAAGTAGAGTGAAATTTTAGCAGGAGGTAAAAAGAAAGAATAGGGAAAATCTAAATCAGGAAAAGGGTAAGAGAAACAGGACAACAAAAGGGGAAAAGTTAGGAAGAGAGTGATGGAATAAAGGTAAAGTTGAGATAGAGTGAAATGATGTGAAGGGGAAGATGAAAATAGAATGTAAAATACTAATCCCAAAGTAAAATAAAGAGAAAATAAAGTACTTTTTTTTAAAACAGGTAAAATAGTAGTAGTAATACTATTGATTGAAAATAAAAATGTAATAATTAAAAACGTAAAATCAAGTGAGAAAAAAAGAAAAAATAGTTTTTTAAGTAAAAGATGAAAAAGAAAATAAAAAAATAAAAATGGAATGTGCAGTAGTGAAGGTCATTCACTTCCTCTACTGTTCTGTTCGGCTTGCCTGTTTCCTAGTCAGGCCAGTATTGCAGTTCCCTGTGTTCCATTGCTCCTGATTGTAAGCAGTCCTGATTTTTGAGCAGGCAGTATGTCTTAATTTCTTATATTCCTTTATTTGTGTTTACCCAAGGGTCAATTTGTGATTCAACACCTGGGTGGCAGTGTTTCTGAGTTGACCTCCAGCTCTATAGGTCCTCTCTAGCCTTTGCTTAGATCCTGCGTTCCCTGTGGCACTCCATACTGGTTTGTGGGAGTGGATTGCCCCAGAGCTGGTTCTCTGTTGGTATTACCTGCTCTGATCCCCAGGTTCCAGAAAAACAACTTTCCCCTGTAGTCTCTTAGGGTGTCCCCAATTTGGTGATCCTATACCTTGAGATACGAGTGCCCTAACATACGAGATTTTTGAGATACGAGCTGTCGAGCGAGCGATTTTTGCTTTGAAATATGAGCTACAGTTGAGATATGAGTAATTGCGCGGATCAGCCAGCTGCACGCGACCCACCAGTTTACTGCCACTCGAGCGTCTCATAGTTTCCCACGCCTCAATGTTACAGAATGAATTAAACTCGTATCTCGAGGTACCACTGTATATTGGGCTTAGTAATCAGAAGCAAGGATTTGAAGAAAAAAAAAAAAAGAGCCAGCATAAGTGTGTGAACTCCAGGGCTGCGCACAAGTGTGTGCAGTGTTTTTTCCCCCTTGGGTCCAAGCAGCCGGCACACTTTAAAAATTTTTAGGCTGTCCTTTTGCGACAGATCAAAATAGATTGCTTTTAAGAGTTCCTTTCTATTAGCAGCTCTGAGGACCCCTTCCACATTCACGGATCCAGCCAGCCCCAACAGCCACGGATTTTTCTAGGCGTAGACATCCCTGGTCCTCCAGCTCCCACAGTGTACGCATTACTCTCTCCTGCCAGGAGCAGAGACCTCACCTTATCCCAGGCGAAATCTGACCTTTCCGTGGTGGAGTATAGAGCTCCTCTGAATCCACGTGTTTGCGTCAATTGAGGACCAATGCTCTGGGGTTCACAGCTATTTTGGGGGTGCTGCAGTTGTAGATTTTCAGGCATTTGATAACATCCACTTTCCTTTTCAAGAAGGCATGGTCTCTGCATCTGAGCCAGTCGCTCTGAAAGGGAACCCAGCAGCAGTGGGGGCTGCTCAGTCAGGGGATCCCCGTCTCCTGGAGTAAAGTTGTCCCTTAACTCTCCAACAAACACTCCCCATGCGACCCTCAGCTGTTCTTTCTATCTACTCCGGGACAAGGTTCGGGATACGTCTGTCTATTCCACCGCCATTTTGCTGGCTTTTTTTCTTTTTTAATTTATTTTAATTTTAATTAAATTTTATTGGTGTGACATTGGTCAACATGAACATAAAGGTTTCCTTTCTCTCTTTTTTTTAAAATGGATCACTAATATTTTAAGAAAGAGTTGAAAGTAAATCATCATTCAACCCAAGGGAGACTTAATATAGTATAATTGGTTCTAGTACTTTTTTAAAAAAAAACTTTAAATGCTTTATTGTTTATAGTAATGTGTGTGTGTGTGTGTGTGTGTGTGTGTGTGTGTGTGTGTGAATGATATATCCTTTTCTCCCCATTAACCTCTCCCTGGCCGCTCCTACCCCCCTAGCACATGCCTTCACCCCTCTAGTGTTTGTGCCCATTAGTTATGCTTATATACATGCATACAAGTCCTTTGGTTGATCTCTTACCCACCCTTCTTCCCCAACCTGATTCTACTACTTTTTAAAAAACTAAATTTATTGATTTCAGAGAGGGAACGAGAGATCGAAACATCAATGATGAGAGAATCATTGATTGGCTGCCTCCTCTGTGCCCCCCATGGGGACTGAACCCACAGCTGGTTTAATGCTTAACCAATCAGCCACCCTGGCAAGGCTGGTTCTACTATTGAATCTTACTGATAGAGAAAGTTGTACACAACTGAGGTTGTATGTGACAGTTTCCAAAATAAATAGTATGTTTTTACTGTATAAGATTAAGTCCATTATAGTTGTAATGGTCATTTTAGTCATCAAATTTAGATGCTACTTTTGTGAAGACAAAAAAGGGACTGTAGAATGAAAGAAAATGGATAATGCTTTCGGTTTTATCAGAACCTGGAGGCTCCTCAGAATAAAGGCCTCTGGAATGTCTCTGTGTTTATGGTAGTTATACTCTGTACTCCAAATATTTGTAGCTGAGTTTATGGTGTACATTTTTGTGAGGGGCTGTTTATAGGAAGTGTACTATGTTACCTCGACAAGAGCACTTTGAAAGTTCATTGTTTTTTTAAAGGGTTTTTTTTGTGTGTGTGTGTGTTTTTTGTATTTTTCTAGATCTGCCCAATCTAAAAAATTACTTTCCTGTACCAGCAGGTGGAAGCAAGAGCAGTCGAATTGTAGTACTGCCTTCTCCAAGTGTACTGCAAATAATCCACATGGATCATTTACCCATGACTCACAAGTATTTTTACGATATATCACTCACTTACCTCCTTTTTTTCAACAACTTTACTGTCTTAGCACCTTCTCTTGATTACTTTATCCCCTTATTTACTTGGTATCTAGGACAGGGTAATTTGGCTTTTTCATATTCTTTGATTCAACAATTACAACATGCTATGCATCAACACACTCTTCCACATTTGCCAAGAAATACAAAGGTGACTAAGACATGGACTGTGTTCTTAAAGAGCTTACATTCCATTAGAATTAGGAGGAGAATATTTTCTTCACTTTTCCCCTGACTTGGGGGAGCAGGTCACTCAGCCTTCCTAGTCCATCTCCAGGTAATCCATGGCTGGCTTTCAGTGTTCACCCAGATTTTAACTCATTCAACAACTATTTACTGAGTGCCAGGCACAATATATGGAGTTCATTGATACATTTATGTTGTTTTCCTTACAGATTAAAAAAAAAAGACCTAATAGTCTTTAAGAGATGTATCATTTATTTTATTTTTTTAAATTTATTGGGGTGATACTGGTTAACAAAATTGTACAGGTTTCAGGTGCACAATGCCACAACACATCACCTGTATATTGTATTGTGTGTTTACCACCCCAAGTCAGTTCTCCTTCCATCTCCATCGATCCTCCCTATTCTCTTCTATTTCTCCCCACCCTACAAACTATCATTTATTTTTAAAATAGAGTATATAGAGCAAGTAAGCAACTGACATATTGATCCTAAAACACTGAACTGAAGAAATTTAGACGTAGTTAATGTGAGTTAACATTTCCTGGAATACACTTAGAAGACCTCCCACAATTGCTAATTGAAATAAAAGTAGGATACTTGGTCGGAGATGCAGAACATCCCCGGCTGTATAAGGCCCGAGAAATCATTTGGTTTGGCCCTGCCGAGGCATTAGGAGTTAGTTAATTAAATGTTTTATTAAGTATGGCAGGCTGATTTTTAGGTCGATAATTTTGTATGGTCCAAGAATGATGTTATAAATATTCAAATGGCCGTTGTCAGAAAAAAGGTTCCCCACCCCTACATCTAGATCCATTCTGTTAGCTGTTAGTAATAATAATAAATATTTTATGCAAAGGATAGAAAAGAGGAAAACCAAGTACTCAAACTGTGTTTGTGTGTATAGACTGGGAAATGTAGAAGAACCTCCCCAAAGCAGTTACTTTCTCTGTCCTTTGGATTCCCTATCACTTTATTCATATAGAGTTTGCTCTCTAATAATCTCTATGTCTCTTCTCTCTTATGGGCAGCTCCTGAGGGCAATAACTATGTCATATTCATCTCTGTAATCGCAATAAATATTTACTGAAGAATGACTGAATCAACTCATTTACCTCATGGGCAATCTCTTTATAATGGTAATGAGCCTTTTTAAAAAAAATACAGAACTAACATTTGACACATGTAAAGAATTAACATTTGACACCTATAAAGTTTTCTTAGAATGCCTCAGCTGAATCTTATCTATCAGAAATGTAGTTTATGCCCTGGCTGGTGTGACTCAGTTTGGTTAAATATCGTACCATGCACTGAAAGGTCACCAGTTCAATTCTTGATCAGGGCACATCCCCAGGTTGTGGGTTCAATCCCTGGTCGGGGTGCATACTGGAGGCAGCCGATTGATATTTCTCACATGGATGTTTCTCTCTCCCGCTCCCTTCCTCTCTCTCTAAAATCACTTAAAAATAACAACAACAACGTATTAAAGAAATCAGGTTATTTGTTTGCCTGAGTACGTTAAGGAAGCCTGTGCAGCTTCCTAGGAGAGCACCTTTTACCACACTTGATCTTAACCCAAGGGCTGAGAAGCGATAGGAGAGCACCTTTTCACATCATTTCCTGTTTACGGAGAACAGTTAATTAAAGGGCTCTGGGAAGGAAGGAGACCAGGGTGCAGAGGGTAGCCATCAGGTTGTCCCAGTTTGAGTTGTTTTACTCTTTGGAAATGGGTGACTAAAAACTGCCCCGGCCCACATGGCCTGTTTTTCAGAAAGAGATGGATGAAAGCTAACACGGGGCACTCCTTCACGGCCCTTGGCAGCAATCCTTTAGGGCGTGGTAGAGATAGCAAACCAGACAAGCCATGTCAATATGCAGTCTCTCACTGCCATACTGACCTCAGTTTCTCCCCACTACAAGACCAGGGAGGTGAATTCGTGAGAAATCTGATGTTTCTCTTTTTTAGAATGTAAGTATAGTGTAGTAGTTAAGAATATGGGCTCTCTAGTCAGGCCTGAGTTTAAATCCCAATTCCACACCTCCTGTGTGATCTTAAGCAAGCTACTTTACTTCTCTGTGCCCAGTAAAATTGGGCTCATAATACCTGCCTCTTGTCTTATTAAATAAGAAACAAATTAAATAAGAAAATGTATGTAAACTCTTGGTATAGTGCCTGGCACAGTAACAAGCTCACTAATATGTACAACAAGTTTCTAGCTTAGGATCCTAGATGAAAAGTGGCAAAAACTAAAACTGCGAATTCATGAGAAAGCTCAAGTTTGAACATGCTGCATTTGAAACGTCTGTGGGTCTGGAGCTTCAGCTAGAAACCTAACTAGAATCAGAGAAACCCGACTTTTTTGAATGGGTATAGGAAGAGAAGCCAGCAAAAGAGGCTGAGAAGAGATAGTCAGGAAAGGACTAGGCAGAGGACTAGAACATCAAAGTAACAATTTTGACTGAGAACCTGTGCCTGCGTTTATTGGTAAAAGCTGATTTATTCTAAGGCATTTGTCTCTAAAACATTCTGTTCATAAAACAGTTTGCTCCTAAGCCAAACTCAAATACCAAATGCCTACCTTTGTTAGAGGGCTATAAGTATCCAACTGAAGGGCTCAGTAACTGATGATTTCCCAATGTAGCAGTCTATTCAGAAGAAAAATTATTGGCAACATTCAGTATGCTTGAGTATCCAGTATATGCCATTACATCCAGTCTGCATCCTCCTCCCTAATTGCAGGTTAGGGCTTTATATAATCTTCCATAGAAGCTAAGCACTCTCAGTTGGAACTACTTGCATATTGGACATGTAAATAATAGAAGAACAGGATTAATTAAGCAAATAACAAGTGGAAATTTGGGGTAAATTTGTCGTCATTAATACATGTACCACAAACTTTTAAGTTCAGGGTCTACAAATATCACTACAACACAGCCTGTGCTCAAGGGCTGTCGGAGACACAGCTGAATAAATTAGTGAATATTTTTCAGTATGATAAGTGCTTTGGGCAGTGTATGTGTAGGGTAATGTAGGACCACAATAGAGGAAAAATTCCTAAACCAGCTGGAGGTAGTTAAAGAATGCTTCCTGAAGAAGGTAAAATCTGATCCAGGATCTGAAAGATAAGAGATGAATATTGTTCTTCTGGGAAGGGAGATGAAAGGCAGAGGGAAATGGCTGCAAAGGTCTCAAGAGAGTTTAAAATTTTCAGGGAGATGTGAAAGCAGTTCATTGTGCCTAGAGCATCGATTTGAGGGCAAAAGGGTGGCATTAAAAAAAGCCAGAGAAATGGGGGCAGGTCAGGCAGGGCCTTGAATGTAGCTTTGATCCTGAAGTCAGTGGAGTCAGAACTTGATCCTGAACCATGCCACTGAAGGGGACTGCCATGATCAGATTTACATTTTGGGAAGATAACTCCATAGGCAATCTGGAGAATAGATTGTAAGACATCCAGGAAGTCTCCTAGGTTTTTGACTTGGGAAACAGAATGCATACTGGTGATCTTCACCGAGATATACTACAGGAAGAAGACAGGCTTGGTTCTGGGGGTAAGGAAGATGGTCAGTTTCATTTTAGATATACTGGATTTGAGGTGTCTATTGACATCCGAGTCAGCTATCCAATAGTTTTTAGATATCTGGGTCTAAAATTCAGGAGAGTTGGGCTAGAGGCACAGATTTGAAGGTCTGTAGCTGTGGCCTGCATATGCAGCCACACAAGTGGATCAAAACACCCTAGGAAGAGTGTACAAAATAAAGAGAAGAAAACAGCGCACAGAACTGAATCCTGAGAAATACCAGGGAATCCTAAGGAAAAGCATAAAGAGGTTAGATGATGGAAATGGTGAAGATACAGCCAAAGATATAGAATGAAAAGCATAATCATTATCACAGATGTCAAAGGAGAAAAACGTTCTAAAAAAGAGGGAGTGTAAAAAAAAAAAAAAGCTCAGCCAGTTTTGCTCAGTGGTTGAGCATCAACCTATGAATAAAGAGGTCACAGTTTGATTCCCGGTCTGAGCATATGCCTAGGTTTCAGGATTGATCCCCAGTTGGGGGCATGCAGGAGGTAGTCAATCAATGATTCTCTCTCATCATTGATGTTCCTTTCTCTCCCCCCCCCTCACAAAAAATAAAAAAAAAAAAATTTTAAAAAAAAAAAAAAAAGGAAGGACCAAAACACTGTCAAATATCACAAAAAGTTAATTTAGGTAAATACTAAAGGATTAGTTGGATTTAGTAAAAACATTAGGGACCCTGCTGAGAGCAGTTTCCTATTTTTTTATGAGGCCAAGACCCAAATTGAAATAGGTTAAAGAGTACTAATAGCTGTGTTTGTAGGTGGGAATTTCTGTCTAATGACTAGCAGGGTCAGCTAGTGACAGTGAGAAAGGAAGTTTTTAGAAACTGATCACAGTTTGCAATAATTGGTGTGGGATTGGAGAGCAGGAGGTAACCTGGATGGATTTTCCTGAAGTCTTGAGAGTCCAGTTCAAATTAGAGACTATGATAAAACAGCATTAAAGCCCATAGCCCTGGTTGGTGATCTGGATGTACAGATAGAGAAGGTGGCTGTTTAAAATAGTCCTGGGCAGAGGCTTTTATGGTAGGTGTAGCAGAAGGAGTATAAGCTGGGCAGTTGGGTTTTAGTGAAAGATGGTTGAATTAATGGATGTGGCTCACTTCTAACATTTGTGTAGCCTGGACAACAGTATAATTGGGAGATTCTCCTTCTGTACCATGAGGGGCCCCACATGTGCCTGGTTTCCCCCACCTGTAAGTCCAAGCTCCAACTACACTCTCCCTTTCTAATCACTGTCCCTCAACCCCAGCAGCATGTACACCAGTGGTGCACTTCACCCTCAGGGGGACTGACCCAGAGAAGAGGCCCACACAGGCTCTGGGAGCCATTTGAAAAAGGATGTCGGCTCTGCATAGGCACCTCCTCTTTAGAGGAGTGTAGAAGCAGGAGGGCAAAGTTGGAGTCATCACCCAGGTCTAAGCAGAGCTACAGAAAAAGCCTGTTAGAGTGAGAAAATAGAGGAATCAGAGAACTGGAGGTCTAAAAGAGCAAGAAAAACAAGAATCACAGGCGTAGTGAAATGGGAGCTGAGAAGACAGAAGATCATGGTCAGAGATTAGAATACTATCGGAATTCACTGTCTCTGAGGAGCATCTCCGAGAGGTGATAAGAAGGATAAAATGTGAAGGTTCTTAGAATGAAGTAGGTAAAAAACTGAAGTTAAGGGAGTGAGGTAGCTCATCCATCTACCCTTATAAAGTCTCCCCAGCATAATTCTGGAGCTTAAGATGGAAAGGACATTAAGAAAAGTGGAAAAGACAGAGCTCTGGGAAGAGGTTGAGGATGCAAGGAAGTTCAATAATCAGGAGAGAGACCTGGAGTATGGGAGAGGTTCACCAGTGGGAGATGGCTTAACATTTGGGACAGCGGCAGGAATGTGAAACCTGCAAGGATGTTCACAGCAGAGAAAACTAGGTTTACAATGTTTGATATGTTGAGGGTCTAAGACCAGAAATCTTTGGGTAAAATTTCGTAACTTGGTTAGCACAGCTAATAAGATTAACTCTCCATTGTAAAAATAAGTATTTGTGAAATTTAAACCATCTTGTAGAAAAACCACTTTTATATTTTAATCATGTTGTGAGTACCTTTAGGCCTGTTCCTTGTGGAAAGAACTGAAAGTCTGTGACTCTTGAAAGGCATGCCTAGTCATACATGTCTCTCAGGGTTAGAATTAAATGAGTGTTTTTACACTGCCTGGCCCATGGGAACTGCTCAGCGAATTGTCCCTTCCTCACTTTCTGTTCTTTATTCCCTCCAAAGAAGACATGAGGGGCTGCTTTAAGAGTGGGAAAGAGAAAGGATACCAGAGGCAGGTACAGGCATGCATCTCACTCCCTGTAATGAGATTGTCCACTGCAGCACTACCTATGAGAGCTTTCTGCAAGGATGAAAATGTTCTTTATCTGCGCTGTCCAATGGCATAGCCACTTGCCACAGAGGCTGTTGAGCGTGTGAAATGTGGCTAGTGCATCTGGGGAACTAAATTTTTAATTTTATTTACTCTTGATTAATTTAAATTTACCTACATGTGGCTACTGTATAGAACAGCACAGATGTAGTGGATATGGAGCTGCTTGTCCAACAGCTTCAAGGTAGAAGTGGGCTAAGTGCCTAAAGAAACAGGTAAACCCTTGAAGGTGCCTGGTGGGGCTTTGGCATCGGTGAAATATGAAATTAAGGAGCCCTAGATGCTACAATGAAAGGAGCCTGGACTTGAGCGTTACAGAAGTCCTAAGTTGTAAGGAGAGGGGTGACTTAGTTACATCACTGAGTGCAAAAAAACAACTCTGAACAGTAAGAATAAAAATTAGAAAGGGGTGGTTCGGGTGAAATGGAACAAGAGAAATAATTTAAATAAATATAGAGTAATTACAGTCTGGGGAGTTGATGAAATGCAGCCCTCAATAGGAGCTTGTAGAGAAATATTAATTCCAAAGTAAATACTAGGAATATTTGTGAAGTGTTTTTGCAGAATTGGGGCAAATGCCAGGAAATGCCATGCAAACCATGTGCTACAACACAGTAACACTACAGGAAAAGAATGAGAACATGGACAAAATGTAGATTGTGGGGAAAGAGAAGTTATGACATTTATATAATGGAGTTTTACTCAAGTCCTGATTCTAATAAGATACATTTCCCTGCATGAATGTGTATTTGCGATGATGAAGGAAGATGGTGTTGTTGCAATGTTTTAGCCCTACCAGTCCCATCCATCTTTTGCAAATCCATACAATAATACACGTGTAATATGCTAATTAGACCGGATGTCCTTCCGGAAGACCTTCTGGTCGAAGCCAGGGCTGCAAGGGAAACCCGGGTCCCGGGTGCCTGCTGGCAGCTGGAGGGAAGCCAGGGTCCTGGGTGCCAGAAGGAAGCCAGTGCCAGCAGCCTAGGGAAGGAAGGCCTACTCTTGCACGAATTTCATACATCAGGCCTCCGGTATGTAATGAGCATCTATTATGTGCTCAGCAGTGCAGTGAGCCGAGGTTGGGCTTGTGACAAAAGAAATGTGCCATGGTTATTATGCTTGAGAAAGTCCTAGTCTAGTGCAGAATACAAGACAAGCCAATCGAACAGGTGGATGACAGTAATTTAAATGAATGGCACAGATGAAAGGTGATAGAAGCTCAGATCTGGATGAACCGGAATGGTCAAAGAAGCCTTGATAAGAGGAAGTAGAGGCCTTTAAACTGTGCTTCACAAGGAAAATGAATGCAGCAAGTCTCAGAGCATTTCTGAAAGTACATCCCATAAAATGTTTTGCAAAAAATTTAAGATAGTGAACTCAAAATAGATGTGGCATGCTCATTTGTCCAAATTGAAATTCTGCAATCTGGTGATCTCTGTCAAAACCTATGCTATTCGCTTTCTTAGACTAAGTGCTTCATTTATTTGGTGGACACAGACTACAATTGCTCCTTCCTGTCAATCCCAGTATGGTATCTGTACTATTTCTCATTAGAAATTTCAGAGTTGTGTAGTTAAAAGTACTTTAAAGACCGAAGAGACCATGACGAAGGTGTGTTTGGGACAGAAATAATAAAGAGCCTGGAAGTTTGTAGGAAAAACAACACTACCCTAGTGTTTAATTAGACAGTAGACATCTCAGATGTAATCTAGAGTTTTAACTTTCAAATGCACATAATAACCCCCATAGAGAAAGACAGGATCACGCTCTGTTTCGTGTTTTCAACTTTTATAACTCTCAGTTGCAAAAAGTTTTTAAAAAGTCCTCCCCAGATTCTCAAGTGAACAAGCCCAGTTGCTAGAATGACTCAGGTGCCCTCAGAGGTTTTCCCAGCCAGGTACTACAGAGGCCCTGAAGAGCAAGAAGGGAGAAATGTACCAACATTCTAAGCATTGAGTGAGCTTGCAATCGTAACAGAGGGGGAGGAGGAGGGATGCTCAGCAAAATGACGATGGAAGAGGAAAAGCAGATACAATGCAGATAGAAAAACTCTCAGTAGATCAAAATGTTTTAATTAGAAGCATAAGGGGATCCTTCTGTCTTCATTCCTTTTCTTCGATAATAAGAATTCTAAATCCTGAAGGAAATTAAAACAAAATTCCAGAAGGCGAGAAAAGAAGGTATAATATAAAAAATTAAGTGTGTTCTGTTGACCCATGAAATCATGATTTCTATCGTCTGTTTCTTTTTACCCCTTCCACATTCAGGGAGTATTACTTTAAGGAGCGTGTAGATTTTTATTCATTGCAGTAGGGCTGTACCAGGGTGATCATGGGTATATTTGTACAGCCAAGGCAGAGGTGCTCACATTTTTATCATTTTAACTGAGCTAGCGTCAGGTGATACTGTGATCGAACACTCAACCTTTGATAAATGTTAGGAAATAAGTGAAAACCAGTGGAGGTCATCTTATCAGGGAGATATTTGGAGTAGTTTTATTTTAAAGCTGTTTGACAATAATGAAAATGTGTCCGTAATAATCGGTTGGTACCAAGAAGAGTGGTGAAAAGAGCAGGGTATTAAGATACAGAAGTCCTATGTTTTACTCATTAGTCGTCTGCTTGCTCTTCATTGCCTGCGTAGCCCCAGCCTCTTCCCCTGTGCGGAACTTCCTCGGGAGCCCCATCAATCCTGGTCATGGCTGACTCCTTCGAGGCCTGCGTTCTGTGTATCTATGAGGAATTGTGGGAATAATTATTTTGGAAATTTTTAGCCAACACCACACACTGAACTTCACATCCCTGGTATTTTAGGCCATCACCAAGCTTAGAAAACCCCCCAGTCACTGGTCATTTCTTGTATTCCGAACTTTATAATTCTTTTCCCTGTGCTCATTCCTTTATCAGTTTTCATTCCTTTATTAGTCAGGGCTCTGTGTGAGCCAAATAACAAAACCACAATCAAACCGGCCTAAACAGTAGACTCACATAACTGGAAAGTCTAGCTGTCGGTCAGGCTTCAGAATTAGTTGATCTAGGGGCTCAGTGATGTCAGTGAATATCTGGTTTCCTTCCTTTATTTTTCCATTCACAGTGTTTATTTCATCCTAAGTCAGGTTCCATTCTTTCTCATAAGCTGGATGCTCGCTGCAGTCAAGGACACAAGCTTTCTCATTTATACTCAGTAGGAATAAGACCCCTTTCTCTCCCAGGATCTCTGGGTTAGAGGCAGCCACCTTTAAAGATCATGGACCATGTGGGAGATGCCTGGGTATGGGAAGAAAAGGCGTATATAATTAGTATATAATTAGGGGAGAGGTGAGTGGCTGGACAAAGCAGTATCGATCTAGCTATCTGCTCCTAGACTTCCTTGTTACTTCTGGAGTTCTGGTCTTGTAGTAAACATACTCCTCCACTTTTTCATGCTCTGGATTGTCTCTTCTCCTTTTAACCTTTACTGAAATCCCCTCAGCCCTGAGGAAAATACTTCTGCACCCGACTTTTCTTCCACATCTCATAGCACAACGCAAGGAGGAAAACCCGCATCTTTTGTTCCCCAGATCCTACCGTGCCCCCCGTTATTCTCCCAGGCCAACACTTCTTTACCTTGTATAAAACCACTGTCGAGGTTCCCAATCTGGTTTCTCTCCCAACCACCTGGTCAGCCCCTTCTATTCTTTGAAGACTTCTGTCCCTGGTTCAGTCTTCCTTTCTACTCCCAGGCCCAGCTGTCAAGCTGTGAACTCCAGTGTTCATTGTAGACAATTTAGCCAGTACTAGGATGTCAGCTCTTTGCATTCTTCAGCTTGTTTATCTCAACGATCCACTTCCAAAAACATATGCTGGGTTTTACCAGTCTGTTTAGCCTTTCAGTTCCTAAACCCAGAACATCTCACATTTTTGTTACAATCTAACTATTTCCATTTTACCCATTTTATTGATCTTACTGAGATTGCAGTCTTCTATGTGAAACAAATTGCTATCCATGCTTTATATGCCATTTGTTCCTATATCCTTTGATCTTTCTCTAAATGTCATTTAAGAATAAATTGAAAAAATTAGTTTCAAGTGGAATCATGAAAAATGATAAATTGCTTAAAGTATGTATTCAAACTACACATGAATGTATATTAATTTCTAAATATTTTTATATAAGATGAAGGCCTTTTTTACAAGTATGAATCATATGATTGGAATTCCTTACTGTCCTTGCTTAACTACATCTAAAATGTACCATTTTTAAATTTCTAATCCTTTTTAAGTGGAACAAGAACATACCTAAAGACAGATAATTAATTTGAATCAGAAGTCTTCTAAATCATCATAATTCTTTAAACTTCTATTACAACTGGGTTTTTTGTGTTTTCTTTTGTTTTTTTTTTAGTTGGCTTTTTAGTCACTATTTATTAAAAAGTATTTCCAAAACAGTTTAGCTAAACAACAAATCATTCTGTTTATATACATTTAACCGGTTAAATATTTAAATTGCATAAAACCAAATAGTCATAAACAGGTTTTGGAATTTGACCTTTGGTGAATATATAACTCAACTGGTTAAAGGAGAAATGTGAAAATATACTAGAAAATAGTTTGCCAGCCTTGGTTCATGAGCCAGTGTTTCACATCTGAGACTTCAGTTCATGTGGGCAGACATTATTTAGATCTCTCGAATCTTCCATTGCCTCAGCCCTTTCCAGCTGCACACTGAGTTAGTTCCCTTTGTTTTCATAGCCAGAGAATTGCTGAGGTGTATTCTCTCCAGTTTGCACCTTCTTCACACCTCTTAACCCTAGTAATCTGACTTTCATCCATATCACCCCACTGACACTGCTCTTGCCAAAGTAATCAATGGCATTCCTGTTGCTAAGTTCAACAGACTCCTCTATCTTTTTTTATACTGTTATTCGCTCCCTCCCTTTTTTAATGCTTACTTTTCACAACTTCCTAGACCCAGCCTGGCTTGACTTTCCTTCTACCTCAGTGATTAAACCAGAGTTAGAACTCAGTTCTTCTATTCTCACTCTGCAAATTCCCTTGGGCCACTCCAACCACCCCTCTAAATTTCTTTTTCTTTTTTTTAAATATATATATATATATATTTTTTATTGATTTTTTTTACAGAGAGGAAGAGAGAGAGAGAGTTAGAAACATCGATGAGAGAGAGACATCGATTAGCTGCCTCCTGCACACCCCCCACTGGAGATGTGCCCGCAACCAAGGTACATGCCCTTGACCGGAATTGAACCTGGGACGCAGGTCGACACTCTATCCACTGAGCCAAACTGGTTTCAGCCACCCCTCTAATTTCAATTACCATTTAATATTAATGAATTCTACTTCCATGTGCCACAGCCACTTGACCTATCCAAAGTTGAATTTCTCACCTCCACCCCAAAGAGCCACCTCCTCCCCTTTCTCATTTCCCTATTTTAGTGATGGCACCACCATTCATTTCCAACACAGAAAACTGGACATCCTCCTTGACTCTCTGACCTCCCCACACATCCATTCAGTCCCACCTCATATTGATTTTTTTAAGTCACTCCAATTCCCTTTATTTTCTAGTTCAGCATGCCAAAATTGTATGCCCCAAATACAGTAATAGCTTTCCTCTGCAATGATTTCTCTTTTCCAAACTTTTCAACTCACTACAATTTGAGTGATTTCTCTAAAATGCATATTTTATTTCATCTCTCACCTGATTAAAAACTTCAATGGCTCTCATTGTCTCCAAAATAAGATTGAACTTTTTTTTTTTTTCAAAGAGGGGAATGGAGAGGAAGATAGGCACAGAAACATCAATGTTGAGAAAGAATCATTGATCAGCTGTCTCTTGCATGCCCCATACTGGGGTTTGATCCTGCAACTGATGCATGTGCTGTGACCAGGAATCTAACTATGACCCCCTGATTCATGGGTTGATGTTAAACCACTGAGCCACACTGGCCTGAACAAGGTTGAACTTTTTAATGATTTCCAAGGCTTTGCATTCAGTACTTCCTACTTACCTTTGCAGATTTCTCTCTTCTTACAGTCTTTGGCCTTTGGATAGTATATTGTCTAGATCTTGGTGTACGTATTTCTCCTCTAGACAATATTCCTAGAAAAGTTCCTTTTGTGGCCTTTCAGAGTTCCCTCTGCTGACCCTATCATAGCACTCATCTCAATCCTATATAATAAAAGCCTAATATGCTAAGTGTCCTGTCTTCCATTCAACCATTCAAAGAGTAATCCTATCTAATAAAAGACTAAATGCAAATTAACCATCACTCTGCTACACCCACAAGCCATTCCCACCAGCCAATCGGGAGAAAGTAATCAAATTAACCCAAACAAGATGGCTGCAGCCACAGATAGAGCAGATGGCTTGGTTTTCCCCAGAAATGGAGGAAGCCCAACTTTCTATACACCCTGGCTGGCCCAGGCCTCTACTTAAGGCTACAAAGTTTCAATTATAGAAGATAAATAAATCTCAACAAAAATGATTGCAGCCACGGAGCAAGCAGGAGGCTTGGTTCCACTCAAGGCAACAAAGTTTTAGTTATAGAAGATAAATAAATCCCAGATACCAGGGCCTTTGCTTGGGTTGCCGGGGGGCATGGCTGGCCTGCAAACCACCACAAACTCCTCGCCCAAGCTGCCCCACACCCCAAGGGACTCCCACATCCTGATCTGGGACACCTTTCAGGGCAAACCAGCTGGCCTCCACCTGTGCACCAGGCCTCTAGCCTATCTAATAAAAGAGTAATATGCAAACTGACCATCACTTCAGCACACAAGATGGCTGCCCCCATGTAGTCAAAGATGCCTGCCCTCAAGTGGATACAAGATGGCCACCACAAGATGGCCAACAGGGAAGGGCAGTTGGGAGGGACCAGGTCTGCAAGGGAGGGCAGTTGTGAGTGATCTGGCCAGCAGGGGAGGGAAGTTCTGAGGGACCAGGTCTGCAAGGGGGGCAGTTGTGGACAATCAGGCCAGCAAGGGAGGGTAGTTGGGAGGGACCAAGCCCAAAAAGAAGGGCAGTGGGGAGTGATCAAGTCTGCAGAGGAGAGCAAGTGGGGGGGATCAGGCCTTCAGGGGAGGGCAGTTAGGAGTGACCAGGCCTGCAAGGGAAGGCAATTAGGGGCAACCAGGCTGGCAGGGGAGCAGTTAGGCATCAATCAGACTAGCAGGGGAGTGGTTAGGGGGTGATCAGGCTGGCAGGCAGAAGCAATTAGGGGCAATCAGGAAGGCAGACAGGTGAGCAGTTGGGAGCCAGCAGTCCTGGATTGTGAGAGGGATGTCCAACTGTCCATTTAGAGTCAATGCTACTGGGATCGAGCCTAATCGGGCAGTCGGACATCCCTCAAGAGGTCCCAGATTGGAGAGGGTGCAGGCTGGGCTGAGGGACACACGCACCCTGCACGAATTTCATGCACTGGGCCTCTAGTATGCTAATAATATGCTAAGGCCACTCAACTGCTTGCTTTGATGTGCACTGACTACCAGGGGGCAGGTGTTCCAACCAGTACATTAGCTTACTACTGGGGTCCAGCCTATGGAACTGAGCAAGATGGGCTGGACATGCCCTGGAGACCTCCTGAGGTCCCTCCTCAGCTGGCCAATCTCCCGTGTCCCTTCCCGGGACTCTTGGGGGATGTCAGAGAGCTGGTTTTAGCCCGATCCCACAGGCCAAACCAAGGGACTTTACTGGTGCATGAATTCGTGCACCAGGCCTCTAGTATAGTATAATTGCCTGTTGATCAATTTGTCTTCTTCACTGTATTATAATAGCATGGTCCCAGTCAATTTGCCTTTTTATTCTCCGCACCTATCACAGTGACCAGGCTCATAAATATTTGTGAGACACAGTACAGGCTTATAAATATTTGTGAGTGAATGGCCTTGAGCAAGTCACTTAGCTTCTCTGAGCCTCAATTGCATCATATATTAAAAGGGAATAATGTCTGACCTACTTTATAAGGTTGTTTTAGGATGTTGTAAAATAATAGGAATGAAGTTTAACATAGCACTTAATAGTGTGGGATCTGAGTCTATACTACCTTTTTTCTTTTTAAAAAAATTTATTGCTGGGACATTGGTCAACATGAACATAGAGGGTTCAGGTGTGGGTTTCTTTTAATCCTAGCTCCCATCATAGTGACCTTGAGCAAGTTACTTAACTTCTCTGTGTTTTAGTTTCCTCTTTGGTAATACAAGAATCATCATAGTTCATGTCTCATGGGGCTTTTGTGAGAACTGAGTTAATAAATGAAAAGCACTTAGTACAGTGCCTAAACACAATAAGTGTTAGCTATTCATTATAACATTTTTATTTATAAACTCTAAAATTATCCATACACACAAACACATGCATCTGTGGATAGATGCACACATGGCACCAATTATTAATTTGAGTATTTAAGGGGTTGGAGAACTAGTATCATTATTCTTACTTTTTTCTTTTAGAATAATTTCATAGTTATACCAGAATTTATTTTCCAAGTTTTAAGTTCAAATTTCCATTCTTGATATTTTGATTAAGATTTTTTTAACCGGTGTTCAACCTAAATTTGAATGCTGAGTCTCAAACATTTTTGAGTCTTCATACGTAGTAGGTGGCCAGGAAAAACATTTAAATAAGAAAAATTACTGGTTTAATTTATAAAGGACAATTATATCTTTGATATATAACTTTATTTTTCTATGATTTAATTACATAAACAATTTAATGTTTGGAAAATAGAAATTTCATTAAACCTATATTCAAAAAAATATATAAGAGCATTGAGGGTTATATATATATACTTACTTTTTAATGAATTTGTTAAGACTACAGAGCTCTTGCACTGCCAGAGCATGCCTGAGAATTCAGAGAAAGAAATGGCACAATGGATAGCCTGTTCACCATTGTACAATATATTAAAACTTTATATATACTTTTGATAATTTCCCAATTTTAAAAAAGCTCTACTAAGAGTTGGTATTAAATCCCCTTTATATTTCTAGTACAGTGTACCATTAAATAAGTTCCACATATCCATATCAGCTTATTTCTCAATAACATAACCTTCAATAAGATTTTGCTTCTGGGGTCGGGTGGGAGGGTGGGGGGACACATACTTTCCAGAGATTTAAGAATTTTGGTTTCCAAATGAAGTCTTCAGTTTAACCAGGAACCCAACCTCTCCTTGGCTTGCTTGGCAACTCACCCAAACACATCTGAAAGCAGGCATCCTGCCTGCCACCTCAAAATAACACCATCACTATTGCCCAGAAAGAGTGGGCAGGTCCTGTCAGGAGATCCCATAAGCCCCCAGGCGTCCGATTCCTGAATCGACACTTTTACAGGAGTGTTGTGCATATGTGTTCAGTGGAAAGAAACTGCTCAATTTCATTAAAAAGTTCTTTTTTATTTAAATTTAGTTAGATAGCACCCACTTGTCTATTGACTTTAGAACAACAGAAATGCCTAACTTTTATTCTCTTTCTGATTCTCTTTAGAATTGGTGGTTGGAGGATTTCATTCAGAATGACTTTAGGGAGAGAAGTGGTGTCTCCTCTTCAGGCAATGTCTGCCAGTACGGCCGCTGGCAGGAATGTTTTAAGATGGGATCTCTCACCAGAACAAATTAAAACAAGAACCGAGGAGCTCATTGTGCAGACCAAGCAGGTATACGATGCAATTGGAATGCTTGACCTTGAGGAGGTGACTTACGAGAACTGTTTGCAGGCACTGGCTGATGTAGAGGTGAAGTACATAGGTGAGTAGGATGCAAAAGCACATCAACATTTCATTTTGTGGGCATCATAAACCATTTTACGTTTTCTGTCTTAGCAACCTGTTTTCCAGTTTTACAAGTTACTGATTTTTACCTAATGATTAATTAATTGCTTGGAATTAAGTTACCTCAGATTAAAATTTTTTATTGTGTTAACAAAGGTACTATAAAATGTACACTCATTACAGCTACTTTTTGGAGAACATTGACAGCATCTATGAAAACTTTTTAAGAAGTTCAAACCCTGGCCTAGTAATTCTACATCTATGCATTTAATTAAGGAAATAATCAGATACAGGAAAAATCATCTATAAATTTATGTATTATATAGACAGTTATTCTTATAAACAAAAGCTTGGAACAACTCCTAAGTGTCAACTACTAGAATGACTAAATAAATTGTGATATATTCACCCTCACACTGTGGAGCCATTAAAATCATGTATAACCCTGGCTGGTGCATGTCAGTTGAGTATCGTTCTGTGCACAGAAAGATCCCCAGTTTGATGCCTAGTCAGGGCACATATCCAGGTTGCAGGTTCCAACCCCGGTCAGGGTACATACAGGAAGCAACCTGTCAATGTTCCTCCCCCTCTCTTTCTCTCTAAAAATCAATAAAAGTATTTTTAAACATAATAACAAAATAATGTTTATAAGCACTATTTAATGACCTAGAGAACAGGACATAGAAGGAAAGCCAAAAGAAAATTTTAATAACACAAATTTTAATAATGGTTTGTATCTTAGATGGTGAGCTGACCATTGGCTTTTTTACTTTTCTCTACTTCATGCTTTTCTGTATTTTCCATTTTCCCTACACTTAAAATACTCTATTTTTATTATATGAGTTTTAGACTCTCTTAGTTATAAGAAATGAAGATTCACAGGAATTACCTCTATGGGTTGGATATATTTTGTAGGATAATTATGACTAAGCAACCTTGGCTGTGTATCCAGGCTTCATAAGAACATGGATAACGTAAACGTTAGTATGTCTTTTAGAATTTGGAAGGTTGTCCAGAACCCTCCACAGCCCTAGTGTCCTGGTCATCACTCTGGCCTCTCCAACCCCTCAACACCAAGAGTTCCCCACTCTATCCCACACAACGGGGACTTGGCCACTCTCCCTGACCTCTGCTCTTCTGTTTCAGTTTCTGCCTCAACTACCAACTGCATCGCTCTCATCAATGGCCACTACAGCTTGCTGCAAGTCCTGAGTTTAAACTCTGAATAAAAAGGATCTAATTGGTCTCATTAGTCCAAGTCAAAGGGAAGGGGTTGGTCCCCATTCAGCATGCTTTCCCAGTACGCAATTTCATATCCATCTCCCACCCTATATATGATTTGTCCCAGTTTCAGATACGGACTTCTTTATTCATTTATGGCCAAGTTGGCATGCCAGCCTGGTAACTTACATATATACTTAACAAATATAAAAATCAGTGGGGGAAAAAACAAAAACAAAAAATGTCTTATTATCTTTTTTCCCAATAATACATCTTTTATTTTTTTTATATTTTTTATTGTGTTACATGTATACATATCTCACCATTAACCCTCCTCCTAGGCATACCCCGAACCCCCAGTGTCTTGTGTTCATTGGTTATGCTTATATGCATGCATACAAGTCCTTTGGTTGATCTCTTATCTACCCCACCTCTCCTTAACCTTCCTGCTGTAATTTCACAGTCTGTTTGAAGCTTTACTGTATCTGTATCGATCCTTTTGTTCATCTGTTTATAATGTTCTTTATTATCCACAAATGAGTGAGATCATGTGGTGTTTCTCCTTCATTGACTGGCTTATTTCACTTAGCATAAGGCTCTCCAGTTCCATCCAGGTTGCTGCAAATGGTGAGAATTCCTTCTTTTTAATGGCAGCATGGAATTTCATTGTGTAGATGTACCATAGTTTTTTGATTCACTCCTCTGCTGACGGGCACCTAGACTGTTTGCAAATTGTAGCTATTGTAAATTGTGCTGCTATGAACATAGGGGTGCATAAATCCTTTCTGATTGGTGTTTCTAATTTCTTAGGATATATTCCTAAGAGTGGGATTGCTGGATCAAATGGGAGTTCCATTTTTAGTTTTTTGAGGAAACTCCATACTGTTCTCCACAGTGGCTGCACCAGTCTGCATTCCCACCAACAGTGCACAAGGGTTCCTTTTTCTCCGCATCCTCACCAACACTTGTTTGTTGATTTGTTGATGATTGCCTTTCTGACAGGTGTAAGATGGTATCGCATTGTTGTTTTGATTTGCATCTCTCAGATAGTGACTTTGAACATGTTTTCATGTGTCTCTTGACCTTCCTTCTGTCGTCTTTCTAAAAGGTTCTATTTAGGTCCATTGTCCATTTTTTTTTTTTTGGATCGTTTATCTTCCTTTTATTAAGTTGTATAAGTTGGTTGTAGATGTTGGAGATTAAACCTTTATCAGTGATAACATTTGCAAATACGTTCTCCCATACAGTGGTCTTTCTTATTGTTTTGTTGATGGTTTCTTTTGCTGTGCAAAAGCTTTTTATTTTGATGTAGTCCCATTTGTTTATTTTTTCTTTAGCTTCCATTGCCTTTGGAGCAGTATCTGTGAAGAAGTTCTTTCGGCATATGACTGTGATTGTGCTGCCTGTGTATTCCTCTAGTACAGCGGTTCTCAACCTGTGGGTCGCGACCCCAGCAGGGGTCGAATGACCAAAACACAGGGGTCGCCTAAAGCCATCGGAAAATACATATTTCCGATGGCTTTAGCCGCTGAGAAGTCACGCTACTGTCTGCAGCAGTGCTATTCAGCTGGAACGCACGCCGTTACGGATGCGCGTTCCAAACTGAATGCCTGTGCGCATGCGCAGACATGATTGCATCATCTGTCTGGGGCATGGGAGAACGCTCCACAGTCCATAGCAGCGCATTATGTGTGTCAGGTGCTTGCTGACGTCATCAGCGGGCAGACGCAGCAAGCACCGGAGGACAAAAGCCTAGGAGGCGGAGAGGCAAGAGAGCCTGCGAGACAACCTGCTGGTGTAAAAAAGGTTAATAATGTAAAAACATTACACACACCATACACACAATACTGTGTAAGTGTAAGGTGCTTTGTGTGTATCATTACACAGTACACAAAGCAGCTTACACTTACCCAAAGCACCATACATTTACACAGTGTGAACTACATCGGTCTTATACTATAAGAGACCACTATAAGATGTAGTTCACACTGTTCCCCAATGTATAATTATCTCCCATATCTCCCACTATTTTCCCATATTCTGAGTGAGGAAACTGCTGAAATCAGCCGTTTCCGGCATTGATTTCATTGTGAGTGCGGCGCATTTTGTGGAAGAGAGCTCTCGAGAATCTCGAGTTACCACACAATCTGCCGCAGCCTCCTATTAATTTCAATAAGAGGTGGAGAAATGACAGTTTCCGACACATTTCTTCCTCTCCAATTTAAGTCAATGGGAGGCTGCGGCGGATTCCGCTCAAATATAGAGCATGTTGCTTAATTTTTCCATGCTAGGAATCTGCTGCGGCCTCCCATTGACTTAAATAAGAGTTAGAGACATGCGCCAGAACTGCATTTCCGCCGTTCAGGGGATCTCTCCTCTGCGGAATTCACGGGTCTCCCATTGAAGTAAATGAGATGTGGATTCCACCGCAGAAACCGCCACTTCATAGTGTGAAAGAGCCCTGAAAGATGCCATGCTGTGCAGAAACTGCAGTGTATCCTATGACGCAGTTCACACTGTTCTATATAGAAAACTTGCCACTAATCTGGAAAAAAACAGATTCATTAGTTAAGCATGTGAATACGACCCCCTGGTCATAGTAACAGGTGTGTAATAGAAAACAACACAGGGAATAGTAAATAATAGGAAACTTTAACAAACTCTTTAGACGCGACCATCTTTTATTTTTTTTTTTAGCAAACCATCTCATGACTGGATCGTGTAGACAAGAATATTAGGAAAAGAAAATACACTGAGGATTTCTTGCAATATGGTTTTACCTCAATAATTACAGCAGGAATTGAGAAACCACAATGTGTTATTTGTTATGAAGTTCTCAGCTGAATCTATGAAGCCAAACAAACTAAAACGCCATTTTGATAGCAAGCATCCAAGCTTTGCTGGCAAGGATATCGACTATTTTAGAAGCAAAGCTGATGGACCCAAGAAATCTAGATTTGACACTGGTGGCCAGTACCACAAACACAATGTAGCAGCTGTTGAAGCGTCATATTTGGTGGCACTCAGAATTGCCAGAGCTATGAAACCTCACACCATTGCTGAGGATTTACTGTTGCCAGCTGTAAAGACATAGTTCGAGTGATAATTGGAAATGAATATGTTCAGAAATTGAATGCAATTTCCTTATCTAACGACACTGTCCACAGAAAAATAGAGGACATGTCTGCCGATATTCTTGATCAGGTGATCCAGGAAATTAAATCTGCACCACTACCAATATTCAGTACCCAGCTTGATGAATCTACAGATGGGCAAACTGTACACAGTTATTGGTTTATGCGAGGTATATTAATGATGGCGACTTTAAAGATGAGTTTCTTTTTTGCAAACCACTTGAAACAACAACTGCACATGATGTTTTTGACGCAGTTGGTTCTTTTCTAAAAGCACATAACATCTCCTGGGAAAAGGTTTGCGGTGTTTGCACAGATAGTGCTCCTGCTATGCTAGGATGTTGCTCAGGATTTCACGTTTGGTACAAAATGAATCGCCAAAAGCAGTCGGAACACACTGTATGTTACATCGCCAAATATTAGCGACTAAGATACTGCCGCAAGACTTACAAGAAGTAATGAAAAGCGTCATAACGTGTCAATTTTGTTAAGTCGAGCGCCTTAAACAGTCGGCTGTTTTGGCAACTGTACAACAAGCTAGATGCGCCAAACAGTGCTCTATTATTTCACACTGAAGTCAGATGGTTGTCAAGAGGAAAAGTTTTAAAACGTGTCTTTGAGCTTCGTGATGAACTGAAAACATTTTTTAATCAGAAAGCAAGACCGCAATTCGAAGCACTTTTTAGCGATAAAACTGAGCTGCAGAAAATAGCTTTCTTGGTGGCCATCTTTGTCATCTTGAATGACTTAAATTTATCACTGCAAGGACCAAATGCAACGTGCCTCTATTTGTCCAAAAAAATTAGATCATTCCAAATGAAACTTCAGCTTTGGAAAAATAAATTGGATAAAAATAAAATTTACATGTTTCCTACATTATCTGCCTTCTTTGAGGAACATGACATTGAGCCAGACAAAAAAATTATGATAACTTCTGTGAAAGAACATTTGCACATGCTTGCAGACAAAATTTCATCATACTTTCCTAATCTACCTGACACTCCATTTGCACTTGCCAGAAGTCCATTCACAGTGAAAGTTGAAGATGCTCCGGAGGCAGCGCAAGAAGGGTTCATTGACCCAATTAACAATGATGCAGCGAAAACAGATTTCTCTACGATGCCACTGACAAAATTCTGGATTAAGTGTTTACAATTATATCCTATTCTGTCTGAGACTGTGCTGCGCCTTCTTCCTTTTCCAACAATATATCTTTGCAAAACAGGGTTTTCCAGCTTGCTGGTAATCAAATCTAAATACCGAAGCAGACTTGTTGTGGAAAATGATCTTCACTGTACCCTTGCAAAGACTGCCCCAAGAATTTCTGAATTGGTAAGCAAGAAGCAACCACAACCATCTCACTGAATTTGGCAGCATACTGTTGCAAAATATTGCACTGTTGTTTACTGTTACATTACTGTTGTTATATTTAAACCCATGCTATGCCATGGTGAAATGTTATCTATTGGAATTAGTAATAAATATTTCTCAACATATTAAATATTGTTTTTGTGATTAATCACTATGTTTAAATTATGTTTGATTTGTAGCAATGAGAATACATAATGCATATCAGGTATTTACATTCCGAATCATAACGGTAGCAAAATTACAGTTTTGAAGTAGCCAACAAAATTATTTTTTGGTTTGGGGTCACCGCAACATGAGGAACTGTCTTGCAGGGTCACGGCATTAGAAAGGTTGAGAACCACTGCTCTAGTATTTTTATGGTTTCCCGTCTAATGTTTAAAGTCCTGTATCCATTTTGAGTTTATTTTTGTATTAGGTGTAAGTTGGTGGTCCAGTTTCATTTTTTTTGCATGTATCTGTCCAATTTTCCCAACACCATTTATTGAAGAGGCTATCTTGGCTCCATTGTATGCTCATGCCTCCTTTGTCAAATATTAATTGAGCATAGTGGTTTGGGTGGATATCTGGATTCTCTATTCTATTCCATTGGTCTATATGTCTGTTCTTGTGCGGGTACCAGGCTGTTTTGAGAACAGTTGCTTTGTAATACAACTTGAAATCTGGTATTGAGATCCCACCTACTTTATTCTTCTTTCTCAGGATTGTTGTGGAATAATACATCTTTTAAATATACTTGTAGGTTTGTGATATATGTTCCTACTCTTTCATAAATTTATCTTTGTGGATTAATCATCCAAAGAATATCCTTTTAAAGAATAACTTTCTCTTATCTGTATGTTCTCATTATTCATTCTGCCTCCAGCAAGAGCTGTTAAAACCCCTCCCATTTAGTGTCAGTTACTATACATCAGCATTGTTTATAGTTTGGCAGCTAGAGTATAAGTCAGGCTCCAGATATTTGTGGGCAAAGTAAGGAAGGAAATGGTTTCCAGTATTATTATTTAAGAATATGTTTCCAACTTTAGGTTCCTATATTTTATGATATTCATTTGAGTTTTTGAGTAATTTTGCCCTTCTTTTTTAAAAATAAATCTTTATTATTCAGTTCATTACAGGTGATCCTATTTTTTCCCCCCATAGCTCCCCTCCATCTGATTCCCCACTCCCTACCCTATGCCCTTACCCCCCGCCACTGTCCTCATCCATAGGTGTAAGATTTTTGTCCAATCTCTCCCCACACCCCTTACACCCATTTCCCCCTACCCCCGAGAATTGTCAGTCTACTCCCTTTCTATGCCCTTAATTCTATTCTATTCACCAATTTATTCTGTTCATCGGATTTTTTATTCACTTGATTTTTAGATTCACTTGTTGATAGGTATGTATTTGTTGTTCATAATTTTTATCTTTACATTTTTCTTCTTCCTCTTCTGAAAGAGTACCTTTCAGCATTTCATATAATCCTGGTTTAATGGTGATGAACTCCTTTAGCTTTTTCTTGTCTGTGAAGCACTTTATCTGACCTTCAATTCTGAATGATAGCTTTTCTGGGTAGAGCACTCTTGGTTATAGTTCTTGCTCTTCATCACTTTGAATATTTTTTGCCACTCCCTTCTGGCCTGCATCGTTTCTGTTGAGAAATCAGCTGACAGTCTGGGTACTCCCTTTTAGGTAACTAACTGTTTTTCTCTTGCTGCTTTCAAGATTCTCTCTTTGTCTTTTGCCCTTGGCATTTTAATTATGATATATCTTGGTGTGGTCCTCTTTGGATTCCTTTTTTTTGGGGTTCTGTGTGCTTCCTGGACTTGTAAGTCCATTTCTTTCACTAGGTAGGGAAAGTTTTCAGTCATTATTTCTTCAAATAGGTTTTTGGTATCTTGCTCTCTATTTTCTTCTGGAACCCCTATAATTCTGATGTTGGTACACTTGTAGTTGTTCCAGAGGCTCCTTACACTATCTTCATATTTTTGGACTCTTTTTTCTTTTTGTTTTTTTGGTTGGGTGTTTTTGCTTCCTCATATTTCAGATCTTTGGTTTGATTCTTGATGTCCTCTAGTCTGCTGTTGGATTTCTATATATTATTCTTTATTTCAGATAGTGTATGCTTAATTTCTGACTGGTCCTTTTCTGTTTTTTTTTTTTCTTTTTTTAGCATTCTCATTAGGATCCTTGAAGGTCTCACTAACTTCCTCAGAGGTCTCACTAAGTTTCTCGGCGGTTTGTAAAAGATTCTTGAGTAACCTTATAAATACGGTTTTGAACTCTATGTCTAGTAATTTGCTTTCCTCCATTTCTTTCATTTATGACACATTTCTTTCTCTCTGCATTTTGGCTACTTCCTTGTGTTGATGGGGTGGCTTTGTGTGCTAGTTGTTCTTTAGGACCCAGTAGCTCCGCCTCCCCAATCACCTGAGGTGGACACTCTTAGTGCACCCCTTTGTGGGCTGGGTACAGTCTTGTTGTAGTTAAGCCTTGATTGCTATTGATACACTGGGAGCAATTGACCTCCAGGCCAGTTGACTATGAGGATTAGCTGTGTCTATTAATGGAAGAACTGCTATGCTGGAGACACTCCTATGGGACAGGACTTGCTTCAGTGGGGCTTTGGTACTCACCAAGTCTGCCTCTTGAGTATGCATGTGAGGAGTTGAAATCTGGTGTTGTGTCACACTGACCTCTAGGTACACTGGTTCCTGGATCTCCAAGGAGGTGCAAGTCAGCTACTGTCTAAGGCCACCCAGCAGGAGCTACAGGGAGATCTGCAGATTCCTCCTTTTTGCTTGGAGATTGGAAGTTTTGGAGTTGTCTGACCCAGTTGCAATTTGTTAGGTTAAGCTGCTAGGGGACAGGCCATTCATATGCAAAAGCCAATGCGTACAGCTCGATGGGTTTGTAAATTGGGTGGTGCAGGGTCTCAGGGAATCGCTAGGGTCTGGCAAAACAGCGATGGCTGCCAGCCCTCTCTGCGTCCCCGCGTCCTGCGTCCTGCACTCCAGTGCAGAAAACAATGATTCCTGTGCACACCTCTGTGAGAAGGCCACCCTCTCTTTATGACCCAATGGCCAACAGTCCAGTTTCTCCCTGTATGCGTCTGGGTCCCCAGTATCACGCCAGAAACTGGAGTTCAGAGCAGTCGGGAACTTGTAACTCCCATCCAATTGAAAAAAACAGCACATGGCCAGCCTGAGATTCATGCGCATCTCCGTACCTCTGCCTTTCTGAACCTCTGCACATCCTACCAGGTCTCAATATACTTTTTTCTTTCCTTCTAGTTGTAGAACTTCCACTCCGCCAGCTTTCCCATGGTACTGTGGGATAGTCATTTTGTCTTTTAGTTGTAGTTTTGGTGTGGTTGCGAGAGACAGCATGTATAGGTGTGTATCTTATGCCACCATCTTGGTTCTCTGCATATTATTCTTTATTTCAGTCAGAGTATACTTAATTTCTAGTTGGTCCTTTTCCATATACTCGAGAACCTCACTAAATTTATCCGCCTTTTCTAGAAAATTCTTGAAAATCCTTTTAACCGTGGTTTTGAACTCTATATCCAGTCATGTACTTTCCTCCATTTCTTTCATTTGTGACATGTTTCTTTGTCTCTACATTTTGGCTGCTTCCCTGAGTTGATAGAGTGGCTTTGTGTGCTAGGTGTCCTATAGTGCCCAGTGGGTTAACCTCCCCAATTACCTATGGTGGACACTCTTGGTGCACCCCTTTGTGGGCTGTGTGTACAGTCTTGTTGTAGTTAAGCCTTTATTGTTGTTGGTATCACTAGAAGGAATTGATCTCCAGGCCAGTTAGCTGTGAGGATTAGCTGTGTCTATGAAGGGAAAACTTCTGGAGACAACCTTATGAGGCAGGACTTGCTTCAGTGGGGTTTTGGTGCTCACTGAGTCTGTCCCTTATGAATCTGAGTAATTGTAATCTGGATGGTCCCACTCTGATCACTGGGTACACTGGCTCTTAGAACTCCAAGGAGGTGCAAATTTAGCTCTGCCTGAGGCCACCCAGCAGGAGCTACAGAGAGATCCGGAGATTCCTCTTCTTTGGGTTTTGGAGATGCCCAGATAAGGCCCAGCTATGAAGCAATGCAAGCTGCTATGGAGCCTTGGGCCTTCTTTTGGAAGTTCTGGGGCTCTCTGACTCAGCTGCAGTTTGTTAGGTAATTTTATATTGCAAAGGGCCAGGCCTTTCATATGAAAAAAGCCGCTCTCATCTTCCGGCCCAACGCCAGACAATCCAGTTTCCCCCTTATGAGTCTGGGTCCCCAGAGTCTCGCCCAGAACTGGAGTTCAGTGCAGTTGGAAGCTCGTGTCTCCCACACACACACATTGAAAAAGACAACTGTGTCCTCAGTTGCCAGCCCTTCCCACACGTGCCTCTGTATCTCCGCACTTTACTTCCACACCTCCTCTGAGTCTCAGTGTGCTTTCCTCTTTCCTTCTAGTTGTAGAATTTCCACTCAGCCAGCCTTCCTGTGTTTCTGGATGATGTCCATTTTGTCTTTTAGTTGTAGTTTTGAAATTGTGCGAGGCAGCAAGTTCAGGTGTTTACCTATGCTGCCATCTTGGTTTCTCTGTCAATTTTGCCCTTCTTAATATCTTTTTGAGGTTATTTTAAAAATAAACAGAAATGATAACTATTAGTTAATTATATCACTTAAATACTATAAGTATTAAAATTTACATCTTTTTCATTATTTAAGAGACATAAAATTACAGACTAAATCAAATCCCTAAAAATAATTATCTAAATTGATTTTTTTAAACACATTATTAATTTATTCAGATATTTGTGGCAATTTTTTACACCTTTATTTGTAACAGTATTTTAAGAGGACTGATAAGAGTGAGGTGGCTTCTTTAATTGTACAGTTTCTTGGTATGTAAAAGATAGCTCTCGTGTTTACCATATCTGACAGGTGTAAACTTTGCCAATACTTTTAAAGTACTATATGTAAAAAAAATATATTCATTGTCATAGCATAACCACAACCATCACTATAAACCATATTCATTTGTTTTATAGCATGGATTATTTCATTGACATCAGATTTTTGCCCAATTAAAGCCACACACACAAAATAAAAATATGTGAAAAACCCAGAAGCAACTTGAATATGTAAAAATTAGAGTAGACTACATTAGCACCGTCATTAAACAGGAATAGACCCAATATT
The DNA here is from genome assembly GCA_011751065.1 of Lasiurus cinereus. Taxonomy (NCBI): domain Eukaryota; kingdom Metazoa; phylum Chordata; class Mammalia; order Chiroptera; family Vespertilionidae; genus Lasiurus; species Lasiurus cinereus. Next base: position 48,073,781 of record JAAGEH010002531.1, on the reverse strand, counting down.
TAGCTCTTTGCTGCATGTATCTACTGAGTTTCCCAGGAATCCCCCGAAATTGTATGGTACTCATTGTTTGTATGAATATTTGTATTGGGGGGGTGGGTATGTAACTTTGATTAAATTATGTAAGAAATCTGTAGGCAGGTTAAGAACTTCTGTTCTAACCTGGCTGGTGTGGCTCAGTGGTTGAGTAGCAACATATGAACTCCATGGTCACAGTTCTATTCCCAGTCAGGGCACATGCCCAGGTTGTGGGCTTAATCCCCAATAGAGAGCACACAGGAGGAAGCCAATTAAGGATTCTCTCTCATTATTGATGTTTCTATCTCTCTTTCCCTCTCTCCTCCTCTTTGGAATCAATAAAAATATATGTTTTAAAAAGAAAAGAAAATAACTTCTAAATAAAAGCCACCCCACTAACTTGGAGTGCTTGTGTTTTAAACAACCTCTGCCTCTGCCTCTGCCCTCCCCAAGCTTGCACTCTCTGCTTCTCCAGCCTTTACTTTTGCCCACCATCCTCTAAGGCCCAGCCTTCTCCACGAGGCACTGCACGGTGGGCAGCCCTCCGCATTGCTGCCTTTCAGTTACTAGCCCATTCATGTAGCAACTAACCTGCTCTGTCCTGCATTGTTCTTTGTCTTTTCACGTGATGTGCTATTATTCCCCAATACCACTCCCCAGATCATAAAACCCCATAGAATAAGAACTATGTCTGTATTCTATATTCCCGCTTAGTAAATTACACCCAAAGAATACTTTAATAAGTGCTCAGTGCACACCCTATTGTTCCTTATAATACCACTGGACAGCCAGGCTCTGCATTAAATGCTTTGTTTTTTTATAGCCTTAGAAACTTTTACACAAAGCATGAAATGAAAACTTTTATCTGGATAATCATTCATCTAGACAGGAGGTATTTTTCTTAATACTGACTTGAGGAGTCCTTACAGTTTCCCCCTCTATTAACAGTGGAACGAACCATGCTAGACTTTCCCCAGCATGTCTCCTCTGACAAAGAAGTACGAGCAGCAAGCACAGAAGCGGACAAAAGACTTTCTCGTTTTGATATCGAGATGAGCATGAGAGAAGATATATTTTTGAGAATTGTTCATTTACAGGTAAATGATGTTATGAATACCTTTAAAAGAAAAATATCTTCAATAAAAAAGTAAAAACTTTGAACAGCAATAAAAAGTATTTGAATGCTTCCAGATTTTGTTTCTAATTGTTATAATAATGGGCATAGCACATGTTATATAATGTTATGTTATATCACTTAGATTTATGTTTAATTGCTGGTTACATTCACTTAATAGTAAAGACCAAATATAAAAGAGTGTACATCTAGCCCTAGTCAATTTGGCTCCGTGGATAGAGAGTCGGCCTGCTGACTGAAGGGTCCCAGGTTCAATTCCGGTCAAGGGCACATGCCTGGGTTGCAGGCTTGATCCCCAGTAGGGTATGTGCAGGAGGCAGCCAATCAGTGATTCTCATCATTGATGTTTCTGTCTCTCTCCCCCTCCCTTCCTCTGAAATCAATAAAAAAAATATTTTTTTTAAAGTATGACACATTAAAAGTGTACATCTACAATCTAAGGCTTCTTAGCCATCATGAACTTGATGGTTCAATGTAAAACCTCTGAATTTTCAAAATATTACAAGACTTATATTAGATCAGATCAACTAGAAGCAAATGGGATGATGGAGTTGTTTTTCTGTAAATATCATGTGCTTTTAGCCATCATATCCACAAATGTTGAAGCTGCACGCCACAGCCATTCCTGTCTGACATCCTCACATTTTCCAGGACCCAGGGAAATTGCTAGTATGTATAATCAATGTTGGAGGTGAGTCGGCCTTGAGTGTTTTGGTCTTTTCATAACCAGTCTTGATTTGCTCTCTAGTATTTTTATCCTCTCTTTGCTTTGAATTTTTATTTTGATGACACCTCAGAAATTTGGAAAACAGCCAATGTTTTATATAATTCAGACATTTTTGTTTAATTTTACATGTTTCTTTTTGCAAAACTCTCAAAAATTGTGTTCCTTTTAGCAAGTGGACAGAGTTGAAATAAAATAGCAGTGTTATTCAAGTACTTTATTTGTAACTCACTACAGAATATGTAGTCATGACTTTATTTAGACTTATAAGAGTATATGTTGTCTATTCCCTCATATCAGATGAGCATGTTTCAGCCTGTTATCTATAATCTTTGTGGTTCAGAATTGTTCATATTTGGCACTATAAAAATAATACTAATTAAAAGAACTTTATCATTATTCTTTATTAAGTTCCCTTTTTTCTTTTTGACTCTAGTTATTATACTGTATGATTCAAATCATGATATTTATAGACTATTTTTATTTCATTCCCAGTAATCAAATTTCCATTCTACCTATGTATTATATATGTATTTATTTTTTAATTTTCCTCAGAACTTCTAATTTTCCTTAACTCTGTTTTCATCCTGACTTCTAAGTTCTCATTAGGGATTTTCAAAATCTCATTTCCCAGTCAGGCCAGGTGAGATACAGATTGTTTTATTAAGTAGCACCCTCAGAGTACAACTCTACTTACCTGCTACAACAAAATATAAAAAAATGACAGAATTATTGCAGCAAAAGCTTTGCGCCAACAATATAAAATGCAGGCTCTAACACTAAGATCTAATTGGGCCTTTTTAAGATCTGGTTAGTTGGGGAAATATAAAGTTCAGGGAAGGATAGTCCAGGCTTTCATGGAGAGAGAGTGCAACCAGGGGCAGGGTCCTAATGCTGACTGGTCTCTTAAGGCTCTAGAGAAAAAGTCCCTCATTGACTCTCAACCAAACTGAGTCGATTATCCCCTATGTGGAGTCCATTTCCTCTCAGGGACCACAAACTGACTAGCCTTCCAGATGTGCCATGTATATTTTGCCACCTGTTTTGAGTGAATATCAGTGTTTTTATGCCTTGCTATGTCTCATCCTTCAGGACTCTTCACTCCTTTGAGTGAGTGCTGTTCGTGTTGCTGCTGGCAGGTTGAAATGGACTGTCCAGTGTTCCTCCTGTGTGCTGTGCAGACTCATTTTCCCCACATAGTTGTTCATGTGCAGCTTGCTGAGGCCCCCTGATTTCTCTTTCTAAATGGCAGTAAGGCACTTTTAAAGTGCTAGAAGCCTTTATCCAGCTGTACATTTCTGGTATGTTGGCCAAAGAGTATCACTTTCCACTGTGTATTCATTGCCCTTTAGTTGTATGCCTGCCTCTCAAGTGGAACCAGGTTAGCAAATGATAGTTAAATCCAGGTGATTTGTGATAAGGAATGTGTTTTGTAAGGAAGACCACTGGGTCGTAGAGAATACTGAGAATGGGATTATGCAAATGCTTCTGTGATCATACTCACAAACCTTACAGGCACTCTTGATTCTGATGCAAGACAGGGCACTTCTGGTGAGCTTTTTGTTTATTTAATTTTTCTGTTTTAGATAAGCAGAGGTTCAGGAAAGCATAAAAGAAATTAGATCTTCCAAAGGGCCTGCCTCATTACCACCTTTGTGCTACATAGCTCAACAGAGATGATGAATAAATTTGCTCTGGCCTCTAGTTTATAATTTACTGACACTGCTGTAACAGAATGGTTGTCACAATCTTTAATTTCAGGAAACCTGTGATCTGGGGAAGATAAAGCCTGAAGCCAGGCGATACTTGGACAAGTCAGTTAAAATGGGAAAAAGAAATGGACTCCATCTTCCAGAACAAGTCCAAAATGTGAGTTTATGTTTCCTTTTTTTTGTGGGGGAAAAAAAGAGTAAATAAAACAAAATGCAACAACAACAAAAAAAAAACAAGAAATAAGGAAACACATGGTTTTAATGTGGGGAAATAATGCATAATAGAAATCCATTTACAATGTATTGGATTATCAGTGGTTTTAAATCCCACAACTCTTACCCACCTCCTGCTGACTGACAAACAGCTGGTAACGTAATTTTTCTTTAATCCTGTCCACGTTTTATTTATTTCATGTGTGCTGGTCCTATTTTCTCTGCTCTATCTTACATTCTTTAGTACCTAGTTCCAAGCCTTACTAGTTGACTTGTGTTTTTATTTCGTTGGTCTTACAGAAACAAGGCACTGGTAAAATCCTTATGATGGGGAATTTTAAAACTAGCACTTTGAAATGGAATACCTGCAATTACTATGTTGCCCCTTAAAAGTAGACAGATCAGCTGCTGAAAAATGCTTCTCAAACTTTTTCTTTTGTCTAATGCCTATCAAATCTTCCAGTTTCAGAAATAATCTCGGCTATAGAATTAATTCATACTTTGGAAAAGAAAAAATGATTTATTTCCAAGTGATTCTTCTAGGTAGTAGAACTAGAAACTAGTTTGAAAGGAATGTAGACTATGTGATGTCAGCATGGTAGATAGACCTGAGATTCAGGCACCTTTCTCGCACCTGAATGTCCTTTGAACACCTTGAATCCTCTTCATCCTAGATACAGGAAAAATGGGGCTGATCTCACTTATCTGACTTGCCCTGGTCAATCATCAGTTCTGTTTGGGGCATGAACACTGTGTTTGGTGGCAGCTAACAAAAACCCTGTTGGAACAATTTAAATAATAGAAGAAAGAGATTTACTTGCTTGTATAGCTGGAAGGTCCAGAGGTAGTTGGGCTTCGTGGGTCAGTCCAGTGGTCGGCAAACTGTGGCTTGCGATCCACAGGTTGAGAACCATTAGCAGGGTCACCTAAGACCATCGGAAAATACAGATATTTACATTACGATTCATAGCAGTAGCAAAATTACAGTTATGAAGTAGCAATGAAAATAATTTTATGTTTGGTGGTCACCACAACATGAGGAACTGTATTAAAGGGTCACGGCATTAGAAAGGTTGAGAACTACTGATCGAGAAGGACACAGAGATGCCTCCATCAAACCTCCCCTCATGTCTTATTGGCCCAGACTGGGTCATCTGCCTGATCATGAATCCCCCATTAGTTGAGCGAATGCCAGGCCTGGGTTACCTGAACCAGTCACTAGTGCAGTGCAGACAGGATTGCACAACCAGTGCAGAGATTACATCACTGGAACTTCAGAGGAAATCAGATCCCACTCAAACTCCATGACTGCTGTGGCATATGGAGGAAGTGAAAGGAACCAGGGAGACAGCCAGAATGTCCAAAAATGACTGCATGTGTCAAATATAGTGTTCATCAGAATTACCTGGAGGGCTTGTCAAGACAAGGAATGCAGGAACTCACCTCTGAGAGTTTGTGTTTCAATAGATTTGGTGTGAATCTCAAAAATTTACCCTTCTAATAAATTCCCAGGTGATGTCGATGCTTTTGGTCAGGGCCATGCCTGGAGAACCAGTATGGTTTACATAAACTTCATTATCTAGCATTTTCAGAAAAGCGGGACAGATTAATAAAATTATTTCATGTTTTTATTGTAGTTCCCTTCATATCGCTTCCTTTGATATCCCACCTAATACTTTCTAGACAAATGTTAGGGCTCATAAATTTCATTTGTTTGCAAATGCTCTATAAATCTAGGACATAGCCATAGACACAACTTAGAAGAGAGCAGACATCTGTGTAATCAAGTACATCTCCAAGATAGGACTTCCTGAGGGTTGGATACAGAAGTCAAACTATAGAAAAGTAAAATTTACTTGACTGATAGTGATAAAAAGAGACAGTTCTACTGTTAATGTCCTGTATTTGTATCTTTGTTTCAGGAAATCAAAGCAATGAAGAAAAGAATGAGTGAGTTGTGCATTGACTTCAACAAAAACCTCAATGAGGATGATACCTTCCTTGTATTTTCCAAGGCAGAACTTGGTAAAATTTGTTATTTTTCTAGATGAAATCATGTAATTTAGGCAGATAATGTCACATCACAGTTTGGCAGGTCAAAGTTAAAAAAATTATTTAAAAAATGATCCACTCTCTTCTATGGAACCTACCATCCCTTCTACAGAAAATACCACCAAGCCATTTTTAGATTATAGACTAATGAGAGTGTAGCCTAAACTGGTTTGGCTCAGTGGATAGAGCATCGGCCTGTGGAATGAAAGACCCCAGGTTCGATTCCGGTCAGGGGCAATGTACCTTGTTTCCGGGCACATCCCCAGTAGGGAGTGTGCAGGAGGCAGCTGATTGATGTTTCTCTCTCATCGATGTTTCTAGCTCTCTATCTCTCTCCCTTTTCTCTCTGTAAAAAATCAATAAAATATATTTAAAAATAACGAGAGTGTATACTGTTTCTGGAGACAGTCCTGAGAAGATTTCATAATCTTTCTTGGTTAACAGCCTTCAGTACCTTGAAAAATTTTTGCCCCACAATGTCCCTACATTGTAACTTAAACTAGTCTCTTCTTATTCTGTTCTGGATCTTGCTTGGTTTAATTTTCCTGTTCTCCATCAAACCAGCACTGAAGCCTGTTCATATTTTGGATTAGCATATCCTGAGACACCTGTTCTCTAACCACCACCCTCTTGAGATTTGAGAATTATTATTATTTTACTTGAATTTTAATTACTCCACAAAATTCCTCGAGTTCTTAATGACACCATGCCAATAATGAGTGGAAAACTTGATATATGAGAGAATTTTTTGCAGGTGCTCTTCCTGATGATTTCATTGATAGTTTAGAAAAGACAGATGATGACAAGTACAAAATTACCTTAAAATATCCACACTATTTTCCTGTCATGAAGAAATGTTGTATCCCAGAAACCAGAAGGAAGATGGAAATGGCTTTTAATTCAAGGTGCAAAGAGGTACTTATAAATGTTTGTCTTTGTTGGCTTATTTGTTGTTATGGAGGACTTTTAAGAAAAGGGTTTGTTTTGTTAACTAATGTTGAAGTCATCTCTGAGACTAATATTCCTATTTGTATGAGCATCATACTTCCTAATTCCTCAGACCTAGAATTTTTAGGTTTTTCCTTGCCCATTAACAACCTCCATTGTCTGGCTAAGCTATTCTAATAAAAATAGAATGGATTAAGTAAACTAAAATTGTATTCTTCTCCCAAGTTGATAGTACAGGGCTGGTGGGGTATCTCTCTCTCTCTCTCCTCAACAAATGACTTCCAAGGCCATTTCATTTCTCATCTTCCCAATCTGCTGGGATGAAGGAAAATAAAGTACAGTAAAAGTATCTTTAAGAAAAAGACCTAGAGGAGAATCCAAGATGGCGGCATAGGTAAACACCTACACTGCTGCCTCCTACAACAATTTCAAAACTACAACTAAAAGACAGAACAGACATGATCCAGAACCACAGGAAAACTGGCTGAGTGGAAGTTCTACAGCTAGAGGGAAGGAGAGGGGCTCACGGAGACCCAGAGGAGCTGCAAAAAGCTGAGGTACAGAGATACATGAGTGGAGAGAGGGGTGCTGGAGTACCTGGCTGGTTTTCTCTGGCAGGAGGGAAATGGAGACTCTCAAAGGCATTGAACCCCTTATCTTACAACACTAAACCCCAGATCCAGCCGAAACTCATACGGGGGAGTTTGGACTGTGAAAAGGGAGTAGTGCATGGAAATTTAGGGGAGTAGCAAAAAATCAGAGGTCTGGTGGCGCGCACGGTACTGCGCAGAGGACAGATTGCTGATTGTGCCGCTGGCTTTCGCGAGTGGGCAGGAGACCCTCCCAACTTTGCCACTTCTGACTCCACTAAGCCCCTGTGTCGGGTGAAACCCTGGGGACTAGACTCGTGTGGTCCTGAAGTACAGGGGAGCTGGAAAGGCAGCAGTCTAGAGGCATTGCTAGTGTGCACACAAGGACTGCTCCAGCGATTACCCAGTCACGTGAGACTCAGGGGCCGTGGAGGGCGGGGCCGACTGGAAGGCAAGGCATTTCACTAAGCCCTGAGACTCCACCCATCCCAAGCTCAACAGAGAGGCTTCTGAGGTTTTGCAAGTCTGGTATCATAAGGCCGAATCCAACACAGAAGTTCTCCCAGCATAGTGAAAATGCTGAGACAAGGGAAGGGATCACAAACAAAAGAAATGGAGGAAAAAAACTGACTGGATATAGAGTTCAAAACCACGCCTATAAGGTTTTTCAAGAATATGGTAGAAAAGTTGGATAAAGTTAGCGAGAGCCAAGAGGAGATGAAAAAGGACCAAGTAGAGATGCAAAAGATCCAATTAGAGATGGAAAAGGTCCAACTAGAGATAAAAAAAGGACCAATTAGAAATTAAACATAAAATGACTGAAATAAAAAATATTATACAGAGTCCTAACAGCAGACTAGAGAAAGGCAAGAATCAAATAAAAATTTTGAAATATAAAGAAGCAGAAAACATTCAACTGGAAAAGCAAGAAGAGAAAAGAATCCAAAAATGTGAAGATAATGTAAGGAGACTCTGGGACAGCTTCAAGTGTACCAACATCAGAATTGTGGGGTTGCCAGAAGAAGAGAGAGAGCAAGATACTGAAAACCTATTTAAAGAAATAATGACTGAAAACTTCCCACATCTGGTGAAAGAAATAGACTTACAAGTCCAGGAAGCACACAGAACCCCATATAAAAGGAATCCAAAGAGGACCACACCAAGACACATCATAATTAAAATACCAAGAGCAAAAGACAAAGAGAGAATATTAAAAGCAGCAAGAGAAAAACAGTTCATTGCCTACAAGGGAGCACCCATCCGAATGTCAGCTGATTTCTCAACAGAAATGATGCAGGCCAGGTGGGAGTGGCAAGAAATATTCAACGTGATAAATAGCAAGAACTTACAACCAAGAATAATCTGTCCAGCAAAGCTATCATTCAGAATTGAAGGGCAGATAAAGAGCTTCACAGAGAAGAAAAAGCTAGAGTAGTTCATCAACTCCAAACCAGTATTATATGAAATGCTGAAAGGTACTCTTTTAGAAGAGGAAGAAGAAAAATGTAAAAGCCAAAAAATTATGAACAAATACATATCTATGAACAAGTGAATCTAAAAATTAAGTGAATTAAAAATTTGATCAACAGAATAAACTGGTGAATATAATAGAATCAGGAGCACAGAAAGGGAGTGGACTGATAATTCTCAGGGGGAAAGGGGTGAGAGGTGTACAGAGAGAGACTGGACAAAAATCATACACCTATGGATGAGGTCAGTGGGAGGGAGGTAAGGGCAGAGGGAAGGGTGGGAGCTGGGTGGAAGGGTGCTATGGAGGGGAAAAAAGAGAAACAAATGTAATAATCTGAATAATAAAGATTTAATTTTAAAAAAACAAAAGAAAAGGAAGACAACTTGTCTGGCCCACTCACCCAATACACACACCCAGTGGTAGAATAGGAGCAGAATCACCACAATAAAAACTCCCACTTGGAGAGAATGAGAAACATAGCAGGTCTTCCATCATTCAGAAACAGTTTGGCAGGAGTTATAAGGATTCTGAGTCTAGGAAGTTCCTGGAATAGCCCATTGGACAAATTTTGGGTCTCCTTTCAGGCAGAGATTCCTTTTTTTTTTTTTTTGGTATATATGCCTTTAAGTGGTGAAAACCTACAGGTTCTTCTCAGTACCACAGGATCATAAAGACTTGCAGTTATCAGTGTTTTGTAACAATTAAGATAATGTTCAAATAATTAAGTTACTTCACTGAAATATTTAAAAGAATATTCTGAGGAGTGTTTGAAAGCTCTGTTTATAAATAGTGATTGATATATTTAGTTAGGTATTTGGTGTTGAAGATAAATACTTATATAAAACATTGTTTTAATACATTGCTCTACTAATAAGGCTAGTTATTAGATATATTTCTAACACTAAAGAATAAAGCTTTATCTTCAGACCTATTTTATTCAGAGGGCTCATATTAATGAAGAATGTTGTACCCAACAAAAATAAACTGGCATATTGCAAACGGCATTCTGTAGAAGTGAAAAAGGAGACTGTAGATAACTGCATTACACATTCTGTATACAAACAGCCCACTTTCAACAGAATTAAATGCAGACCAAATGCTTTAAAAGTTTTTATGCCTATATGGCAATTATAATCTTGGCACATGCATGAGAAAAGGAACAATAATAACACAGAACACGGTATTTTTAATGATTATAGCACATTTAAAACCTTCCGCCATCCACTGGATTCTGAGGTCAGATCGGCAACTGAAACTTCACATCCACCTGGGCTTGTTTGACTAAGCTCACTATTTCAGAAAGCTTCACAACCATTTTAGCAGCTTCATCCAAGTCATCACAAGCAAGAATTTTAAGTCCACTGTCAGTTATCAGTGCCTTAGCATCATCCACTCCTGTACCTTGTAACCATACCACAGTAGGTATTTTAATTTCCAAATTCTTTACTGCCCTGACTGTATCCTGTGAAATAACATCACACCTCATGATTCCTCCAAAAATGTTGACCAGAATAGCCAGTAACTTTTTATCTGAATTGATAAGCTTAAATACTTCTGTTATTTGATGAACTGTGGCACCACCACCAACATCAAGAAAGTGGGCTGGATGTTGAAGCTGGTTTTGCACAGTGGATAGAGCATTGGCCTATGGACTGAAAGGTCCCAGGTTCGATTCCAGTCAAGGGCCTGTACCTTGGTTGCGGGCACATCCCCAGTAGGGGGTGTGCAGGAGGCAGCAGATAGTTGTTTCTAACTATCTCTCTCCCTTCCTCTCTATAAAATAATCAATAAAATATATTTGAAAAGAAAAGAAAAGAAAAAGACAGTTGGCTGGAGTTCCTCCATGAAGTTTTATTATTATCTATTGTGGCCATAGCCAAACCAGCACCGTTTACTAGACAGCCTATGTTCCCATCTAGGCCAATATTTGCCTTACCTGCATCTTTGTCCCTTTCATCTTCCTGAGTCCAGACCTGGAGTTCAAAGATTTTCTTCTAGTGATAAGCTGAATTAGAATCAAAATTGGTCTTCACATCCATATACAGTACAGCTCCATCTGAATCCTCTACAATAGGATTTATTTCTACCATGGTTGCATCATATTTCAGAAAAGGTTTGTAAAGCTTGATCATGTTTTCTGCTGCAGAATCCACAACATTAGGTGGAAATCCCATCTTTTGTGCAAGCCGGACAGCTTGTTCCTTTTTGATGCCTTCTACAATATCAGTAGGTTCTCCATGTCTTCAGGAATCTCTGCAGCAACATCTTCAATGTTGACATCACTTTGAGAACTTCTATTAATGCAGGACTTTGAAATGACCTTTCCATTGTTATTGCAAAGTAGTATACTCTCCTGGGATATCTTCGCTCACAAACCAACACTTGATTGCAAACTCTGCCCTTTTCTCCTGTTTGCTTGGTAAACAACTTTTTCCCCACTCATTTGTAAAAAAACAGCTTTGCTTCTTCTGGAGAGAAAACTATCTTTACTCCTCCTTTGAGACCATTTTCAAATGTTCCTTTTCCTCTACCACCAGCTAAAACCTGTGCCTTTATCACAACATCTTTTGAATCTAATTTTTTGGCAATTGCATAAGCTTCATCTGGTGACTTAGCCACGTGTCCTTTGGGAATGGCGACTCCAGCTTCTTGCAACAATTCCATACTCGTGTATTCATGTACTGAGAGATTCCTTTGTTGTTGCTGCTGTACTTAGAGTCCATGGTTGTTAAACAATCCAGAACTTCCCAGAACCTGGGCAGCGGCCGCAGTGCTGTCAGGGGCAGGTGGCTCCTAAGGGTGACAGCTGCAGAATATGGAGGCCACCATTTCTGAGTCTGACCCTGCCCCCTCCTGCCGAGATTCCTTTAACAATTATATCCATGGCCTCTGGTTTTACCTGTAGGGAATTCTTTCTTTTCTTTTTTTTAAATATATTTTATTGATTTTCTACAGAGAGGAAGGGAGAGGGACAGAAAGTCAGAAACATCAATGAGAGAGAGACATTGATCAGCTGCCTCCTGCACGCCCCACACTGGATACGTGCCCGCAACCAAGGCACATGCCCTTGACCGGAATAGAACCTGGGACCTCTCAGTCCACAGGCCAACGCTCCATCCACTGAGCCAAACCGGTTCTGGCGGGAATTCTTTCTTGTTCATTACCCTCCACGACCACAATCTGGGTGGCTACTAGCATAGGTTCCTGTTGATACCAGGTCAAAGCCCGAGAATTGCTTTAGGAATCAAATAATCATTAGCATTTGTAGGCCAGGCTTATATCTTTGGTAATAAAAAACTTAGTAAGGCCAAAACCGGTTTGGCTCAGTGGATAGAGCGTTGGCCTGCAGACTGAAAGGTCCCAGGTTCGATTCTGGTCAAGGGGATGTACCTTGGTTGCAGATGTACATCAGTAGGGGGTGTGCAGGAGGAAGCTGATTGATGTCTCTCTCTCATCGATATTTCTAACTCTCTATCCCTCTCCTTTCCTCTCTGTAAAAAATCAATAAAATATATATATTTTTAAAAACTTAGTAGGTTTTCTGTCTGTTTGCTTCCAATCAGATTAATGTTAAAGATAACTATAGCTGCCCTGGCTGGTTTTGTCAGTGGTTAGAACATCGGACCTAAGGGTCTCGGGTTCAATTCCCAGTCAGAGGTGTGATACCTCGGTTTCAGGTTCAATCCCTGGCCTGATTGAGCAGGAAGCAACCCATCAATGTATCTCTCATGTCTATGTTTCTCTTTCTCTCTCTCTCTCTCTCTCTCTCTCTCTCTCTCTCTCTCTCTCTCTCTCTCTCTCTCTCCTAAGTCTCAATAGGTAATTGGCCTGCCTTCCAAATTACAGCAAGCAACAGTTTTAACAATTGGGACCTCTGCTGTAATGTGGATTACCAGCTTCCCAGCCTGCAGTGTCTGTGTCCTCACCTTCCACTCCTGTACATTTTTTCATTTTTGCTTTAGCAGCACTCTATTCCTAATATCAGTCCTCTGGATATTAGGGTGTAGTTTAAGCAACTGTACAAGAGTCAAGCAAAAGCACAGAGACTCAAACAAATATAAGTTATTTCTCTTCAGAAAGCATTAATAGTTAACAGGGGCTGGGGAGACAAGGGAGTTATTTCTTAATGGGCACCAATTTTCTCTGTGGGGTGTTGGGAAAGTTTTGGAAACAGATATTAGTAATGGCTGCACAGTACTTCGAATGGAATTAGTACCACTGAATTATACACTTAAAAATGGTTAAAATGGCATATTATATGTTATATATTTGACCACATTAAAAAAAAAAAAAGGTTTCTTTCTCTTACAACTAACAGTACAGAGGTGAGTGGTCCCAAGCTGGAGGACAGCTCTGCCATCCTCAGTATGTAGCTTTCAGGGTCATTGTTGTTGTCTTCAGTTCACAGCTAGCAAGAAAAATGCATCTGCCGAAACCGGTTTGGCTGAGTGGATAGAATGTCGGCCTGAGGACTGAAAGGTCCCAGGTTCGATTCCGGTCAAGGGCATGTATCTTGGTTGCAGGCACATCCCCAGCACAGGGTGTGCAGGAGGCGGCTGATCAATGTCTCTCTCTCATCGATGTTTCTAACTCTCTATTCCTCTCCCTTCCTCTCTGAAAAAAATCAATAATATATATATATATATATATATATATTTTTTTTTTAAAGCATCTACAAAGTGATGAGCCAAAAACTTCAATCATCACCTCATTCATATTCCACTGTCCCACAACCAGCTTTAAGGAAGTCTGGGAAAGGTAGTCAAGGACCATGTGTCTGGCAAAAATTCAGAGAATTCTAGTAATAGGAGAAAGAGTGGGAGAATAGATATTAGGAAGAAATTGGCAGTCTTAATTTTAGAACTTGGAGAATTATGTCATGTGTTTTATTGATATTTCCATTCTAATTTTGAAATACTAATGGAAATTTAACACAATAATATAGTATTTGCTCTTATACCAGGCACTTTTCTATGTACTTTACATATATTTTCATTAGACTCTTCATTGCACCCTATGACTTAGCTGCTTTCATTATATGTATTTATATGTAGTTTAACAGATAAGAAAACTGAGGCTTAGAAAGTAACTTAAGGGACTTGTCAACAGTCAGACAACTAGTAAGTGTTGGAACAAAATTTGGAACCTAAATAGACTGACTGTGGTGTGTGATTTTCCTTAGAAACATGTATATTAAAAAAAATGCTGATTGTTGGGAGTAGTAGTTCTTTGACTTCAATGTCTATTTACTTTCATTGTTTAAAAATGTTATGCTATCAAACAGACTGTCAAATTACAGCAGGAAGGTTAGGGAGAGGTGGGGGAGATAAGAAATCAACTGAAGGACTTGTATGCATGTATATAAGCATAACCAATGGACACAAGATACTGGGGGGTGAGGGCATGTATGGGAGTGGGGTGGCGGGGGGCAATGGAAAGATATGTACACATGTAATACCTTAATTTTAAAAAATGAAAAAAATTAAAATGTTATGCTAAGTGAAATAAGCCAGACACAAAAGGACAAATATTGTATGATTCCACTTACATGGAATTCCTAAAGTAGTCAAATTCATAGAGACAGAAAGTAGAATGATGGATGCCAGGGGCTAGGGGTATGGTGAATGGGGATTAGTATTTAATAGGTACAAAGTTTCAGTTGGGAAGGATGTAAAAGCCTGGAGATAAGACTATGATTATTTGTATCCTTAATGCAAATATAATATAGAAAATGTAATAATTTGAGAAAAATCCCTGAAATATTTTTAAGTGTTGAGTTCTATGGAATTAAATATATTCACGTTGTTGTGCAACCATCACCACCATACATCCTCAGGTTTTATCCATGTTTTAGCATGTGTCAAAAGCTCTTTCTAAGGCTGAATTATATTTTATTATATGTATATACCACATTTTCTTTATCCATTTATCCACTGCTGGACATTTGGTGGGTTGCTTCCACTACTTGGCTGTTATTCACAAAATGCAATAGTGAACATGGTGGGACAAATATCTGTTTAAGTCCTTGTTTCCACTTTTTTTTTTTTTTGGATCTATGCCCACAGCAGAATTGCTAGATCATATGGTAATTCTGTTTAATTTTTTTTTTTTTGAGAAATCCCAGTACTCTTTTCCACAGCAGTTGCACCTTTTCACATTCCCATCAGTAATGCACAAAGATTCCAAATTGTCCTCATCCTCATCAACACTTATTATTTTCTGTTGTTTTTAAAATAATAGCCAGACTATCATTATAATCTGGCTATTATAATGAAGTTAAAGTGGCAAATTTTGTGTTATATATATGCTACCACAATGAAAAAATTTAGATACCAATATGTGGTACAGTCTTGTCAATGAGATGAAATTTAGCTTCACTCTAGTCCTTAAGAATACATTTTCACTCTTAAGTTTACAGTATCTAAAATTTTAGTAAGACCTCATAACTAAAAAACAAAAACAAAACAAAACAAAAAAAAAAACCAACCTCATAACTATCTTTTGAGGTTAGAAAAAGTCAGTAAATTCAGAAATACAGTTGGGTCAGGAATTTTTTTAAAAAGTCTAACACTGAAATGAAGTAATTTATTAGAAGTAGAGATGGTCTAAAAATATTTGACAGTTTTACCAACCTGAAAATAAATGTAATAACTCTTTCAGTGCTTTGGATCCAATTAATTATGTTTATCCAATTAGTTATTAATGTTTGTTTTTTGTTGTTGTTATTACTAGGAAAACACCAAAATTCTACAGCAGCTACTCCCACTGCGGGCCAAAGTCGCCAAGCTTCTCGGCTATAGCACACATGCTGACTTTGTCCTTGAAATGAACACTGCGAAGAGCACAAGCCGCGTAACAGCCTTCCTAGGTTAAGTCTTTTTAATTTATTTATGAGTTCTGTATTTCCATTTCTGTGACTGTTTTGCTGCATGATACCCACTTGACAGAGGGCCCTGAGACTCTAATGTGTTTTTGAGAACATCCTATTTTTTATTCACTCAAGAGAAACTTGTTGATCACCTACTATATATTAGATACTGTGCTTGGTCCTAAGGGTTGCTCATTGTCTATATTACAATGACAGTCCTTGCTTCATTCTGTATTGTGTTTTGATTAGAATTTTTATGTCTAATGTCTAACAAAACATCGAGGGTCCTAATGGCAAGTATTAGCTTATTGGCTTTCTTCACTGCTATTTGGTGATTGTTGTTATAGTGTAGCTACTTATGAATTCATATGAAATAAGCTGACAAATGTGACATAAATGAAAATAAACATTATAAACCAAAAAAATAAACATCTGATATTCTAGAAGCCACTTACTATACAAAAGCAATATAAATATGCATCAAAACTATTATCTAATAACTATATTCACATTTATTTAAAACCACTTTCACTAATCTTTTCAAAACCGTGGTTCTTATGTCCATGATATTGAACCACTGGTACTCTATCACTCTCCCCCATCTCTATCTCAACCAAGGTGTCACTACTCTAAGAGTTACTGTTTCTCTCTCTCATCTTGGTGAAAGTGGTTGGATAACAACCAAGGTATAAACACCAATTGTTATTGTAATCTTCTAACAATAAAAATCTGTGTTTATACCTTTTTAACTTTCCTCATTGACCCCTTTCAGACTTTGGAGTTAACAATTTTGATGAGAATGTTTTCTATAGTTGCAACTGTACATACTGAAAAATTTCCTTAAGAACTACCTATTAACTTAATTTCTTGAAAGTTATTTCCCTCTCATTTGAAATTGGCATATGCCCATCTGGGTTGTCCTCTTGCTACCTGTACTTTCATGTTCTCTGGCGACCCACTCAGAATTATCTCTGTATCACCTAAGAGTTTCCTTCTTTCTCTTCCCCTTAATCCTCGGGCTCTTGCATTCCTCTCACAATTTCCGTGTCCCCTACAGAGCCAAACACGTGTTTATCTTACACACGTAACAGAATGTGAGGAATCCATACATAATAAGAGCGTATTCATTGAACCAAATACAGTAAAAATAGTCTAAAATAGATCACAGGATATAAATTGTGGTATCCATCTAAAAAGTGAAATTACTGTGTCTAAATAGTCCTTCTTCATAGGAATTGGGTAGTAAAACATACTAAACCCATGGCCATCAAAGACATTGAGCAATTTTTACTAATACTAATCACAGGTTATATCTGATTTATTTTTCCTGCCTTTCTGAGGAGCCTGATCTTCTTGAAGAATAATCATAGATATGAGTGTAGTTTCACTATTCCTTTTTCCCCTGAATGAGAACATTTTTTGAGTCAGAGTTCCCTGAGGTAAACTTCAGTTTTGTTGATGCTGTGAGGAAGTCATGGCCTGGTTTGGGTGGTGCTAAAAGAAAAAGGGGTGAGGGGACATAAAATAAATTACCTTAAAGAGAACAAACAGTGCTATCATAATAGAGTCTGCTTTCTTTTCTTTTCTTTCCCTTCTTCCCACTCTCCCTCTATAGAAAGAAAATGCTGAAGCACAGGTATGTATGAACATGCTTGCTCCTAAGGGCAATAGATCATTGACTTTCCCCTCTTCCCTCACAGATGATTTGAGCCAGAAATTAAAACCTTTGGGTGAGGCAGAACGAGAGTTTATTTTGAATTTGAAGAAAAAGGAATGTGAGGAGAAAGGTTTTGAATATGATGGGAAAATCAATGCCTGGGATCTGCATTACTACATGACTCAGACAGAAGAACTCAAGTACTCCATAGACCAAGAGATCCTCAAGGAATACTTTCCAATTGAGGTGGTCACCGAAGGCTTGCTAAACATATACCAGGAGTTGTTGGGACTCTCATTCGAGCAAGTGGCAGGTGCTCATGTGTGGAATAAAAATGTTACACTCTACACTGTGAAGGATAAAGCCACGGGAGAAGTATTGGGACAATTCTACTTGGACCTCTATCCAAGGTACTGATGATCCTATTGTTGGAAGAGACTTAGGGATTCAGCTTGTATCCAGATGATCACTATTGTCTTCCATAGATCTCTTGTGTGGTTTTAGTAAAGGGATTAAAGATGTGGGCTCTGAAGCCAGAAAGTCTGGCTCCATTCCTTGATAGACAATGTTTATTAATGTTTCTATGCCTCAGTTTTGTAACCAATATTACAGGTCCTATAAAATGGGAGTACTAATCCAGGTTTGTTTGTTTTTTAATTGCTTGAAGTTTCCTTCCTCTCTCTCCTTGGAGGTACCTGTCTTAGATTGCATGTTAGTTGATTGCCATTCAACCTCTGCTTTCTAAAGGATTCAAGAAAAATTGTGATTTGTAGATTGTCCAGCATGTTATTGTTGTAAGGATAGGAGCAATAAATGCCCTTTATACATTATAACAAGTAGCTGGAAAAAGATAAATGTGTGTTTTTTAAAACCTCAATAGCATCAGCAGGAAAAAGCCTGAGAGGAATGAGTCACCAAGAAAAGATAATACAGAAAAATGCATACAAATAAAATTAAAAATTTCACCCAAACCTGAAAGTCCTGTTAGCCTCCTAGCAACAACAAAAAAAAAAAGAAAAAAAAAAAGGAGGAAACCTAGTCCTAGAATAAAGTCTAATGGCCATTAGCTTTTGGAGAGACCCTCACTGATACCTCATTGTCTAAGAATAGTCAATTTTATAGTATAATTCATGCTTTCCCCCGGCCAGTGGTCGGCAAACTGTGGCTTACAAGCCACATTTGGCTCTTTGGCCCCTTGAGTGTGGCTCTTCCACAAAATACCCTAGCTTGGGCGAGTCTATTTTGAAGAAGTGGCATTAGAAGAAATTTAAGTTTAAAAATTTTGGCTATCAAAAGAAATTTCAATTGTTGTACTGTTGATATTTGGCTCTGTTGACTAATAAGTTTGCCCCAGGCTAACTAAAAGCATTCTATTTCAAAAAGACTTATGAAGTTTATCAAGGGAACTCATTTAATTGTGAACACTGATTCTTCCCTCCCTGAATAAAAAGAACAATCTCACTGTATGGAATTTGGTTTTTATCAATTCTATTTTTAAAGGAAAACTACCTCGTGAATCAGACAGTACCTTGTATCTCAGATTTCTTCAATACCAGTTAGTGTTTAATGACTCCATTTTTTATTGTATTTATTGGGGTGGCATTGGTTAATAAATTATAACTCCATCTTCGTAGATGAAAAGCAGGACCTCATTAAAATAAGTTGGACATGTAATGGGGTGGTGAACACACAATATACAGATGATGTGTTATAAAATTGTTCATCTGAAGCCTATATAAGTTTTATTAACCAATGTCATCGCAGTAAATTTCACAAAGAAAGCAAACAAATAAAATAAGTTGGACATGCAGCCATACACTAGGTGTAGCACATATTCTTAGTTCTGATATTAAGATTTTTCAACAAAAGAAACCTTGGAGTAATAACTCATATGACATGATAGTTGGGTTTTTGTAAGTTTAGTTTTAGTCTTTACATTTTAATACAGTGTTGATCTACTTTCTAAGAGGTGAATTGAATGTTTTGAAGCCTCTTCTACCAAATATGTATCAAATATGACTTAATGACTGAGAGAGGCCAGGGCAGTATTGTTAGAGAAGGGTGTTCCTATCTCACAGACTGCGCTTCTGGCTCCCAGGGAAGGGAAGTACAACCACGCAGCCTGCTTTGGTCTCCAGCCTGGCTGCCTCCTCCCCGACGGGAGCCGCATGATGTCGGTGGCAGCCCTTGTGGTGAACTTCTCACAGCCCCTCGCAGGTCGTCCCTCTCTCCTGAGGCACGATGAGGTGAGGACTTACTTCCATGAATTCGGTCATGTCATGCATCAGATTTGTGCCCAGGTGAGTGCCAAATGCTTTTTCAGATGTTTTTTCTCACTATAGTCGGGTTTCTCCCTTTAACATGTTTTTTCAGAAGCTGAGCATGTTCAAGAATTTCACAGGCCTCCTGCAGAAACACAACATTTTTCTGATTGGGTTCTGTTTCATAGCATATTTTTACTTTATGGTAGATTCACTGATGAAAGCGTTCACTGAATACCACCCTCTGGAAAAAGATAGAAGACTATCATTAAGGAAGGGTTACAGATACTCTGCTTATGGTTTTCAACTATCTCAGACTCTTCGCTCCTTTTTAAGTAATAAATATTTTGTAGTACCTTTCTTTACTAGCCTCAAATTAAAATCATAGATCATGTAGTATAACAATGGGGAGACTTTGTCAGGGAGGGGGTGTGTGTGTGTGTGTGTGTGTGTGTGTGTGTGTGTGTAATGGATTGCAACTGACTTTTCTTTATTTCTAAAAATGAAAATTACCCTTATTCTAAACTTGATAATGCAGTCCAATAAAGTAGGCCAATACTGTGCTAGAATAAATCATATGGACTTGCTGATAATTTCAGTGTTGACATATGAAAACATCTAGTTCAGTTGTTCAATCTTACAGTTTAAAAAGCTGATGTTGGAGCATTTGAGATCTTGCTCCCACAGCGTAAGTTTTCAGTTTGGCTCAAATAAACTCATAAAATAACATAAAAACCTCATGATAACAAAAATGGAGGAACAGTTTTCCAATTTGAAATCGCCATATAGCTCTAAAGGAAAACTTTAATATATATATATATATATTGATCTATATATAAATTTATAATTACATCAAGTAAAGGAGGAAGTTGCTATAAGTTCAGGAATTCTTTACTTGGAATCTATCATGGAACTGTGCCTATACATGATGAATTCATCTGAAATAAGCTGACAAATGTGACATAAATTTATATATAAATTTATATAAGTTCTTCTAGTTATGTACTTATACAGTGGCCTGCTTTAAGAACAGTAGATTTTAACTTTGGAGGCTCTCAGGAAAAATCTGAGAAGAAGGGAGAGGGAGAGAGATAGAAACATCAGTGATGAGAGAAGGGAGAGGGAGAGAGATAGAAACATCAGTGATGAGAGAGAATTATTGATCTGCTGCCTCCTACATGACCCCCAGTGGAGACTGAGCCCACAACTCAGGCATATGGCCTGATGGAATTGAACCGTGATCTCTAGGTACACAGGTCGACACAAAACCACTGAGCCACACCATCCGGGCTCTAAAGGAAAACTTTTAAAAATAATATCTTCATTAGAATACTTTTAGATCTATAGAAAGTTGCAAAGATAGTACAAAAATTGCCCAAGTGCCCTTTACTCTTATTCTCCTAATGTTAACATCTTACCTTACTATATAGTACATGTGTCACATCCAGGAAGCCAACATTGATTCAGTACGCTTAACTAAACTCCACACTTTATTTGGATTTTACTAATTTTTTCCTAACAGCCTTTCTTCATACAAAGAATTTTTATAATTGATTTCCTCATTAAAAGAAAGATTTTTTAAAATAGCTTTTAAATGGTAATGCCTTAGCATGGCTATGTACTAAGACATAATGAGGTATTCATGGATTTGGGCTATATGTGAATAACCCTGAATCCAACAGCAAAAACTGCAGATTGACATAAGTGGTTTGTCAGCTGGAGTAGAAAAATGGTGTTGCCATTGTCTTAGTTCATGTTGCTATAACAAATCCATAGACTAGGTAGCTTATAAACAACAGAAATTTCAAATACTTCTGGAGGCTGAAAAGTCCCAAGATCAAGATGTTTGGTGAGGATCTGCCATCTGGTTTATAGATGGTGCCTTCTTACTGTGTCCTCACATGTTGGAAGGGGTGAGGGATCTCTGTGGGCCTCCTTTATAAAGACACTGGTCCAGTGTATGACACTAGTCCACCTTCATGAGTTACTCACCTCCCAAAGCCCCACCTACTATTATCGCATTGAGAGTTAGGTTTCAACATATTGATTTGAGGAGGGAACAAATATTCAGTTCATAGCACCAACGTGACATGATTTCCCAAAATGGTAAGCACCTCTTAGGAAAATTCCAAATGAAAAAGAAATCTTACTTGGATTTACAGAGTTGATCCCAGTAGTTAGTGCCTTGGAAAATAAAATTGTATAAAAAGGACTTTGCAAAAATATGTGCAAGGGAGTTAGTTTTTAGGTTCTTCATTGTAGATTTTTCAGCAAGAAATATAAGACGTGCAGAGTAGGGGACAATTTTTGTGGTCCTAACATGTGCAGTAACCCCCAGAGGAGCCTCTAAGTATTACAAGAACCAAAAATGTAGCTACTCATTTCTAAAATACTACATCCTGGTGCTTCCATGTTTTATTTAAAAACAAACAAACAGGGAAATAGGGTATGAATCTGTTCAGATAAATAAGTAAGTCCTGACATACTAATATAACCATTTCTCTCCTCTGTTTAATCTAAGAAAATAAAGTCTTTCAGAGTAACCTAAATTTTCTTTTCTTAGATACTTTTAGAGTCTATTTTCACAATAGTCAGATTCCTGAAATACTTATTTTCCATCAGTGTCCATTCTATAGCTAATGATTTATTTAATTAGGATATATCTAAATTACTCATAAAAGTAATTTTGGAAAGTGAAAGACTTTTCTTAATTTCAGACTTATGGGACATTACTTAGGTTCTCTAAGTTCTTCTAGTTATGTACTTATACAGTGGCCTGCTTTTAGAACAGTAGATTTTAACTTTGGAGGCTCTCAGGAAAAATCTGATTTAGGCTGTGGATACCTCTTCTGGAAAAATACACTTATACTCATACACTTAAATTTTTGCATGGAATTCCAAAGGATTCACAGAAAACTAGAAGCCCAGAGCATGATGGATTCCAAGTAAAGAATTCCTGAGCTTATAGCAACTTCCTCCTTTACTTGATGTAATTATCAGCTAATGATCTCACAAGGAAGTAATTTGGTATCCTAATCACATTTATTAAAATAATAGTGATCCTCAAATAGGATTTTCAACGCTGTTGATACATGTCCTTGTTTTCAGACACAGAACTCTTATAACCTTAATATCATATGCTTACCACATATTCCTAATACAGTTCTCCGCAACTCTATTTTCATGATCTATATCATTTTTGATCCTTTGTTATGGCCATATTGCTACCAGAAAAATATATCTTTATACAATGTGATCTTAGAGCTGTTTGGTAACTAAAATATTTATTTGTTTGTTTATTCCATCAGTTTGATATCTCATGAAATAGTAGATACGTATATTCAAGACTTAGAGTTTGCCTTCATTTATGAACACGAAATGTGTCACATAGATGTTGGTACAATCTCTTGCTTGGTCATCTCCTCACAAGACTATCTTTGACAAATCTCTTATTTGTCTATTAATCCTTTCAAATGTCCTATAACATTTTAAGAACTTTTAAGTTAATCATATTTGGAATCAGTGATCACCACTTTTGTCTTAAAAGAATAGGCACAGTTCCATGTATTTGCAGCTTTATAAAATTACAAAACCTTTTGTGCTGACCTGACCTGGATATTAGTGAAGGAGTATAATAGCTTTAATGTTCATTAAAACACTTCTGGCTTATCTAAGAAACATATCGTGAATTAAAAAATGTGCCATACATATTTAGTTGATTGGATTTGAGCTGTGGCAGCTCATTGTTTAAGTTCTCCACTGTGGCAGTTTGCAAGTGTGATGACCAGCCGAGCTCATTGGAGCTTGTCACAGGGATATTTAAATATGTCAGCAGGAGAATCCAGTTTCAAACATGTAGACATACTAGTTCCATCTGCCTGCCATCTCATCATTCAGGAGATGAGTTTCACTCCTGTCTTCCTCTGTTTACAGGGCCTGGGAGGTAATTTTGAAGATAGCAATCAAGAGGTGGTATATCTCTAGTGTCTGTTCCTGTTTCACAGCTTTATTGTGGCTTAGGCTCTCAGTAATCAATGGCCTTTTGAACTTACCAAGACAAGAGCAGCCATGCTTCTTACAGCCTCCCTTGCAATGCCCATGAGGGCTCATGAGTTAAAAGCGTTAATTATTTTTGGACCGAAAGATA
The DNA here is from genome assembly GCA_011751065.1 of Lasiurus cinereus. NCBI lineage: Eukaryota > Metazoa > Chordata > Mammalia > Chiroptera > Vespertilionidae > Lasiurus > Lasiurus cinereus. The sequence continues at coordinate 48,049,988 of JAAGEH010002531.1, read as the reverse complement.
TTTTAAAGCAACACCTCAAAAATCACAAAGCCTTGTTAATTAAAAACAAAAGGGGTTGAAGGGCAGAAAAACCTCAAATTATGAGATTTTTAAATAAACTGTAAATTTGGTTGAAAGACTAATGGGCATCTTGTCTGCTTTATGTATATTTAGACACAGTTGTAAATAGATGAATCCTGTAGGAATCCGGAAGGTACCGTAGTGTTACAAGATCGCTAGATTAAAAATCATCCATGTTAAAAAAAAGAAATCATCTATGTGTTTGCAGATCTGGCTCTGTGACTTTGGCAAGTTATTCGACCTCCTTGAGTTGTCTCATTTTTCTTAATCATAAAATGAGGACAACAACAATACTCATACCTACTTCCCTGGGGTGCTGCTGGTGAGAGATTAAATGATGTGTGAAAGCTACTTGGGAAAGCAGAGAGTGCCATACATATTTGAAGTATTCTTGTAACTGTGCTTCTATATAATTCAGAGCTTTTGGGGTCGATAAGTAGCACACAAGTCATCATTTAAGAGGTGGGAAAGGGAGCTGCAATGAAGAAAAGTTCAGTCACTTAGGGTTAAAGAGGATTCACAAATACTCACCCTCAGTAGATTTGGGGTGAGGATCTGTGGAAGGTTATTGGAGACCATCGGGTTTCTGTCTGGTTTTGTTTTGTTTTAGTGATTATTGCCTACTTAGAAGTTTGACTCCTGAAGCTGGAGTAGAATGGGCAGTTAGAGTATTGGGAGTGGTAGATTAGCTGAAGAGAAATGTGCGTGTGTTATCTTCAGCATTAGCACCAAGGGATAGGTATTTGGAAGAAGCCTAGGACAAGCTCGGTCGGACCAGCCAAGACCATTCTGATCAGGCAACCTGGGCAGGCGAAGAAGTATAATAGCAGCCAGGATGTACTTAGCGCTTTCCATGTTCCAAGCGCTATGTATAATCAGTGTTTTACATCCATTCATTAATTTTGTCCTTACAAGTATTCTTTGCAGTTGATTTACCAATCCACTTCTATTATGCCATTATAATTATTTCCCCCACTTCCAAGTGGAAAAAACTGAGACTTAGAAGAGTTAAATGATTCACCCAGGATCTGATTGTCCAGGCTCTACACTCAATTGCCTATAACCAACCATTCTCTGTGATTTCAACCCATGTACTGGAGAAGCTATTTATATCTGAATTTGGTATCCCAACTATGTATTCTATTGGAAGAACGTTTTCTTCAACATTTCTTGAATGGTGCTTCCTCTAAATCAGTCTCATGTAAGCTTGTGTAGAATAAATGAGTTTATCTAATTCCACATAATTCTCTGTGCAGGTTGACCTCTTAGGTTTCAGTCATGATAATACAGTGAACATCTATCAACAAACTTGTATTCTTTGCTCCCTACCCCCAACCTGTAGTTTCCAACATCAGTGTTAGAAGTGATTTCTTTCAGGATTTCCTTTTTGTTATTTTATTTAGTTGTGTGTTCGTTTGTTTATATAAAATACATATTCACATATGTACATAGAATGAATACTAAAGTCACAGACCAAATGTGATGATCTTTGCATTATTTATTTTGCTTGGATACAAGCTATTACTTACTGTATTTTTTCTGTGTTTCTTTTTAAATAATTAGAAAATGGTTTAAAAGAGAAATATTTAGTTACCTTACAGACAAAATTATTTATTATCTCTTATGTCTGATATACTAGATATGGCAGGATGAGGTTAAAAAGGGAGAAAAAGTATCTTGAATGTTTAGAGTTTAGTTGAAGGACATGTGATGTAAATTCTTAAAATTAACAATATTATTCAATGATGCAAATATTAAGCATTGAAAAAAGACAGATGGAGACATCTGCAGTACTTCCAACAATAAAGATAAATTTTTTTAAAAGGCAAGAAAGAAGACAGAGTAGTAAGATGATATTAGGTTGGAGGCTAAGAGGTCAGGTCAAGCATGATAATAAGAGAAAGTCTCTGAGAACTGTTTAAGTTTGGGTCTTCATACAGAAACATGCCCACAGCTTCATTCATTTCACAAAATTTTATTGACCATCATCAACTTTCTGGGCATGTGCTGGATTCTGGAGGTAGAGTGGTATATAATATATGCATGTTCCCCAATCTTCTTAGCATGTGAGTTTGAATAGTACTTGTATTACTAAAAGGAAGCAGTTTCAATATAAGAATTAGTGGTCAGGAAGGTATAGCCAGTTTGGGAATAAACCTGTGAATTTAAGATGAAGTTTTCAAGATTCCTGCAGATTATGTATTGTTTCAGATGGCTTTAAAATGATGTGGTAATACTGAGCTGTTGAACTATGGGCTGTTGTGAGGATTAATAAGAAAGTTAACAATGTTGTTCAGGTTCTCTCTATTACTATTCCAGTGATTTTTAGGTATACATGAAGTTGAAAATATGACCTTTACCTCTCTTATTTATAGCAAAGCCTAGGAAACAGTAGCACTTTCCCTTTTTAAAAAAATATGTTATTGATTTTTTATAGAGAGGAAGAGAAAGGTATAGAGAGTTAGAAACATCGATGAGAGAGAGACATTTATCAGCTGCCTCCTGCACGCTCCACACTGGAGCTGTGCCTGCAACCAAAGTATATGCCCTTGACCAGAATCGAACCTGGAACCTTTCGGTCTACATGCCGACACTCTATCCACTGAGCCAAACCGGTTCTGGCTCCTTTTTTAATGCCTTGTTTTATAAATGTCTCCATCATCCCTGGGCTTAGAGGTAGATTAAACAGGTCAGGATATGGAATGACCACTAAGAATTCATAAGGGATCATCCAGACTGCCTAGGTCAGTTCTCCTGAGGCCTGTTCATTTTCCTAAACACAATACACTTACTGATTTCAACAAATGCTTTTTCTTTGAGTTGGGATGTACTATCATGAAAATAACACTTTAGTTGTAATCACTGAAAGCAAATGGTCTCTTAATTACAAAAATCTTATAGGACTTTGGTCTTTATTATTAAGTTTTTAAGTATATTTTTAAAAAAATATTTTTATTGATTTCAGAGAGGGAGAGGGAGAAATAGAAACATCAATAATGAGAGAGAATCATTGATCAGCTGCCTCCTGCATGCCCCCTTCTGGGGATTGAGTCCGCAACCTAGTCATGTGCCCTTGACCGGAATCGAACATGGGACTCTTCAGTCTGCAGGCCAACGCTCTATCCACTAAACCAAACCAGCTAGGGCAGGACTTTGATCTTTAGATGTAATAAAAGCTTACATAAGTTTTGGAGCTTTAGTTTATATGATTTTGCTCCAGCTCTTACTGTGTTGTATAAATTGATACTCTTTAAAAAAAAAATTATTGATTTGAGAGAGAGTGAGAGAAGCATCAATTTGCTGTTTCATGTATTGATGCATTCATTGGTTGCTACTTTTATGTACCCTGACCTGAGATTAAACCTGCAGCTTTGGTGTATCAGGATGATGCTCTAAGCCAGTGGTCAGCAAACTGAGCTCGTGAGCCACATGCGGTTCTTTGGCCCCTTGAGTTTGGCTCTTCCACAAAATACCACAACCTGGGCGAGTCTATTTTGAAAAAGTGACATTAGAAGAAGTTTAAGTTTAAAAAAATTTGGCTCTCAAAAGAAATTTTGGGAGAATCCAAGGTGGCGGCATAGGTAAACACCTACACTGCTGCCTCACACAACAGTTTCAAAACTACAACTAAAAGACAGAACGGACATCATCCAGAACCACAGGAAAGCTGGCGGAGTGGAAATTCTACAACTAGAAGGAAAGAGAGGGGCTCACAGAAACCTAGAGAGCTGTAAAAAGCTGCAGTACAGAGACACACGTGTGGAGAGAGCGGGTGCCAGAGAACCTGGCTGGCTTTCCCTGGCTGGGGAAAGAAGGAGACTCTCAAAGGCATGGAACTCCTTATCCTACGAACTCCTTATCCTACGACACTAAACCCCAGATCCAGCCAAAACTCATACGGGGGGGGGGGGGGGGTTTGGACTGTGATGGGGGAGAAGTGCACGGAAATTTAGGGGAGTCGCAAAAGATCATAAGTCTGGTGGCGCGCATGGCACTGCACGCAGACAACCGACTGCTGATTGTGCCGCTGGCTCTCACGAGTGGGCAGAAGACAGACCCTCCCAACTGTGCTACTTCTAACTCCACTAAACCCCAGTTTTGGGCAAAACCCTGGGGACCAGACTCATGTGATCCCGGAGCACAGGGGAGCCGGAGGGGCAGCAGTCTAGAGGCACTGTGAGAGAGTGCGTGCACGCACAGGGACTGCTCCAGCGATTACCCAGTCACGTGAAACTCAGGGGCCATGGAGGGCGGAGCTGACTGAAAGGCAAGGCGGTCCCTTAAGCCCTGAGACTCCACCAATCCCTAGCTCAACAGATAGGCTTTTGCAGTTTTTCAAGTCTGGTATCATAAGGCTGAATCCAACACAGAAGTTCTCCCGGCATAGTGAAAATGCCGAGACAAGGGAAGGGGTCACAAACAAAAGAAATGGAGGAAAACAAACGACTGGATATAGAGTTCAAAACCACGCTTATAAGGTTTTTCAAGAATATGGTAGAAAAGTTGGATAAAGTTAGCGAGACCCAAGAGGAGATGAAAAAGGACCAACTAGAGATGCAAAAGATCCAACTAGAGATGAAAAAGGACCAACTAGAAATTAAACATATACTGACTGAAATAAAACATATTATACAGAGACCTAACAGCAGACTAGAGGAAGGCAAGAATCAAGTCAAAAATTTGAAATAGAAAAAATCAGAAAACACTCAACTGGAAAAGCAAGAAGAGAAAAGAATCCAAAAATGTGAAGATAACGTAAGGAGCCTCTGGGACAGCTTCAAGCGTACCAACATCAGAATTGTGGGGGTGCCAGAGGAAGAGAGAGAGCAAGATACTGAAAACCTATTTAAAGAAATAATGACTGAAAACTTCCCAAATCTGGTGAAAGAAATAGACTTACAAGTCCAGGAAGCACACAGAACCCCGTATAAAAGGAATCCAAAGAGGACTACACCAAGACACATCATAATTAAAATACCAAGAGCAAAGGACAAAGAGAGAATATTAAAAGCAGCAAGAGAAAAACAGTTCATTACCTACAAGGGAGCACCCATAGGACTGTCAGCTGATTTCTCAACAGAAACGATGCAGGCCAGATGCGAGTGGCAAGAAATATTCAACGTGATGAATAGCAAGAACCTACAACCAAGAATAATCTATCCAGCAAAGCTATCATTCAGAATTGAAGGGTAGATAAAGAGCTTCACAGATAAGAAAAAGCTAAAGGAGTTCATCAACTCCAAACCAGTATTATATGAAATGCTGAAAGGTACTCTTTAAGAAGAGGAAGAAGAAAAAAGGTAAAAGACAAAAAATTATGAACAACAAATACATATCTATCAACAAGTGAATCTAAAAATTAAGTGAATTAAACATTTGATGAACAGAATAAACTGGTGAATATAATAGAATCAGGAGCACAGAAAGGGAGTGGACTAATAATTCTCAGGGGGAAAGAGGTGAGGTGTACAGGGAGAGACTGGACAAAAATCATATACCTATGGATGAGGTCAACGGGAGGGATGTAAGGGTAGAGGGAGGGTTGGGAGCCAGGTGGAGGGGAGCTATGGAGGAGAAAAAAGAGAAACAAATGTAATAATCTGAATAATAAAGACTTAATTAGAAAATAATAATAATAAAAATAAATAAAATTAAAAAAAATTTCAATCGTTGTACTGTTGATATTTGGCTCTGTTGACTAATGAGTTTGCCAACCACTGCCTAAGCAACTGAGCTACTCAGCCAGGGTAAGAAGTTACTATCTACAGCACCAAGTCATCTCTATATATAAAAGCTTGATATGCAAAGTATCCCCTTTAGAGTTCAACCCGCTGAGTTTGATCGCTTGCTATGACATGCTTTGACCACCAGGAGTCGGTGTGGAGTGAAAGGAGGCCCTGGCCAGCAGCCGGCAGCCACTAAGCACCCTACCTGTGCATAAATTTTGTGCACTAGGATTCTAGTCTATTATAAAAACCTGTAATGAAGTATATTTTAGGCATCTTATTGTATTTTTATAAGGATAATAAGGAAAAATCTCATTGTTTTAGGCAACCTTTTTTTTCCTAACCAAATAGGAATCTAAGTTTACATTGTTTTTCTAGGTTTTTATCATCAAAATATTTCCTGCAGCAGTAATCCCTTAAACTTTTGGAAGTGTCATCTGCAAAAATCTTTTGTTAATTTAGTGATTTTGTGTTTATTTTACAATACTCTGCTTTATCTGGGAAGTATATTAGCATCAGTAGTTACTATGGCTCATACGTTAATATATTCAGCACCTTCAAGTTGTTCATGTTGAAAACTATGTAAAGTACTTTTTAGGGTGCTTTGTTTATGACTGGGAATGGTATTTGCTAGCTCTTCCACAATGAGTAATAATTCAGCAGCCTCTCTGTTTTGCATGTCCGGCCCCCATCAGGCTGCTGGATCCTAAGACTGTATGGATGCCTTTCTCTTTAAGATTTAGTAGTTTGCTAGAAACTGAACTTTTGAATTTTGTCGGGTCTTTGTACTCCTCATTTGAAAAATATTTAAATGATATTGCCCAAAGGGCACACAGAGAAACAGCGTGACTGACTTTCGGGAAATTAGTAAGCAGCAGAGTTATTTTTAGCTTTTACTCTTTGCAAACATTTCCTTTTGTTCTTTAGAAGACATTGTTGATCTGTTCATTCATTTGCTGTGCTCTCTCCCCCACTGCAAGATGGCTTTAGATAGAATAAGCCTTCTCTTCTCCACTCTGCATGACATAACTGTGTTAGTTCTTACTTTATTCAATTTTAACTCATGACTTATTCATTTGCTCATGTTTTTCTAGGCTCTGAAACACCATCACCAACACCAATACACACATGCATTTTGTTGTTATTTGAGGCTGTTTTCCCCCCTCATCTGCAAATATTGACTGAAAAATATTCACACAAGCAGCATGTACAAAATTTATGTTTTTTATCAAAAAATTGTCTAGTGGTAACTGATAGTGTGAGTTTGCCTTTATTTGCTGTTAGTACTTACTTTAAAACTGTAATCTTTAGAAATTATGCAGTTCAGATTACAGATAACCAGTCCAGAATTTGCACATCAGCCTCATGTCTGGTCTTTGAAAAATCTTCCAGCACATAGAGGAAGTCGGATTTCTACGGAAGTGCACTGAAACCACACTTACTGTTCACATAAAGGCAAATTTGATATGATTTTTCTACTTTAGAACCCTTTCAAGAATACTTAGTCATTTTATAACATTATAGCTTAACCTTCTATTTTTCCCATTTTTTTTTCAATAAGACGGGGAGGCATTAGAGCATTTGTGGTTAAAATTGCGGGTTCTGAAGTTAGACCACATGGTTTCAAATCCTGGTTCTACGGTTAATTGCAGTATGCCTCAATTTCCTTATCTCAGACATGGCGATTACAGTATTTACTTCATACAATTGTTTTGGAATTTAAATCAGATACTACATGAAAAGGAGCTAGCATAATACCTGACATGTAAAATCTCAATAGATGTTGACTATTATAATTACTGTATATGTTTGTTTTATCTAAATGTAGGATCTTTTTTTTTTAGAAGATTATATAGGAAAAGGGGCAAAATACTCAGTTATCTGGAACCCCTTCTCTATAAGAGTTTTTTATTGGGATGTCCTCTAACACAGGTGGCCCATTCCAGCAACCCAGTGATTTTAGTCTCCGTTGGCCCTTTAGGATTTGCAGCTCTTCATATCTAGGATCAGCACAATTATAATGGGAAGTCAAGCAAAACCTTTTTTGCATAAAGGGAGGGAGGCAGAATGTGAGTTGGCGTTGACATCTGTGCTTCTGCCCTGGGCCAAAAGCAAAATGGTTAATGCTGCTGATTCGGCATTCCATCTGCTCCCTTCTCAGGTGGTTAAGTCCCTCTTCCTTTCCCTTCCCTTTAGAGCTGCAGGGATGATGAAGTCAGGAAGTGAAGACTGGGATGTAAAGCTTGTAAAGAGGGAAGCCAGATAGAGTTGCAGGGAAAGACAGCAGAAGGATAACCCCCAGTGACCCCGCTGGGAAAATGCTGAAACTCTGCTGCCAGTGGCAATTTTACACAAGTTCTTTGGATGGTGTGAAGGTTAAAAAACACCAGCCTGTTCCAGTCAAGTCCCAGCTTTCTGCTCAGGAGCTTTTCTGACATCGGATTCAACAATTTACTAAACTTTCCCTAAAAACAACAGTAACAACAACAGAAACCTTTATTTTTAACTCTTAGCCAGAGCTTCAGAAGTACTTTATTTTTACGAGGTGTCATTGTAAGAAACATCCCAACCTGGAGAGAATTTTTATGAGTTTATTTGAGCCAAACTGGAGACGTGCCAGAATGCAAGGTCTCAAATGCTGCCTGCGAATGACAGTTCTGAAGTTCTTATGTTTGGAATTGAGGGAAGTAAGGGAGATACATGAGGGTGGGAAATCTCTATGATTAGACTACAGGGTGGTTAAAAATTGTGTGTTCTCTTGGTGGTTTTCAAAGAGGTCTGAAAAACAGGCATTTCAAAGGGGCATTAACCTAGATACACAAAAACAATGGACCTGGTTTGCTTAAAGCAAAGAAACCTTTTACTAGGGAAGTTATAGGCCTGAGGCATGGCTGCCCACCTTGACCTGCCCAGTTAGGAATCATTGTGAAGTTACGTTTGGTCACTGATTTATTATAGCACTTCTTTTTCATTCACAGAAGGGTGCTTTAACTTCTGAATATATTCTTTGTTTCTCCTTTCTTTAGCCGCATTTACCTCACCCCTCTTGCCAATTAATATACAGCCTAACTCCCACTGAAGTGACATCTCATTTTATTTTTTAAATTTGTTTTAAAAGTTTTTTATTGCCTGGCCAGTGTGGCTCAGTGGTTGAGCGTCCACCTATGAACCAGGAGGTCATGGTTCGATTCCCAGTCAGGGCACCTGCCTGGGTTTTGAGCTCAATCCCCAGGAAGGTGGGGGAGGAGGGTTGCACGAGGCAGCTGATCAATGACTCTCTTTCATCATTGATGTTTCTGTCCCTCTCTCCCTCTCCCTTCCCCTCTGAAATCAATAAAAAGCAATAAAAATGCCTGACTAGGGCAATGGCTGGCTTCTCATTTTAAGGTAACATCTTCTACCTAATCTGAGAGGTACAACTCAGAATTTCTATAAACATGGTTTTCTTAGACACACTCATTTAAAGTTTAGAACATAAAATATCACACATACACAAATGGTATCTGTCTGTAGTGTTGTAATTTAACTCTTTAATTTATTTTGATTAAAACCTGAGTAGTTAAGTAGTAGAGAAAAATCCGTTTAGAAATCAGTAGAAATATCCTGATTTTTTTTTCCAGTTATGATTTCTGGATAATTGTTCCATGTTTGTTTATGATTCAAAAGAATAAAACATTATTTTAATATAGATTATAAGGGGTTATTTTTCATGCTGCTTGGCTGCTATGTTTTATTTTCATTTAATTTTAAGGTTTTCTAAGCCTTCATTTAAAGGGGCAGTTGACTCTGATTCTAATAAGTTTTACAGAATTTTCTTTATATGTAACTCATCATCTATTTGTTTTTCATCCATTGTTGGGTTTTTTTTTTTGTTTGTTTTTAAGAAAGACTTTTATGTTTACTTTCTAGACTGATTTTGCACGGTTTAGTGGAACAAATGTGGAAACTGACTTTGTAGAAGTGCCATCACAAATGCTTGAAAATTGGGTGTGGGACATTGATTCCCTCCGGAGACTGTCAAAGCATTATCAAGATGGAAGACCTATTATGGATGATCTGCTTGAAAATCTTGTTGCTTCTAGATTGGTCAACACAGGTATGCCTTGTAATTTTAGAAAAGGAAAATAAATTAGAATTGCTTAATAGAGAATTGCTGACGTCATCTGTAGAACCGTTTCCCCTTTAATAATGATAGTACCCTCAGATTGCTAATGTGGGAAGACCACTTAATACATTGCAATACGGAGCCCTGGGATTATGTCCAAGAAAAAGATACATCTACTTTTCAATCTTCAATGAGATGTTTTGCTCCCATTTTGTAATGAGTACTACAGAAATCACTTTTGAAATCTATGATCTTGTGCTAATAGAACACACAGTTCTCTTCTGCAAAACATGCCCAAACATTCTTATGTTATTAGGTCTTCTGACCCTACGCCAGATTGTTTTGAGCAAAGTTGATCAGTCTCTCCACACCAACACATCGCTGGATGCTGCCAGTGAATATGCCAAATGCTGCACAGAAATTTTAGGTGTCGCGGCTACTCCAGGTACGTAAGTTCTATCATGACTTGAGTTCATTTTTCCTGTGTAGCACAGGATACGCTCCTCACACTGCCGTGGAAGAAGGGGTTTGTCGGGCAGAATACCTCATGCACTTTGTTTCTGATTTCTGCAGTCAGGCCAGGACTTTCGGACTTTCATATTATGAGTTGTCCTGTCCAAATGTGCTTGAAGGAAAGGTGGCTCCAGCTTTTGCAGCATTTTAGTGTAATCAGGCATGAGCAATTGGCCTCCACCCCAGAGCGCAGAAAGCCATTCACACTTGGCAGCACCCACCCGGCTCCTCCCTCCCTGTGTGCACCAGGCCTTCCCAATGATTTCAGTAGGAAACTGCCGGGGTGGAGGGGGGTAGGGGGAAACCCGTTTTAGAGAGAAGCACAACTTCTACGTCGATTCTGACTCTGAGATCAGCTTGACTTAGCATCTCTGACCTAATACTTAGATGATTCATGTGGGTAGGTGGAAAGCTGCACACACGTGTGTGTTTACATTTATATTATGCATATTTAAAGCCAACATGTAATTCTACTTATATGTAGTTGTTGGTGAGGAGTCTTTTTTCCACCAATAAGTTGTTATTTAGATGAATCAGTCATAGTTATAGAGATGATAAAGTTCAGAATAGTCAGTAGAATCTAAGCTCCTCACGTCCTTTGGTGACCTGTTTATAGTTGACCCTACGTCAACTTTGTGCCTGAGGCCACTTTGACAAAATCCTTTTGACTGTATCCCTAGAGGTAAATGGTATTGTTAAAAACTTTTTTAGCTTTTTAGGGTAAAAGAGTTCGTTTTCCATAATTATGAACCTGATAAGTGCTGTTCTGACATGTTTTAAATATAAAGATGTGACAAAGAATAGGCTTAATATTAGAGTACTAGTGGCCCAGTGCATGGATTCATGCACATTGAAAGGAAATTAATTAGAAGAAATACTTTAATATCGCTATTCGCCCTTTCTCTATAACAGAGGTGTCAACCAAATTCATGACCGACAATGACAGGTGGAAACACCCGAATGCGATTGGTGCCGGCAAGAGCTTTATATAGAGAGATTTGTAAAACACGTGTGTGTCCAAGGGAGAAGAAAGGACTGAGGGATTCTGAAACACGGAGCTATCTGATGGGTGTGGACAAAGCCTCTGAAACTATTGTTATGCATTCCAGAGTGTAGGGCCGAAACCAGCTCCGAGGTTGAGCCATCCCTGGAGGGAAGTTTGTAAACATCTTGACCAAGGGCACAAGGAAAGCCAGGTTGTATTGGAGGTGAAATCCTATCTCTCCTCCCACAGCGGGACTCCCTAGGGAAACCTTAGCTAGCTGATAACCCGATAATTAACGTTTACCATCACATTGATTGAAATGTATCTCTCCTTAAAGGCACAAACATGCCAGCCACTTTTGGACATTTAGCAGGGGGATATGATGGCCAATATTATGGATATCTTTGGAGTGAAGTATTTTCCATGGATATGTTTTACAGCTGTTTTAAGAAAGAAGGAATAATGAACCCAGAGGTATAGTATTTTTTTTATTCTTTTGTTAATTTTAGTTGCTTTCTCCCCTTTAACTCCTAGTGTAAAATATGTATTACACCTAGATTTCAGAGTAAGAGATTTGGTAACAGCTTTTAACTTAAAGTCTTGCATCTTCTTAAATCATCACACTTCAAGTTGCAGCACACAAGTGATTAACTCTAATTCTATATGTTTAAAAAAAAGCTAACTGCATTTTCTTGCTTATTAACATTCCAATATATTGCATAATTAAAATGGAAAGCTTTGTTTATGCATTTGCACATTTATAGCTGCTAGTTTTGACATGTGCCACACAGTGCTTTAGCTTTACGGGTGATTGGAAAAGAAAATTGAACTCCTTCCTGATATAAATGGTCTGTTTATGTTTTGATATTCTCGACGCACTTTCCTTATACGTTTTCTGTGGGAGACACCCTTTTTCTGTGTCTAGCATACCCCACCTACTGCATAGTTTGTAACCTGAATGCCTTTAAGTAATTTAAGCTGCTTCATTAACCTGAGCTGTTCCTTTCTGTGTACAACGAATTGACTGCCAGGTGGCTGCCAGCCAAAACTTCCTGAGTTACAGTCCCCCAGTCTCCAGTCTTGCAGAAGAGTCAGCTGTCAGATTTTTTTCTAAGGCTGATGCATTTTCCACTCTGTTGTTGTTGTTTTCATTCTGTTTGATCCGGAAATTAGAAGAACAAATTATCAAAATCAGACTCTCAGTGCCTGTTTCAACTAGCTGATTTGTTCCTCAAGCTTGATGTTTCTGGGTTGCATAGTGCCTTACCTGTACACACTGAAATACACTGATGTAATTTAGATGACTATTCCTCCCGTCTCCCCCTCCCACCATCACCACCACCAAAAATAATGATAATAAAGCCCACCTCCTGGGTACCTACATTCTATACACTAGCCTTTCCAGTCACTCTGTCTTCCACCCTCCCCTACCCAAGCTGTGAGGTCCCTTTAAGTCTCCTTCATTCCTGGGCCAACTCATTTACAATGGCAGTGGTCAACCATGGACTGCTGTTCTCATAAATATCCTGACTTCAGCATGACCTTCAGCCAGTGCCCAGCCCTGGATTCCTCCACCGTGTCATTTAGAGATGGTGCCCTTGGGGTTCAGAGTGTTCTGGGGAAGATCGTATGACTCCATTAACATGCCCATCTACAAAGTCATGCTGTCCAACTGAACTGGACACCAGTGTCACTCTGCAGTCCTGTTCCACTCCCTTGTTGAGTTCTCCTGTCTCCGAAGTGATTCCTCTAATACTAAGCCTTCCTAGGTTTGCCATCTTGGAAAAAAATCTGTGGCTATTGCTGTTAGCTCTGATAAACTCAGGTGTTTTTTCTTGCAGTAATTTCTTAGTGTAAGAAATAGTCTTTGCAAACCTATTTCCAGGCTTTTGCCTCCACCCGCTGAATTGGAAAGTTATCCTCTCTCCAAAGTTACCAAGGATGACCCAATCGGCAACCTTTAAAGGCCTTTGTCTACCTTTTTGATTTTTGTAATTTCTTGCTTCTTGTTATTCTTCTCTTTGTACACAGCCCTGAGGTTAGCAATCAAATTCCTTCCTTCCCAGAACCTCCTGAGTTCCTGTAAGTCTTTCCCCCTTCACAAATATACTCATTCTATTTCTTCCACCTAAAAGGTATGCCTTACTTGCCTGCTTCTCAAAAACCATTCTTAAAGGCCCTACTCAAATGGCCACTCACTTATATAATCTTCTAGATAGTCCAAAGCAAAGTGGTCTTTCCATCCTCCTAACAGAAGAGTAGACTTGGGCATGAGGGAATAATTTCAATAAGCTTCTTCTTGTGTCTGTAATGTTTAATGTAATTATTATACAAAGTGAAAAAAATTGGATTATAAAATATACCAAAGGATGCAAATTTTTATTTTAAAATTTATATTTAGGAGACAGTACTAGAAAATGTTGTCAATTGTTACCTCTAGGTAATAAATTTATGAGTGATTATTAAATACTTTTCTATACTTTTATGGAGCTTTTTTTTTTAAAAAAAAACTATATTTTTATTGACTTCAGAGAGGAAGGAAGAAGGAAAGAGAGATCGAAATATCAGTGATAAGAGAAAATCGTTGATTGGGCTGCCTCCTGCATGCCCCACACTAGGAACTGAGCCCGAATGTGCCCTGACCAGGAATAAAACCGTGACCTCCTGGTTCATAGGTCCCTACTCACCAAGGAGCCATACCAGCTAAGCTGAAACTCTCTCTTATTTTTCCATAGAACATGGATTATTGTAGAAACCAGAGGACAATGTTTAAAGAGACATAGATGTAAAGATATAAAGGCACAATTATGACCTCTTACTGGCTCTTTGTTGGTGAGGTTTCCTGACATAAGTGCTACTGAACCTCTTTCCATTAAGTGTCCTCATTCATCTCCTCTGTTCTTCCTCTCACATGAGTACATCCCAGTCCCCTTCACTGTTACCCAGTCTCCTCCACCTGTCAAGGCAACAGCCAGAGTACAAAGTACTGGTCCCAGTGGATTCCAGGGAACTTGCAAGTCCAGCAGAAGCAATTCTGCCCTTATGTTTCCAAACTTCCTCCAGTTCTCAAGCTTCACAGCTTGGCAGGCAGCCACACTACTCTTAATTTAAATAAAAGGGCTGGATTGAACTTGGACACAGCAAGATTCCCAGCAACTTGGATTTGTTTCCTTGTGATGTTAAAAACAAATTTTAGTTTTACTAAAATTTTGGATCCAACAGTGCTATTATTCGTCATCTTGGGGTGTGAATCTGGATTTAATCCCTTCCTTTTTTCTTTCCTAGTAAATGTGACTCCAGTGTCCAATAAGAATGCCTTTACATCCCATCCTCACACTCTTTTATGGGACAGCTTTTTAAATAGCCATTTTATTCCCTCCTACAGTGTACTGTTTGTTTGGGTAGGGTTTGTTTTGTGTTTGTATATTTTTTATAAATGTTTGCTCTAAAATAACACCTGACTTACAAAATTCAAATATCCACCATTAAGTAATAGGGTTCTACAAAAAGCTTAAGTCATTATTATGACAACTATATTGTGAGGAAGATACAGAATTTTGGGGGGAATCAGAGTAATCACAGTATATCATGCAGACTTCATTTGCCCAAGGCCCTCGCCCTCCCCCGCATGTATTTTGATTTTGAGGAGATAGCAGGTTGGCCTTTCAAGCAGTCAGTAATACTTGGTCCCCAAGCTTATCATGATTTGTTGACCTGATTGGTCATGGTCATTGGTATCAACAAAAGAACACCTCTGGGTCTTCTCTCGGTAACCTCTTGCCATCCTGCAAAGCCCAGAGTTGGCTCTGAGAACCATTGCAGTTCCTTGCAAACAGAACTGTAGAAAGTGTACCACTCACTGGGAAACCAGCAATAGGAAGGATCCAGTATACACCTGGAGTCTTCTGAATACCAGATGGTAGCAACGGAATATTTTATGATTTAGTCGTCTCCATTCTATTTTGTGGGCTTCTATCAAAGTGTCAGAACTGGCCATGTATCTATAACAGACTCTCTCTGTTTGCTATCTCGGTGTGTGTTTTTCTCTAGTTTTTTATATCTCTTCATAGTAAATAGAATATCTTAACTGTTTAACTAGTTTGTTAAATATTATCTGAAGTTTTCTCTCTAGTGGAAAATTGAAGTCTCATTATCAGACGTATCTTTTACTTCTCCAACTGGCCTCTTAAATAACCGGAAGTGCTTGAGATGAACATTTTTCCAGTCAGCTCTAAGAGCTCTTGAAGGATATCTGTAAGGTCACCAAATGTAGTTTCAAAATTCAGCAGCTAATCACAGGGTTGAAAATAAGGGAGCTTTTAACTAGGGCCATTTCTTTTTATAAGGCAATTTCATCGTGGGAAATTTTCCTAAGAAGTCATAGAGTGTGGATTCAAAGGCAATTATATTGTTAAACTAGAATTATCTTCCTCCTCTTTTGCATTCAGAAATTGCTAAGCTTTTTTCTTTTCCAACGAACAAGAAATGGCAATCAAGTATCGCTAGCTGCAGAAAGGAATACCAAGAAAATCAAGATAAAGTGTAGCTATTACATTTAATGCGCATGCCCTAAAGAAGCAGCTAGATCTTACATCCAGTAATAGACCAGACACAGAAACATGAAGAATCTTGGTTAAACATGAAAAACAACGACCTGGCAGAGAACGTGTGCCGTAAAGCTAAATATCCCAGTGCTTTCCAGATAAAATCCTAAGCCAAATTCCTGCTATAATATGTTGCGAAGGGAGAGGAGGAAATTTCCTCTCCCGACAGGACTCACCAATGGATTAACCTCTGCTTTAGTTCTCCTAATCAACCACCCAAAAACTTATTCTTCTTACACTTCAGCCTTTTTTTCTGAGTTCCAGTTTGCCTGATTTAAAGGACAAAGGAAGGAAATAGGATTGATTTCCAACCTGCTTCTTGAATATTTACAAGGCCAGACCTTGTAAGTCTTGAATCCCAAACAACTAGAAGCAGTTTTTCTTCCTTTGTGTTCTTAAAGCCCTCCTTTGTGTTTCTCTTAGAGTCCTAATAATCTGCCTTGTTAATTCCCCATTTCTTTATCTCACCTTGTAACAGGAACTGTTCTATTCAGCTGTGTTTTTGTCCTCTGCTTCAAACCTGTTACATTTAATTAGTACTGTTAGGAACGGGTACCTCTTGGGATCTAACCCGTAGTTCTTAGTCTATCTGCTTCCATTCCTCTATCCCCCTGACACATACTACTTACCCAGAGGACCTTTTTTCTCCTGATCTCCTCCCTCCCCTGAAATAAAGATCTATCCTTCTAACAAATGGGAACTTTGCTTCAGGTTTCCAGAAGGCCCCTTCTAGTCCAGGGAAGATTCCTGCACTGTTCTTGTTGTTATCCCCCTGACTATCAGCACCAATCTTCCACTCTCTCTCCTTCTTTGTTGTTGTCAAAGGTATCCTTTTACCACCCACAATCTCCCCACCCTCATAGAAAACAAAGGGTGTACTGTGGGGAAGGAGCTTGCAAGCAGGCTGTAGAAGCAAGGTTTCAAAGTCCACTTTCAAAGCAGACCTGTGAGCCTATTAGGGGCCTGCTCATCATCCCCTGTCCTTGGGTGGATGCTCTCTGCCTGATGCCTCTTACTCAGTGTAGGAAGGAGCCAACTCTGGCTGCACTCCCCAGAGTCCATCATCATGAGAAAGAGGAAGAGAGGGAGATAGGTTTGGAAGGCAGTGGGAGCTTGTATGTGTTGCTTCAGAGATGCCAGCAGGAGACCCAATCTGTTTCCCATTTATATAGTACCGGAGGCCCTTTGCATCAAAATTCAGGCACTGGAGGAGGGAGTGGTCCGTCAGCCCAGCCTGCCCCCTCTCACAGTCTGGGAGCCCTCAGGGGTGGAAGGTGACTCCGAAATCAGTGGAAGGTGATGCCCCATCACACCTCCGCTGCTGTCACTGCTGGCAGTACAAGCCTCGGCCGGCCCTGGTTACCTGATCCTCGGGCAGCCCTGGGCAGCTGAGCAGCTGCCATCTGAAGCTTGCCTGCTCTTTGGGCCAGCTCTGAGCAGCTGCAGGGCTGAAGGGACCTGGGGACTCCAGAGGCAGGCACGTGGCGTGGCCGGACCCACCTGAGGGCAGGCCTGGCCGTGCTACATGCCTGCCTCCCCAGGGGGGCTGAAGGGACGGGGCGCCGCCATCTTGTGGCTGTGGGCACCGCCATCTTTGAGAGCATGGCAGTCTATTAGCATATTCCTTCCTTATTGGCTGAGGGTGCCGCCATCTTTGTGAGGGTGTGGCAGTCAGTTAGCATATTCCTTCTTTACTAGATAGGATTCTCATTACTCATAGATTGTGGACATCCTTCATTCAGGTGATTATGAATGCTCTTAAAGTATCACTTCAAATAAAAGGTTCATATTCTTAAGTAAAATGAGTGCTTTGTTTCTCCTACTTAATATTCTTACTGAATTATACATTACTAGTGGCCCGGTACATGAAATTCATGAATAAGGGTATGTCCCTCAGCCCGGCCTGCACCTTCTCCAATCTGGGACTCCTCAGGGATCAGGCTAAACTAGTCAGACATCCCTCTCACAATCCAGGACCGCTGGCTCCTAACCACTCACCTGCCTGCTGGCCTGCTCATCCCCAGCTGCACCCCCCCAGTTGCCCCACCCCCGCCAGCCTTCTTACCCCCAACTGCCCCCTTGCCAGCCTGATCTCCCCCAACTGTTCCCCACTGCTGACTTGCTCACCTCCAGTTGCCCCCCCTGCCAGCCTGCTCACCCCCAACTAGCTCCTTTGCTGGCCTGATCACCCCCCGACTGCCCTCCCCTCCTGGCCTGGTCGCCCCTAACTGCCTCTGCCTCAGCCCTGCCACCATGGTTTTGTCCGGAAGGACATCTGGAAGATCTTGTGGAAGGTCTCCCAGTCTATTTAGCATATTATCCTTTTATTAGTATAGATAGAGGCCTGGTACATGGGTGGGAGCTGGCTGGTCTGCCCTGAAGGGGGTCCTGGATCAGGGTGGGGGTCCCTGTGGAGGGGCTTGAGGCAGTTTGCAGGCCAGCCACGCTCCCATTGGGGTAAGGGTCTTCACTGTGGGCAATGCTGGCCTGGGCGAGGGGCTGGGGGCCATTTTCAGGCTGGCCACACCTTCTTCAGGATGAGGGGGTCCCCATTAGGGTTTGTGGCCAGCCTGGGCAAGGGGCTGATAGCCATTTGCAGGCTGGCCACGCCCCCGTCAAGTGAGGGTCCCTACTGGGGGTGTGGCCGGCCTGGGCAAGGGGCTGATGGCCATTTGCAGGCTGGCCACGCCCCTATCGGGTGAGGGTCCCTGCTGGGGGTGTGTGGCCAGCGTGGGCAAGGGGCTGATGGCCATTTGCAGCTGGCCATGCCTCTGTAGGAGGGTGTGTGGCCAGCCTGGGCAAGGGGCTGATGGCCATTTACAGCCAAGCCTCCAGCTTTGTCCAGAAGGACATCCGGAAGGTCTCTAAAGGTCTTCAGTCTAATATTACATTTTATTAGTATAGATAGTTCTTACTAAAAGTGGAGATGAAGTCTGTTGTGTGTGATGTTTTTTTTTTTTTATGTGTAGTAGGAAACAGAATTAATTTTAACAAAATACCAAACCAGGACTGCATTTGTTTCCCTGAAATGTACATGAGAAACTGAACTTAGGGCAGTATCAGAGGGAAGGAAATAAAAGGGAAGGGATCGATGACAACTAAGGTTGATTGAATACTATATGCCAGGTATTAAAGTAGGGAAGGCAATGTACTGAAATCATCTCCTCTGATTCTCTGATTCCCCATAAGCGGTGTGAAGTAGGCATCTCCCATTGGACAGGTAAGGAAACCAAGGCCCGAGGTCACGTAGTTGAGGATGAAGCCAAGAATCAAACCTGGGCCTGACTCCAAAACTCCTGATCTGGCTTTGGAAAGCACCCTGTTCCAGAGGACTTGCCAGAGATACCCTTCCAGGATGAAAAACCAGAGCGGTGACTGATGGTGATTCCCCTTCATGGAATAGTTAATAGGTGCTCTTACTGTATACAGATCCACCCGAAGGGTTATTTTTAGCATGAAATAAGTTCGTGATTGTCGCAGAGTTCCTCTTCCTGCTTTCCTCGCAGTTTAAGTTTGCAAAGACTTCTTCCACCTGTGGC
>JAAGEH010002531.1:47985204-48030446 GCA_011751065.1 Lasiurus cinereus | reverse complement strand
CTCTCTCTCTCTCCCCCTCTCTCTCTCTCTTTCTTTTCTTAGATCCTGTTACCAAGACAACTCTTAAACTCTTCTCCAAACTTCATTGCTAAGGAAATGAAACTATTAAAAGGCCATTGCTGTGTAATTCAGGAAATTGAATCAACTTGTTTGGAGCCCTGAGCAGGGAGAACTAGAGCTGCACTGAGCCCATATTGTGAGACTAAACAGTGCCCTGTTCTGCAATGGCTTGACCATGCAGAGGTGGCACGAGCTGCTTGTCACAGCATCCTGCAGCTCACTCAGAGTTTTTTTCCCACCACCTGAACTACAGTTCTCCATGCACAATGAGAATACTTTGTAAGATATCAAAAGCTGGAGTAATTTATTTTTTACTTTACTTAGATTTTCAAAAAAGTTCCTATATTTGTACAATGAAATATATCTCTTTAATAAATAAAAGATTCTTAGATCATGAGCATTAAAAATTTATGCAAGTAAATATTAAAAGTATTGAGGTTGTATAATAGTCACATGAGGATTCATGATACTGCTTTCTCTGCTGTTAGTATATATTCTAAATTTTTCTGTAATGAAAGGATTAAAATACTTTTATTAGACTGCAGATAAATCTAACTCATATTTTCTAACTTCTTCTGATACTACTAATCCAGAGAATATAGTCTTTCCTCGCCTCTTTTCCTCTCCCAAACTTAAAACTAGTCAAATTTAGACACATCAGGAGGTTAAGTATGGTTAGGTTCCAGAGATCTGATCTGCTACTTCTTGAAATAATAAATTCTAGGACAATCACTCACATTTCAGGTTCTAAATTGATAACCACATGGACTATTGAGCACTTGAAATGTGGCTAGTGTCACTGAAGAATTGAATTGAAATGTGTTATAAATGTAAAAAACACACTATATTTTGAAGACTTAAAACAAAAACATCTCAGTAATTTTTTATATTGATACTTGAGGCCTGGTACATGAAATTCATGCATGGATAAAGTTGCTAGGCCTGACCAGTGATCAGGACCTTTCGGGGCCTTCCAGCTGCCAGCTGGGGCTTCCCTTCCCCAGCTGCCCGCTGGGACCTTCCTTCATTCCATGCCATCCCCTGGTGGTCAGCACACATCATAGCGAGCAATCAAACTCCTGGTCTCCCAGTGAAACTCCCGAGGGGACACTTTGCATATTAGCCTTTTATATATATAGATATGTGGAAATATTATTGTAGATATACTGGTTTAATTAAAATATATTAACTAAAATTAATTTCACCTATATTTTCAACTTTTTAAAATGTGATCATTGGCCTGTATGTTTCAGTGGTTGAGCATCTATCCACACAACAAGAGGTTGCTGATTCGATTCCTGGTCAGGGCATATGTCAGGGCTTACAGCTTGATCTCCAGTAGGAGTTGTGCAGGAGGCAGCTGATCTTTGTTGTCATCTCTTCCTTCTCCCTCTCCCTTCCTCTCTTTCTAAAAAATTTAATAAGATGTCATTATTAGAGAATGTAAAGGCATATATGTGCTTCACATTGTATTTCCATTAGATAGTATTGCCTTTGAGTTTATGAGAAGATAACTTTATGTGACTGATTATTTATTCCTGATTAGGGCCCAAGACTGTAAAGTTAGATGTTAGCCTGTAAATGATTAAAAAGCTGATGTTTTCTGTTCATAATCAAAAGATAACCCCAAAAGTTTTCATTTTATGGCCCTTTAGGATATTAAATAGTTTTGTATCTAGTTGGTAGATTTCATTTACCCATATTTTATTTTCTTTAATGGTTTGAGTAGACTTATCTCTCATGGCTATAACCAAGCAGAATCATTGTTAATAAGTCAAAAGTTAGATTACTTTTGTCTCTGGAAATTGTTTTAGCTATTCTTTTTTAATTTATTTATTATTATTGTCTAACTATTCTTGTATTCAAAAGGATTCTTGGTCTTGGTCCTATTGATCAAATGATATAATGGATATAAATTTAAAAGTGTTTACTCTATGAACTATCGTTTAATGTGTCTATTTAGAATTATGCTTCATTGAATTGTCTTGCCTTGCTTCCCTAAAAGGACAGTTAGGAGGAAGTGAAAATATTGAATAACAGATATTGAGTTACAGTTCTTTTCTTTCATTTGACCTGCTTATGAGTTTATGTACATAAAGACATGGGAAATGTAATACTTTATGAAAAATTTTTTTAATTTAATTGACTTGAGAACGAGGAATATCAGTTTATTCTTCTACTTATTTATGCATCATTGGTTAATTCTTGTATTTGCTCTGACTGGGGCTCAAACCCACAAACATGGTATATCAGGATGACTCTTGAATGAACTGAGCTACACGGCCAGGGCAGAAACGTGATATATTTTAAAATTGCAGATCTGGTTCCCTAAAATACCTTTACAAAGGTCCTCATTCTCAGTGCTGGACTCACAGAAATGTCTTAACCCTGCACCATGGGACATGAGCTATTCCTACCCCTGCTTGTTCAGAAGGAATAGAGGTTATTCATGAGCCCCCCCATAAAAACAGAGCAGAAGCTGGTTAACAGGTGCTGTGTCACCATTTCCAGGTACACAGAACCTCTGCTTGTGACCTTCTTGAATACTTGGTTTTGCTAACCCTTTTGAAATTGCATTTGAGGGGTGGCAATAAATAGGAACCTGTTATACATTCCATCTGGCAATTTTTTAAATGTTTTATTTATTGATTTTTAAAGAGAGAAAGACAAAGAAAGAGATGTGAATTTACTGTTCCAGTTATTTATGCATTCATTGATTGCTTTCTTTTGTGTGCCCTGACCAGTGATCGAACCCACCACCTTGGTGCGTCAGGACAATGCTCTAATCAACTGAGCCACCCGGCCAGGGCCCACCTGACTATTTTTTGTTTGTCTGCCTGTTCACATTGTCAATTTACTGCTGAGAATCAAAGGAGACAAGACAGTAATAAAGGGAAGTGTAGAAGACCAGAGGTCTGCGCTCCAGATCTCTTAGCTACCAAAATAAATAAATCAGCAGAGCTGCCGCCCAGATGGCGTAAAGCTAAAAGTCCCTCCCCCCCCCTTTTTTTTTCTCTCACTCCTTCCCCTTTGTCTTTTGTATCTAGAGGTTTGGGAAATTACTGTGACCGTGAATTGTTAGGCATGATGTTTTATTTTATTAGGTTGGAATGAAATACAGAAACCTAATCCTGAAACCCGGGGGATCTCTGGACGGCATGGACATGCTCCAGAATTTCTTGAAACGTGAACCAAACCAAAAAGCGTTCCTAATGAGCAGAGGCCTGCACGCTCCATAAGCTGGGCCCTCTGGTAGCAGTCCGTGTCCGGAGGACAAGCTGACGTCGCCTTGTGTGCTACTGGCCTGGAAACTGAAGGGAGTTTTGCGAATGAAAATGTACATTTCTATTGACTGCCTTTTGTTTCTTGATTTGAAGAATTATACAGATGTAAATGGAATTATACATACGGTGACCTACGAAAAGACCCATTCAAAAATAATTGTACTATAAAATTTCATAAAAATAGATTTGATTTCTTTTTATATAAAAGTTTCATATGAATGTTATTTGATTTTTTTACTCCTGTAATCTAAATAATGTAAGAGGGCTCAGAATTCTTAAATTGAATCACATGCATGATGTAATTTGATCCTACTTATATCTTGCAGTTCTTTACTTGGGATCTCTGGACATAAGTGAATCACCACATTCCTCTGGTGAACATTTTCTTGGAGCCCCGCATCCACTTGGACTCTTTGTCTCAGTCAAGTGTGACCTCTTTGCCTGCATACCTCAGGGCCAGGGGAACATGCCTCAGTAATGCATTTATTTTTTTATTTCAGGCCTCGTGATTCCAACTTCCTGCCACACTTACATGATGTTTCTCCATCTGGGTTTGTCTTTTCTGTCCAAAGTCCAGTCAGAGAATACCAAAGAGTTATGAACTCGAGCTTCGTGTAGATTGCAAATTTTTGTACCTTGTTTAAAGGATTTGGGGATCTTGTATGAGAGTTCATTTTTCACTTCGGGGTACAAGATGGGCAGTATTTTGGCACCGTAGCCAGTGAAAACACTGAAGCAAGGAAACATTTCCCTTGTCACATTTCTCATAACTGGTGGGGATTCTGCCTATTTACTGCCCACCTCACCAAGAGTGGCCGGTCCACCTGCCCCGAGTGGCTCTTTAGGGATCAGAGCTGATGCAGAAGAGGTCAGGAACCGCAGAAGAAGAGTGGCTTCTGGACAGAGTGTCCTCACACAGCTCTTCCAGGTGGCAGGTGTGTGCTTACTCTCAGCCACTTACCGAGGGAGGGGCCTCTTCAGGAGTCCGGTGATTTTGGTTTTTTTTTTAGAGACCCTAGGGATCTCTTTAAACTAAATGGGGGCCTAAATTCCAGTTCTGTAGCAGACCAGTAAACTCTCAGAGCTTATTTTTCCTCTAGGAGTCTACTCCATAAGAAAAACACAACAGGGTAATAAAACTTTTTAAAGGAAAAAAGCAAACTTTGAATGTACTCTACCTAAATCTTTCAGGTGCTCCCACTGTGTGCCTGAGGCATGACTTCGCTGGCCAAGCCACAAAATTAGAACCTTTTTATTGTCTAGTCAAAATGAACTTCGTGATAAGTAAAAATATGTATATATTATGCTGTATAATAAAATTACAGCAGGAAAAGTCGACAGCTTTAGAGACACAGAAGAAAAATCCGAGGTTACTATTGCCAAGCAAATACCTTGAACATCCACATGAAATCCTACCCTCCCTTTGGAGACAATTGCCTGCCCCTTCTCACTCCCACACTCAGACAGCGTCACCACCCCTCGTCCCCAAAGCTGTTTTTTATGTTCTTAGCAACCTGTGGTACTTCTCTATATTTTTTTCCCCAGACTGTTCTGTTTTCCAGTTTCAGACAAAAACTCTCTTCAGTTTTTTCTATTGACCAGTGTGTCTCCCTAACAATAACTTCATCAGAACTTTTAAATCTCAACGTATTTCACGTGGAAAAACTAATACTTGGTGTGAAAAAAGCTGCACACAATAAAGTTGCATTTATTATCCACGAGAATGAGCTCACATTTCTTTCATACATTCATGTGAAAACTCAAGTGCATAGAAGAAATATAGCTACAGTGTTCTTTTCACTGAAGGTGCACATCTATTACTTAAAATCTGCCAAAGAACAGCAACAAAATACTCTTAATAAGTGGTGGGGACCCTGCCTCATTTACTGCCCACCTCTCCCAAAGTGGCATAATTTAAAACTAGGGACTTAATAGTTAGAGCTTTTTTTTTCTTTTCTTTATATTTTTATTGATTTTTCACAGAGAGGAAGGGAGAGGGATAGAAAGTTGGAAACATCGATGAGAGACAGACATCAATCAGCCGCCTCCTGCACACCCCCTACTGGGGATGTGCTCGCAACCAATGTTCAAGCCCTTGACCGGAATCGAACCTGGGACCTTTCAGTCCGCAGGCCGACGTTCTCTCCACTGAGCCAAACCGGTTTCGGCTAGAGCTTTTTTTAATGCGACTATCCATCTGCTTGTTCTTTTTTTCCAGATCTAAGCATAAAGTGTTGACAAGGCACTCTGAATGGTGCGTAACTAGAAAAATTGCACTGGTACAACCTACACTTAAGGTTTGTGGACTGAGTCATACATAAAGTCTCTCTTGCCCTAGCCAATTTGGCTTAGTGGATAGAGTGTCTGCCCAGAATGTGGACTGAAGGGTCTCAGGTTTGATTCCAGTCAAAGGCACATACCTCCCTTGCAAGCTTAATCCCCTGCCTTGGTTGGGGCAGGGGAGGGGCATGTGGGAGGCAACTAATAAATGTGACTCTCTCATCAACATTTCTGTCTCTCCCCTTCCCTCTCTCTCTAAAAATCAATGGAAAAATATCCTCGGGCGAGGATTAACAACAACAACAAAACACTTTAACCCTGGCCAGTGTGGCTCAGTTAAGCATCTTCCCATGCACCCAGAGGTCACAGGTTCAATTCCAGGTCAGAGCACATGCCCAGGTTGCAGACTCCATTCCCAATTAGGGGGCGTGCTGGAGGCAGTCCATCAATGTTTCTCTCATCAATGTTTCTCCCTTATTCTCTTTAAAATCAATAAAAGCATATTTTAAAAATAGACACTTGATGTCTCTGTTGACATCTTTGTGGCTAAGAGGAAGATATGCCTGGATAATCATTATCCAGGTGAATTCTTAGCTATTGAAACCACTTAAGAGAGTTGGATAATGATTCACATTTAAAGTTTTGGGGAAATTTCTAGTCCTTTTGGGGGGAGACACAAGAAATTCCATAGACAGTATTATTAAATTTACAGATAACAGTAGGAATGGTTAAATATGATGACAATATTAAGATTTAAATTATTTCAGTGCTGAGACCAATTTGAGATGAAGTTGGACACATTCTGTTGCCAAAGTAAAAGGAGGGGAAGCCTGACTTGATAGTGGCACTCGGAAAAAGACCTGGCAGCTTTATCTGACCAAATTTCTATGTAAGCCCGCAATACAGCACATGTGGGCAGGAGAGAATGAAAACCTCCAAGAGTGTATGATGGAAGGATGTACCTAGATCAAAAGAAGAAGCCCTCTGGACTCTGTGAGGTAAGATCAGTCACAGCTAGAATATCATGTTCTGTTCTAGGTGTCAGGCTTTAAGCAGACTAGGGCCCAGTGTTACAGTGCTTGGGAGAATGAAAACAGGAGGGTGATGACCTTGAACTTTTCAAGAGAAATAACGTGAAAGAATTAGGGAAGTCCCGGCTGGAGATGAATTCAAAAATGTTTTCAAATCCTTGAATGGTCTGGGAGAAAGAATAGGATGATTCTGCATTGCTGCAGAAGCCAAAGCTTAGAGAAATGGTTGGAAAATATAAGGAGACTTCAGTTCAGTGTGAGGAAGCAGTTTCTAATCATTATTGTAAATTACAAACACGTTCTGCTAAAGCTAATGAATATCCAAGCAAAGCCTGTAGCTGCCAGGAGTGTTACAAAGGGGATTCCTTCTTTGAGTACACATTCGTACCAGATTAGCTTTAAGTTTAAGGTGCAACAAATTTGTAATAATTATCAAATTTTTAATATTTCATTCAGGAGAAATGTTTACATGCTGGATCTTAGAAATGGCATTTAGATGGGTGCAGCTCCCTTGTACTGCAGGGATATGGTTCAAGCATTTATTGTTTATGCATTGCTCACTCCTCATCTGTAATCAGTGACCGCTTATCTATAGGTCATCAGTCTTCCTGTGAGTAATCTGATAACAGGGTGGGCGGGTAAGAGTTGTATATGACCATAATAAAACCAAAGCCTCCTCAGAAAGAAAACAGCTTTTATTTTCTTCCTTGACAGCACTTACAGTTGCCCTGTCCATTGCACCCACCACTATCTTCATCACACACTCAGGCAAAAACTAAACTCGGACACCCAGTTTCCTTGTGTATGCTCTGCACTATATTGTAATTCTTTGAGTCATTGATTCTATCCTACATCCTTTGACTCAGAGTGAATAGTCCGTAAATATTTTAAAATAAATATACCTACTTTTAATCTTTTGCTATAAGTAATCATTTTTTTTCTATAATTGCAAAATACCTCATAAGTGAATCTAAAACTACATAGATAAGTTCTTTTTTACACTTTGTACAAGAAGGGACCCTTTAGTGTACTGGAAGAGTGTGTGAGGTAGATGAAAGAAACATTCTTTTTGTAAAAAAAAAAAAAATATATATATATATATATATCCTTTGACTCACTCTGAGTCAAAGGTTACACAAGGAAACTGGGTGTCCGAGTTTCGTTTTTGCCGAATATATATTCGTATTTTATTCTTTTTATTTATTGATTGATTTGAGAAAGAGAGAAACAGACTTGGTGTTTTACTTTATGCAGATCCCGCAACCTTGTAGTACCAGGATGATGCTCTAACCAACTGAGCTACCTGGCCAGGGCTAAACCTAGGAATTGTTTTTTAAATATATTTTATTGATTTTTTACAGAGAAGGGAAAGGGATAGAGAGGTGGAAACATCAATGAGAGAGAAACATCGATCAGCTGCCTCCTTGCACACCTCCTACTGGGGATGGCCGCAACCAAGGTACATACCCTTGACCAGAATCGAACCTGGGACCTTTGAGTCCGCAGGCTGATGCTCTATCCACTGAGCCAAACGGGTTTCCACTAAACCTAGGAATTTCTTAATCTCTCTAGAAGATCTATGGTTCCTTGGAAGATCTGTGAAAGGAAAGAGAGAGAAGAAGTCCATGATTGCCCTGAAAGTATATTGAAATTTTTTTGTACCTACCTTTGTGTGTTTCTTGTATGGAACGAACGCCTAGTGTGCATCAGAAAATTATAAGAACTACTGTCTTAAACAATTTGTTTTCAAACTTTTGGTTTTGAATTCAATTTGAAGACGACAAGTGCCTATGTAGGCACTGTTCTTGGTATTTAAGATACAAGAATGTCCACCCTAAATCAAGTTGCTCACAATATAGTGAGGGAGGCAAATATGTTATTAATATGCTGAGATAAAGTGCAGAAAAAAGGTAGGTATAAGAAGCTTTTATGTTGTTTTCTTCCACGCTCATTGACCCTTGCACAGTTTAACCTTTGAGCCTCAGTGTTTTATGGTCACATTCCACCCACCACCACAGACTTATTCCTAACCACCTGTTTGACTCCTTTTCAGCATGTCCACAGTAGGACAAAATGGTGTTCTTCCATATTGGTTATATCTGGGAGTTCCTTAGACCCTGTGGTTAAAGGATTCACAAGAAATAGATGAAAATATTCACTTTAACCATTATTATTCCAAAGAATAGTTAATTAATTTTTAGAGAAACAGGAAGGGAAGGGGAGAGAGAGAAAAACATTGATGAGAGTATAACATCTACCTGAGAGCATAACATCAATCAGCTGCCTCCTGCACGATGCCTGGTGGCTGTTGAGCCTGCAGCCTGGGCCTATCCCTTAATCGAGCATAGGATGACATCCAACCAACTGAGCCACACTGGCCAGGACTCACAAACCATTTTTATGCATTAAGAGCAAATGGCTGTAAACTCTAGCCATTAGAGGAGTGATGTGGGACTCTTGTTGACCTGATACATTTAATATACCCAAGAGGCATTGGCACATCCTATAAATCTAGAAAACAGGCTGTTAAGATGACCACTGAGCTATTTGGAGATGATCCGGAATTAGTCAGGATTCCTTATTTCCTCCTCTCATCTGTATAAATAACTTGGTGTTGCTACTAATAAGAACTGAAGGAAAAGCACTCAACTCTCCAATCCCTTATGGACTGTGTACCTTTTTCCTATAGCAACAACTTAAGCAGATGAATGAAAGAAAAAAAAAGTCAGAGTTCCAGGGCTCATGACAGGGACTGGACCTGGACTTTAAACTTACATCCCATGTACTTGTGCAGATATACAGTAATTTATGTCATCCCTCTTCTGATGAGCTTTCAGGTTGTTTTCACTCTTTGAACATTGCAATCAATGCTGCCATGATGATCTTTATAAGTATGTTGTTTTCCACATCTGTCAGTCTATCTGTTAAATAACTCTTAAAAATGAAACTCATGGTTCAAAGCATTTTAAATGTTGGCAGATATTGTCAACTTAAAGCCATGTTCCTACCAGTATTAACTACAGTTGTTTAACAGGCAGTCACTGAAGATAGGTAAGGAGAATTGATGATTAGAAAACAAAGCAAAACTATCTGGCATGCTAGCACTTATGCTTTCTCTTCTCGTTGGGTGATGGAGGATTAAAGGTTACTTCTTTCAGAAAGGAGGAGGGATTCCAGACAGGAATTTTCTTTCTCTATCAACGGTGGAGTAGGTCCTAAAAGGAACATAGCAGTCATCAGCCCCTTTGTATTCAGGGCAAAGTGGGAAACACCAAAAGATCCATTTTGTCATCCCTGTCCCAAATGCCTTCCTGTGGTCTCAAACATCTTTGTGACAAGTGGGACTTCTGTTGTAGCTCACAATCCGGTCACTGTTCTAAACTGCACCCGGCCCACTGTGTCTCAGCCTCAGAGATGAAGTCTTCAGCCAGAGGCTGTTGCTCTGTTCTGTTCAGGCAGCGGCACAGCCAGTGAGTTTCCAGCTGGAATCAGGCAGCAAGAGGGATATGTCCCACACTTCATCTGCCAAGACCTTCTGCAGCCCAGTGTGTTTTCTCTTCTCGTGGGTCCCTGATTGGGAAACCTTTTCTGATGCTATTTGGGAAGGTGACCCACCTTTACATTTCCTTTCCTAGTTCTACATTAGTTAAGGATAGGGAAATAGGAGTAGCTTAATGGTGACTCCAAATCAGGGGTGGGGAGCATCCGGCCCACAGGCTGGATAAGGCCCACAAAATCATTTGGTCTGGCCCTGCCCAGGCATTAAGGGTGAGCTAACTAAATGTTTGGCCAAATAGAGCAGGCTGATTTTTATGTTGATAATTTTATATGGCCCACAAATGATGCTATACATATCCAAATGGCCCTTGGCAGGAAAAAAGGTTTCCCACCCTTGATCTAAATGAAAACAGAACCTCTCGATCCACAGAGCTCAATGCTTGTTTTATTATTTTCATGTCAGTAATTCTTCAGTAGATGAGCTTCGTGCTGTGGTCTAAGCAGCCATAGGCAGCATCTCTTTCTCTCCTGAACCTCCCTCCCTTCCTTTCATCTTTCTTTCTTCCAAAAGACTGATCAGATGGGTGGGAAATTCTGAGCGAATCCCAGTAGGAGTGTGGCAGAGGTCTGAGTCAGCCAGGCCCTGGATAAGTTCTAGGTGCTTTTTAATTTGGGAGTGGGGCTTTTCTCACCAACCTCTCATTTTAAATTACAGTCAATATTCTAGTGCCTTCAGGCTAAATAAGAGGTTTGAAAGGGTTATATTAAGAGTAAATTATATACAATGACTCCTAAAAATAAATACCCTTTTAAAAAGGTCTGTACAGGATACTTAGAAGATTTGGCTTCTTTTATAACTCAACCAATTTTAATATTAGTAACTTGTTCCAGGAAGTCAGACTGCTACCTAGTTGATGGGTATCTACTGAAGTTCAGGTTCAGGTGGAAAAAAGAAAAAAGTAGTTAAGCCCTGATTAAACGTGTTAAGCCCTAGTTTAACAGGCCAACTAGTATGGTAAGGATTGTGTGTCTTTGTATTCAAGTCTACAAAAGACCTGATAAGTTCCTCTGTCTACCTAATGAGTTTCTCAGGAGCCTATCAGAATTTAGGTGGGGAGTGTAAATACAGCAGCACACTGTTTTCTGTGGTGCCAGTAGAGAAATGTCCACATGCCTGCTGCTTTCCTTTGGGACAGCAGAAATGAAGTCATTGCATTAGAGAAAGAATCATATGCCCAGGATACACTTCTCTCACCCTGAACACACTGACTCTCCCAGGTTGGTCACTGATCAGGCCCCTGGAAGGGTTCTAGCAGCCAGGAGACGATGAGGTAGAGGTGCCACTTAAGGAACACTGTGGTTTGTAATATTTGAAGTGGTAATGACCAAGGCTGGTGTGCAGGCTGAAGTTCAAATTTGCCTGTCGGAGGTGAATGCTGGGAGGTCAGTGTTAGAATGGAGCGCCAAGAACTTGACAACAGGAAGTGCTGCTATAAACTAGGGCAATTTCAGGAATGTAAGGCGGGGAAGCACTAATGTTCAAGGGAAGAAAGTGTTTTTGACTTCAAGGATATGCTTGATAAACAAATTATTTTAATTCAGGGTAAGTAGGGGAAGTTTTCCTTTTCAAAAATAATAGAAGAGAATATCTAACCCATTTCCAAAGCGTTTTCAGATTTTATTAACCATCAACAATCAAAGGCACAAGTTAGAAGAAAACTCCTAAAAACTTCCTTATTACCTCTTACAAATAAAAATGTTTGTAGTCATGGAACATTACCAAAAGTTGACCTTTACTGGGCATGCCAGGAAAATCTACCTGTCATCTAGAGACTCTAGTCTAGAGGAAGTAATAAAAGAAGCTTTTTGAAAAACTTGACAAGTTTGTTAAATTTCTAAACAGCTTAATCAATAAACAAAAGGACAAATTGTGTAGTTCAACTCTCTGGGAACCTATAATCAACATACATAACTTCCTCATCAGAGGCATCTATCATCTTAAGTCTTGGAAAATATTACTTTTATCATGACTTTATCTTAAATATTTTTGTTCCCGCAAAGCTCACCCTATACCTCCACTCTCTCTTACCACAATCTTTGAGTAAAGAAAATACAGTTTCAGGCTGGCTGTTTCTTTTGATAATAAGACACATAAAAGGTAAGTATGGAAAAACGAGAGAAATCAATTTTTATTCCTTTTCCATCCAGCTTTTACAAAGCAAACTGCAAGAGAAAACAGCACAGTCTCAATCAGCGTGCATTGGATTTCTGCCTGTCTCTCCCTCACTCTGCTCAGGATTAAATGTTCCCCGTGTCCTCAACCAAAATGGAAATAGTTTGTTTATTGTGTTGACTTTGTATTTCCTAGGTCAATAGGGTGTAAGTTTTGATCTACTGATGTGACCTGTTCCTACAGAAACTCTTTAGGGAGGTTGCTGGAAGCATATCCAAGTGCCGTTGAATCTCTTAGGTAGACAGTATAAAAATAGAGATGTGCTTGGAGATGCTGAAGTGGCATCATTGAGTAGTGCCATCTCTAAGCTCCAGCTGCAAGTCCAAGGATTCTGTCAGCAGGGTTGCCAAATACTAATTAAACTAAGTGGTTATCAATGCTATTCTTAAATCTTTGATCTTGGGATGTTTCCAGTCAGAAGAAAGGGGGGATATATTCCAATTCCTATACAAAATACAAAAATTAAGCAAGAAATTATCAAGAAAAAAATTACTGTATCTCAAACAGTATCTCTGTGTGAGTCTATTCTTTTCTCTCATTTTTCTATGAAATAAATAATAAAATATATTTCAAAGGACAAAACAGCCTATTTAAATAAAATACATCAAGATGAGGAGATTTATAATAGCCACTACAATTTTCAATGATAAAGGAAATTTTCAACATAGGAAACAGGATAAGTTTATGAAACTTTAGAGTTTCAAATACATAGAAAACGTAAAAGAAAGAAAATTATTGTACTTCTGAAACCAACAATGCCATTTCATTTCACAGCCATCATATTGGCGGCAATCTATCTTTGAAGGTTGAAGATGAACACAGCCAGTAATCCCACACATGGTAGACATACTCTTCTGTACATGTACCATGAGATACCTACTAGAATGTTCACAAAAGCCTTGTTCGGAATTATGAAACAGTGAAGGAAAACAAAAATGAATACTGCCTTGTGGTATATTTAAATAACAGGTTATATTGCAGTTAGGATGTGTGAACTGAAGCTACCTATATCAATATAAATATTACTTAAGAACAATGTTGAGCAAAAGTGTCATTGCAGAAAGATATATTCAGGTTATCATATATATTCAAAGCAATACTATGTATCTTGGATCTATACATATTATAAAATGTGTAAAATTTCCACAAGAAAATGGACACCATATTCAGGACTTGGAGAGGGAGAATGGAGAATGGGGTCTGGGAGAGAGATACTTTGGGGTCTTCAATTATAATTGCAATCTTTTTTTTTTCTTCTTTAAAAATTCAAATGGGAGAGAATCCAAGATGACGGCATAGGTAAACACTTACACTGCTACCTCGCACAACAATTTCAAAACTACAACTAAAAGATAGAACGGACATCATCCAGAACCACAGGAAAGCTGGCTGAGTGGAAGTTCTACAACTAGAGGGAAAGAGAGGGGCTCACGGAGACCCAAAGGAGCTGCAAAAAGCTGAGGTACGAAGACGCGCACACGGAGAGAGCAGGTGCCGGAGTACCTGGCTGGCTTTCTCTGGCGGGAGGGAAACGAAGACCCTCAAAGGCATTGAACCCCTTATCCTACGACACTAAACCCCAGATCCAGCCGAAACTCATACGGGGGGAGTTTGGACTGTGAAAAGGAAGAAGTGGCGGAAATTTAGGGGAGTCGCAAAAGATCAGAGGGCTGATGGCGGCGCGCAGGGCACTACGCGGAGGACAGACTGCTGATTGTGCCGCTGGCTTTCGCGAGTGGGCGGGAGACAGACCCTCCCAACTGTGCCACTTCTGAGTCCACTAAGCCCCTGTTTCAGGCGAAACCCTGGAGACTTAGACTCGTGTGGTCCTGGTTCGCAGGGGAGCTGGAAAGGCAGCGGTTAGAGGCACTGTGGGTGCGCGCACAAGGACTGCTCCAGCCATTACCCAGTCACGTGAGACTCAGGGGCCGTGGAGGGCAGGGCAACTGGAAGGCAAGGCGGTCCCTTAAGCCCTGAGACTCCACCCATCCCAAGCTCAACAGAGACTTCTGCGGCTTTGCGTCTGGTATCATAAAGCTGAATTCAACACAGAAGTTTTCCCCCCGGCATAGTGAAAATGCCGAGACAAGGGAAGGGATCACAAACAAAAGAAATGGAGGAAAAAAAAATGACTGGATATAGAGTTCAAAACCATGCTTATAAGGTTTTTCAAGAATATGCTAGAAAAGATGGATAAATTTATCAAGTCCCAAGAGGAGATGAAAAAGGACCAACTAGAGATACAAAAGAGCCAACTAGAGATGGTAAAGATCCAACTAAAGATGAAAAAGGACCAACTAGAAATTAAACATTCACTGACTGAAATAAAAAATATTATACAGAGTCCTAACAGCAGACTAGAGAAAGGCAAGAATCAAGTCAAAAATTTGAAATATAAAGAAGCAGAAAACACTCAACTGGAAAAGCAAGAAGAGAAAAGAATCCAAAAATGTGAAGATAATGTAAGGAGACTCTGGGACAGCTTCAAACGTGCCAACATCAGAATTGTGGGAGTGCCAGAAGACAGAGAGCAAGATACTGAAAACCTATTTAAAGAAATAATAACTGAAAACTTCCCACGTCTGGTGAAAGAAATAGACTTACACATCCAGGAAGCACACAGAACCCTATATAAAAGGAATCCAAAGAGGACCACACCAAGACACATCATAATTAAAATACCAAGAGCAAAAGACAAAGAGAGAATATTAAAAGCAGCAAGAGAAAAACAGTTCATTACCTACAAGAGAGCACACATACGACTGTCAGCTGATTTCTCAACAGAAATGATGCAGGCCAGATGGGAGTGGCAAGAAATATTCAACGTGATGAATAGCAAGAACCTACAACCAGCAAAGCTATCATTCAGAATTGAAGGGCAGATAAAGAGCTTCACAAATAAGAAAAAGCTAAAGGAGTTCATCAACTCCAAACCAGTTTTATATGAAATGCTGAAAGGTACTCTTTAAGAAGAGGAAGAAGAAAAAGATTAAAGTCAAAAAATTATGAACAACAAATATGTATCTATCAACAAGTGAATCTAAAAATTAAGTGAATTAAAAATTTGATCAACAGAATAAACTGGTGAATATACTAGAATCAGGAGCATTGAAAGGGAGTGGACTGATAATTCTCAGGGGGAAAGGAGTGAGGGGTATACAGGGAGAGACTGGACAAAAATCATACACCTATGGATGAGGTCAACGGGAGGGAGGGAAGGGTGGGAGCTGGGTGCTATGGAGGGGAAAAAAGAAAAACAAATGTAATAATCTGAATAATAAAGATTTAATTTTTTTAAAAGAAAGAAAGAAAGAAAGAAAAAATTCAAATGCAAATAAGGAAAAGTGTGAAAAGACCTTTCTTTTTTTTTCTCAGGGGGATAGGGGGATGTATCAAATGATCTTTACTTGGAATATTTTCCTGTGTATTTCTTAACTGGCAGGGCAACCCACTGCACCATTGTTATGTCCTGAGGCTGGTGGGTTGGTGGCCATCAACATCGCAGTCCTCAGAATTCCAGAGAGTTCTCTCTAGCTAAAGATCAGTGCTGCCTCTGTCAGGCATTGTTGATGATCTCATCAAAAATGATATTTCCACTGAGCTTAATAAGTTGGGGATTTTTGTTTTTGTTTGTTTGTTTTTGCTTCTTTCTGTCTCCTGGCGGTTCTTTGGGGGCTTCGATGATCAGGACAGAGGCAGAAGGCACCATCTCAAACTGTGCCTCTCTGTTCTGAATGGTCAGTTTCACTGTAATCCTCAGACCCTTCCAATCACCCATTGCTTTGGCTATATCACCTACCTTTTTTGGAGACAGACCCAGGAGGCCGATCTTAGGGGCCAGTGAAAACATAGTGTGGACTTCCCCACCGGTGCACCTCAGGTATATATGACTTTGATCTCATTGGGGTCAAACTTCGGCAGCATGGTGGAGGTGGCCAGTGTTAGATGAGCCTGAATATGAGAAGACTGAAGAAAGTTGTACTTAAGCCTCCTCCAAGCCAAAATCAAAGTGTAAAGATTTTCTAAAGCTTGTATTTATTGCTTGAAGTATTTTATAATTTAAAGAAAGAATAATATTATACTTCTGAGGCATTTTCGAGAAGGTGGCTTTCAAAGCAAATTTTTACCAGTCCATCCAATTTCAATCTTATAAAACCCAGTCAAAGGAAATTCCCACATTAAACATTTTGTTTCAGAATGTCCCCTGGGTGACCCCATAAAGCCAAAAATGAGCATCCCAATCTAATGAAAATCTGACTCAGTTGAGATTGTTTTATGAAAACTATGAGACTTGGGGGGGTTGAGTCCTGCTAGTTGGGCTCTCAGTGATATTCTTGCCTCAGGGCTTAACCCACAAGAGTTGGGTTAGACTCCTGACTGCTCCTTCCCAGGGTGTAGCACTCAGTGTTCACCATCATCCCCTCAATTATGGATGGGAATAATCCTCCTTCCTAACAGAGTGCAGATTTTCATCAAATATCTTGATTCATCTAAGGGTGGTCTCATGCCCCTTGCCAGTAACTGACTTAGGAAGAGGCATATGAGTTCATCTGGGCCCATGATAGTGGGGGGAACTTTACAAAGGACTTCTGAGGATAGTATTCTAGTTTTCAAGGTAAAGCTACAGAAAGAAATGGTCTTTTCCTCTGGCATTCTTGTGTATAGCTTTGAGGCCCAGAACTGCATTAGACTGTAGATGAAGCTAACACACAGTGAAGGACAGAACCAAGAGAATAACAGAAATAGAGTCAGTGCAGCTAGATTATGTCAATTCTGAAGACCATGGGCATCCAAGTAAGTGAGCCAATATATGTCTATATTGTGTGTTTTAAAAAATATGTTTATTGATTTTTAGAAAGAGGAAAGGAGAGGGAGAGAGAGAGAGAAACATCGATTTGTTGTTCCACTTATTTATCCATTCATTGATTGCTTCTTGTATATCTCCTGACCAAGATCAAATCCAAAACCTTTAGTGTATTGGATAATACTCCAACCAAATTAGCTACCTGGCCAGGGCTATTTCTATATTGTTTAAACCAGTTAGAATGGGGCTTTCATTACTTGTGGCCAAAGTCATTCTCACTGAAATATGCATAAGTGATTCAGCTTCCTCAACTGTAAGCAGGGAGGATATTAATGTCTGCCCTGCCTTAGACCAACTTTACTCAGTGGCTTTGGAGATCAGTATGTGGCCATGCTCTGTCAACTATAAATTGTTATTCAAGGGCAAACTGTTACAATTAATAGTTTTGCCATGGAGTTTGAGGTACAAATTTTATTTTATTTTTTTATTTTTTTAAATAAATCTTTATTGTTCAGATTATTACAATTGTTCCTCTTCCACCCCCATAGGTCCTCTCCACCCAGTTCCTACCCCACCCGCTGCTCTTACACACCCCCCCCCACTGGCCTCAACCATAAGTGTATGATTTTTGTCCAGTCTCTTCCCAAACCCCCCTCAACCCATTCCCCACCCCGAGAATTGTCAGTCCACTCCCTTCTATGCCCCTGGTTCTATTATATTCACCAATTACCCCTGCCTGCCTGATCTTGTTCCTAACTGCCCTTCCTGGCAGGCCTGATATTGCCCCCAATGGCTCTCCTCTGCCAGCCAATTTGGTTCTGATTGGTTGGTTTCTATGCCAGTCAGCATCAAAAGCTTCGCCTCCTAGGCAGCCATTGGCTCCTCACAGTTCACCCAGATTTGGTTGTGATTGGTCAATTTCTATGCCAGTCAGCATCTCCAGGCCTATCTCAAGGCCTGATCAGAGAGTTGGGGCTGATCAGCAGCCCCTGCGGAGGCCCAGAGAGAAAAAGAGAGGCAATGACTGATCAACAGCTGCCACCGGGGCTGTGGATCAGACCCTGCCTTTCTCTTCAGGCCTCTCCCTGGGACTGATCCACAGGCCCCTCAGCAGTCAGTGTTGGGTCGCCACGGCAAACCAGCATTGTCTGCAGGACTGACTTCCGGTGTTCGGTCGAGCCTTTGGTCAGTTGTTATGGATCCTGAGTTTTTATATATTAGGATTGCTTGTAAATGAGAAGGGTCCAGCCAGGCAGCAGACACCTAAATATATCTTTCTGTAGGTAGGGTCATACTTTTTTTACTAGTCTTAATTTTTAAGTTAAAGTAACCCTTCAGTTATAGCACATCATCATTATTTTTTCATCATAAGTACTCATTTCTACCTAATATTTCTCTTGTTATTTTGTTTTCCCTACAATGGTTTATATATATAAAATATTTTTAAAGTGTGGATTTAAAAACATTAATATAAAATTTAACATCTTAACCATTTTTTTTTCATCTTAACCATTTTTAAGTGTCCAGTTCAGTGAAGTATATTTACATTGTTACAAATTCCAAGGGCTTTTCATCATGCACAACTGAAACTCTCTTCTCACTAAACAACACTTTCTAGTTTCCCCTTTATCCCATTCCTGGTACCATTTTACTTTCTGTTTTTATAAATTTGCAGCAGTATTTTTTTTCAAGTTTTACATAGATAGATATATGATAGATTTATTGATTTCAGAGAGGAGGGGAGAGGGTGAGAATAAAAACACCAATGATGAGAGAGAATCATCGATAAGCTGCCTCCTTCACACTCCCCATTGGGGATCGAGCCCACAACCTGGGCATGTGCTCTGACCGGAATCAAACGTTGACCTCTAGGTTCATAGTTTGATGCTCAACCACCGAGCTACACCAGCCAGCAGCAGTTTTATATTATTTATTCCCTAGCATTTAGTGTAGCCATGCCCCACAAATATTTAAGTAAATGAATACGTCTGTATTGCCACTATACAGAAACAAAGAAACAATGAGGTTATATCCTTATTTGTACTAAGAAACCAGTAACCCCCAAAGAGATAAAAGGCATTGAAATGGACTATGTATGCACTACATTAATTCTCAAGTAGGCCCCCATCAGTCAGTTCCCAACAGAGAAGCTAGACTGATCCTCTTAAACAGGTCAAGTGATTTCCATACCTTTGCTTAAAATCCCGAAACGGCTCCCTATTATACTAAGATTAAAAGTCAGTTTTCACAGAGGCTGTAAGGCCTGATCCTACTTGGACCTTTGTACTTCTCTTATCTTTTTCCATCTCGTCTCTTCACGGCAACAACATTGCATTCTTTGCAGTTTTTCAAACATTCCAGCAACACTTGCCACCGGGTCATTGCACTTGCCGTTCTTCCTACCTAGAGCATTCACATCCTACTAACCACATTGCTGGTGCCCGCACTTCCCTCAGATCTTTGCTTAAACATCACCTTACCAATGATGAAATCCTACTGAAAAGAGCAGCATGTGCCCCACCCCCACCTGGTTCTCCCAATCACTTTCCCTGTTTTTGTCCCATTATCACCATGAGACGGCCCACATATTTTCTCATATACCGTGTTTGCTTTCTAATTCCCTCCATATAATGGCAGCTATTTTTGTCTGTCTTACTACCATGTCCCAGCCCCTACAATGATGCCTAACACATAGCAGTTGCTCAATAAGTATTCGTTAAAAATGGATAAATTAATGAATAATCACAGAAAGCAAGTCGTGGTTGCCGTGGGCCAGTGAGTCCAGGTAATTGACTGGGAAAGAGTCCAAGGAACAGGTTCTATATCTTGATTATGTGTGTGATTAGACCAATGTGTAAATTTGTTAAAACTCATTGACATATACACTTAAATAGGTTCCTCATACTGTATATAAATTATATCTCAATAAAGGAAAGTTTTTTAAACTAACCCTTTGCTTAAGATCTCAGCATGTGCAAAGCAGTACAGGTATAACTCAAACTTGGGTGTGTCTGATTTCAAAGTCCTTCACCTTTGTATGAGGTATGGCACCTCCCTAACCTCTGCCCTACCTCTTCAACAGAAGGCTCAGGCTCACTTGTTTTCAGATGTACACATCTCTGAGACAAACAATATCTTTTTGGTTCTGTTTCTCCCACATCTTCAAGATCTTGGAAACATGAATCATATGTGTGTCTCCCTCTGTGTGCGTCTCCCTCTGGGAGACTTGGTATAGAACAAACAATTAAAAAACCTCCACAGCCTGTTTTCTAGGACAAGAGTCATTATCTCTTAGAGGCTCAGATTCCAAATCTAAAACCAGATACTTGACAGATATTCTATGACACTTAATGGTGTGATGGCCAGTGTTATGTGTGAACTTGCTAGGCTATGCAGTATCTAGTTATTCAATCAGCACTAGGTGTTTCTGTGAAGGTATGCTGTGGATATGATAAACACCTACAGTCAAGTGACCTGAAGGAAAGGACATTATCCTCTACTAGGGGCCCAGTGCACAAATTGGTTTACCTTGAAAGGAACTGTGGGCCGAGAGGCTGCAGTGGGGACAGGGGCCCATCCTCCGTTCCCCCACCCAGCCCCTCCCACTGTGGCCCCCCAGACCTCTGTCTGCTGGCAGCCCTGCTCTGCCTCCGCTGCTCCCACACGCGGATAGCAATGGTCCTACTTGTACCCACTGACAGCGTGGAGCAATTGGGGCTGTCTCTAGTAGCAGGTGAGAGTGGTGACTCCAGTGCCCTCAGCATGTGTGGGAGACAGCTACTGCCCTGATCACCCCTAAGGAGCAAGGGGAGGTGGAGAAGCCCTGAGGAGCGACTGGGGCTGGCGCCAGGCGAGTGGCAGCTTTGGTGCCAGCAGCGGGTGTGAGAGCCTGGTGGGACCACAGTGCACAGAAGCAAAGAATTTTTAGTAATCACCAGAGGCTCACCCCAATGACAGTGTCCGGAGCCCCACCTTGATCTGGTGCCCCCGCTCTATGGCTCCACCATCCCACCGCGGCCAACGTCTGCCATGTTTCACATTCTGCCACCTGCTGCTGATGCCCACCATGTTCTGCAGGTGCCTCCTGGTGGTCAACTCACATCATAGCAACCGGTTGTTCGGTTGTTCAGTTGTTCCGCTGTTCAGTCTATTTGCATATTAGCCTTTTATTATATAGGATAATCTGGGTGAGCCTGACCCAATCAGTTGAAAGTTCTAAGAACAGAACTGGGGTTTCCCCAAAGAAAAAGAAACCCTGCCTGTGGACTGAAGTGTCTACTCCTTCCTGAGAATTTCCAGCCTACCTTGCCCTGTGGATTCCAGACCTGTCTCCCTAGCCCCCAAACCACATAAGCCAATTCTTTGCAATAAATCTCTCTTTTTCTCTGTGTATGTGTATCATATATATGAAAAGCATGCTGAGTGCTGAAAAATGTCATTTCTTCAAACTATGAGCATCTTAATGGTAACCCCTGGGGCTAATTAGTTCCCAGATATTCACATTGCTAAGCTAGACTTAGCGTGTCTGCAGCGGTGAGCCCTGAATGATCATGGATATGTTGCCATCTCTTCCTTCTCCTTCCCTATGATGGAGTGGGCTTATTACTGATCTCTATATCCAAATCACCCCAAATTTAAGCCCTTCCTTATCCCTCTAACCTTTTCTTGCTCCTGTTTCACCCTTGACTGAGTTATGAGTGGTGAGTACCACCTAAATTTCCTACTTCTGTGCCCAGTCTGCTTGACTGGAACTCTAGTGGCCACCATGTCTGGAATTGAAATGATTGTGTCCTTTAGACACTGCATAAATAGCTCTGCCTGTCCAGCTGGTTAGGTTTCTGCAGTCAACCCTGGCAGCAAGCCCATCTTGCCATCCAACCTTGATGGGCAGATCTCAAACCTTCCCCGTCTCACCAACTCCATGCAGCCTCAGCAGAGCACCAGGCTTCCAAGTCCCATAGTACAACCTATAAAAGATGGTTAGAAGACCAATTCCAGTTAACTCTGAATGGCTCAGCCACAGAGAATAAGGGATTTTCAAAAAGCAAGTAAAACCCAATTTTCCAAAACTGAGACTGGAAATATTCAGTGTATGTATGTACCTGTTGAACTTTGTGACTCATTATTTTCAGAAATTAAATTCTTTGTCAGCTAGCTGTTTTGCTGTGTTATCCATAGTTCTTAACCATTCTGTACATGCAGCTAATTGCAATATATGCTAAATTCTGTAAACCTACATATCCAGAGTGCTTAGCAAATATTGAGTTTTTTAAATTACTTATTTTAGTGCAGTCAGTGTGGCTCAGAGGTTGAACATTGACCTATGAACCAGAAGGTCACGTTTCAATTCCCCATAGGGGCACATACCTGGGTTGCAGGCTCCATCCCCTGTGTATGGTATGCAGGAAGCAGCTAATCAATGACTCTCTCTCAACATTGATGTTTCTATCTCTTTCTCTCCCTCTTCATTCCTCTCTAAAATCAATAAAGAAATTTTTTTAAATGAAAAGCAAAAATAAAACTATTCATGTTAATCATGAATTTCAACTTCTTTTACCACAAAAACCTTGCATACAAGTTGTGAACAAGGATGACTAACTTGAGAATCTTTTTCTTTCCTCACTTCTCCCCTGATGATACTTAAAGCAGTGATTGAAAACGAACAACAAAAAAGGAGAGGTCTTCATTATTTCTTAATTTAATAGTGGAGATTTCTACACCCAATGACTCTATTCTTGGCCAGATCACTTAATGTCCTTGAACTTTATTGAAAAATGAAGGCAATGAGACTGATATTTTTCAAAGACTCTTTTAGCTCTAAAGTCCCATCCATGAGCCTATGTGCTCTGGCCTTAAAAAATCAAAGTCGTGTTTGATATGCCCATTCACCTAAGGCAGCGATTGGCAAACTGTGGCTCGTGAGCCACATGCACCTCGCAAGCCGCAGTTTGCCGCTCTGTTGACTAATGAGTTTGCCGACCACTGACCTAAGGAAGGAGATACAGGCCAAGCCCTTCAAAGTCCTGGTGGCATGTGGCTTTCCTCAGCTCCACGGGCAGCGGGTAGTGGGTTAATCAGTAAAAATGTGGCCAGTGCAACATGTGAGCCCCTTGCATATAACAACACAAAGAATGCCCTTCCTTTCTCTTTCTAGAACAAAGAGGGATTTCAACTAAAGAAGAAAGGGGCTTTGGGCAGTGAAAAGGAGGAGGTGGGACAGTGTTTGTTCTATTTTTCTCTTGGTGGTGGGAGGGAAATTGTCAGAGAATGGAAGATGCCATAAGGTAGATGTGCTTATTGTCCATTTACATATCTTCCTTGGAGAACTGCATATTCAAGTTTTTTGTCCATTAAAAATAATAATGCATCCTTGTGCAGCAGCCATGCTAATCTTTTCTGTGTCATTCCAATTCTACTATATGTGCTGCCAAAGTGAGCACTCTTTGTCCACTATTTAATTGGGTTGTTTGTGGTTTTGTTGTTGAGTTGTAAATCTTTAGATATTCTGGAGATTAATTGCTTATTACATATATGATTTACAAATATTTTCTCCTGAAACAATTGTTAAGTTGGTATGTTTTAATTTTTTCAAGCCAGAACACACATAATTTATGATGTAAGTGATACATGCTTATGTTATATTTTCAAAAAACATTAAAAAACTAAAAATCACTTGGAACTGCACAGCCCAGAGGTAAAAACATTATTTTGCAATACATTCTTCCAGGCTTTTCCCTATGCATGTAGAAACTTTTTACAACCCAGGCTCTACATGCTATTTTATAATCTTTCTTTGGCAATAGACATATGTATAGTTGTCCCTCCATATACAGAAGTACCACATCTGTGGGTTCAACCAACTGTGGATCAAAAATATTTGGAGAGAAAAAAGTTATGTATTGTGGACCTGTACTATGTAGTTAGGCCTATGATGGTTGAATCTGTACTGAATATGTACAGACTTTTTTTCCTGTCATTATTTCCAAAATACAGTATAACAACTATTTACATGACATCTATTTAATATAAGAGTAATATGCAAGTTAACTATCACTCCAACATACAAGATGGCTGCCCCCATGTGGACACAAGATAGCCACCACAAGATGGCCAGCAGATGGAGGGACTGGGCCTGCAAGAAAGGGCAGTTGTGGACAATGAGGCCAGCAGGGGAGGGTAGCTGGGAGGAACCAGGTCTGCAAGGGAGGGCAGTTATGGGCAATCAAGCCTGCAGGGGAGAGTAGTTAGGGGTGATCAGACCAGCAGAGGAGGGAAGTTGGGGGCAACCAGGCCTGCAGGGAAAGGCAGTTGGGTGGGGGGGACCCAGGCCTGCAGGGGAGGGTAGTTAGGGCTGACCAGGCCCATAGGGGAGGGCATTTAAGGGTGGCCAGGCCTGCAGGGAAGGGAAGTTAGGGGCAAACACAAATAGGCTGGCAGGGAAGCAGATAGACATCAATCAGGCTGGCAGGGGAATGGTTAGGGAGTGATCAGGCTGGCAGGCAGAAGTGGTTAGGGGCATTTGGGAAGGCAAGCAGGTGAGCAGTTGGGAGCAAGCAGTCCTGGATTGTGAGAGGGATGTCCAACTACCAGGATCAGGCCTAAACAGGCAGTTGGTCATCCCTTTAGGGGTCCCAGATTGAAGAGGGTACAGGTTGGGCTGAGGGACATACGCCCCTCTGCATGAATTTCATGCACCAGGCCTCTAGTTTACATAATATTAGGCATTATAAGTAATCTGGAGGTGACCAAGTATATGGTAGGACATGTGTAGGTTCTATGCACATACTATGTCATTTTTTATAAATGGGACTTGAGCATCCAAGGATTTTGTATGCAAAGGAGGTCCTGAAACCAATCCCCTAGATATCAAGAGACCATTATATACACGGCTATTCTAATTCACCACAAAATACTGCACTGAATAGATATACCATATGCTTGAAGGGAAAGGGGCTGGGGACTCGATGAAAAAGGTAAAGGGATTAAGAAGTACAAATTAATAGATATAAAATAGTTACAGAAATGTGAAATATAGCATAGGGAGTATCTATACTAATAAAAGGGTAATATGCTAATTAGACCAGGTCTACCAGACATCTTTTGGACATCCTATTTCCTTCTGGACAAAGCCACAATGCTGGTGGATGAGGCAGAGGGAGTTAGGGGGCAATCAGGCCAGCAGGGGAGCAGTTAGGGGCAATCAGGCCAGCAGGTAGATTAGTTAGAGGTGATCA
Organism: Lasiurus cinereus; assembly: GCA_011751065.1. Lineage (NCBI taxonomy): Eukaryota > Metazoa > Chordata > Mammalia > Chiroptera > Vespertilionidae > Lasiurus > Lasiurus cinereus. The sequence goes on along the minus strand of JAAGEH010002531.1, from coordinate 48,005,022 downwards.
GGCAGGCAGTCAGGTGAGCGGTTAGGAGCCAGTGGTCCTAGATTGTGAGAGGGATGTACCACAGTTGGACATCCCCTGAGGGGTCCTAGATTGGAGAGGGTGCAGGCTGGGCTGAGGGACCCCGCTCATGTATGAATTTCATGCACTGGCCTCTAGTAGTCAATAATATTGTAATAACTCTGTATGATGCCAGATGAATACTTGAAATGTCAGGGGATCACATTGTAAGGTATATGATTATCTAACCATTACACTGTATTCCTGAAACTAATATAAAATAATATTGAATGTCAACTATAATTGAAAAATAAAAAAATTTAAAGAACTAAACAAGGGAGATAAGTAGATTGGGAAATGGGGTGATGAGACCACTTAGAAGGTCCATAGGAATAAACTGAGGTAACTCTAGTTCTTTTCATTTTTAGAACTCAGGTTCTGGTTAGCTTAAAGGGCAATAACCCAGTTTGAAAAATAAAAGATGACTGATTAAACTGTAAAAAAATATAGATACACTATAATGTATTTAATCAGTCTACTAGCAATAAAATATTTAGCTGGCAACTCCTCCTTATTGTAAACAATGCTTCATGGAGGTCCTTTATGTATTTGCATATTTGTTTAATTCGTCCACTGGGATAAATTCCCAGAAGTTGAATTCCTGGGCCAAAGGATATTCATATTTAAATTTTTTATATCCTCTATATTGTCAATTACCTTCCAGAAAGGCTGGACCAATTTATACCCTTACAGTGTATGAGAGTGCCCATTGTCCCGCCCCCTTGCCAAGTTGGCATGCTTTCAACAATGGTAAAAATAGGTTCTTGTCTGCTTTTCTCCCATGAATCCTGCCAAAGTGCATGATGTGAAACTAAATGAGAGGAATATAAAGTTGACAGATGGGAGGTATTTTGGTCACTGTAATGTTTTATCTAAAGCACACAATTTTCCCCTCAGAGCAAATGTGATAGATAAGGCCATTTCATTTTTCACTACAAGTTCTAGGAAGTAATTTCCTAAGTGGATGGATTCCTTAGAGAGAGAATGTCTCTGAGGATGTACAAATTATTCAAACCAAATGTGTGTTGTGTTGATAGTGGATATACATTTTTTCTTACATAACAGTATCCATTTTTTTTTAAATGTAGTGTTTTACTCTATAGTCTCCAAAGTGTCCTAGCATAGCCTTTTCTGAATGTACTCACTTATTTGTCTGAAGTTCTCACAAAGGAATTTTTTTCCCACAACCTTGTTTTATGTTCTTTACATTTTTAAATTTTAGGTATAATTTGTATTCCGTGTAAGTAAGTTTTTCTTTTTAAGATCAGATTACAAATAAATGCAACTTATATATTTAAGCTGAGGCCAGTTTGGCTCAGTGGATAGATCATCAGCCTGCGGACTGAGGGGTCCTGGGTTCGATTTCGGTCAAGGGCATGTACCTTGGTTGCAGGCACATCCCCAGTTGGGGGCATGCAGGAGGCAGCTGATCGATGTTTCTCTCTCATTGATGTTTCTAGCTCTCTATCCCTCTCCCTTCCTGTCTGTGGGGAATCAATATATATATTGATTGATTTCGGAGAGGAAGGGAGAGGGAGAGAGAGACAGAAACATCAATGATGAGAGAGAATCATTGTTTGGCTGCCTTCTGCACAAGCCTCCCCTGGGGATCGAGCCCACAACCTGGGCATGTGTCCTGACCTGGAATTAAACCATGACCTCCTGCTTCATAGGTTGATTTTCAACCACTGAACCATGCCTGCTGGGGTAAACGTGCATCTCTTACTGTGGGTGATACTAGGGGATCTGGTAAGAGCATCTAGACTCAGAGGAGAGGGGAATAAAAGCAGAATTCCTGAGAAAGCAGGCAGCAGAGCACCAGACCAGCAGCCCTCTTGTGTCTTGGCGCTTGGCCCCATTGCAGTAGTTCAGCTTTCATTTCTGGAGCACTTGAAGGGCAAACCTTGATCATGAGCCTGGCTGAAGTTTTCCAGTGACCTTCTAGAACAAGCATGCCTGCTGCCCACGAGTTTGACATGCTTGTTCTAGACCCTCTTGGACTCTGGTCAGGATCCTAGAAGACTAAATGTACCTGAGTGAAAAAAGAATAATAAATAAATAATAAAAGAAAGAAAGAAAAACAAATCCAGAATGAGGTAAGGATAGATTTTATTATATTGCAATGAAGGGTAAGGACTACCAATAAGGAGAGTACTATAATCATGGACCATAAGATCTGCAAGCATCTCAAAGGTCAGGCAGATGAAGAGGAGTAAAGAAGGATGGGAAGAACCAGGTGAGGTAGATTGGGATGAGTAGGTCGGATAAGGAAGCTAAGTAGGGAATGTTTCCTCTGAGGTCAGCTAAGAGGTGATAGTTAAGGAGGGGTTGTTGCTTGTTCTAAAACAGGCATACCTTGTTTCATTGCACCTCTGTTGCATTTCACAGCTGTTGTTTTTGTTTTGTTTTGTTTTATTCTGTGTTTTTTTTTTTTTATAAATTGAAGGCAACACCCTCCACCAGCCAAAAGGTTATGACTCACTCTATTGACCTTATTACCATAGTCTGGATATGAACCTGCAGTATCTCCAAGGTACTCTTATACTCAAAGGAAGGCCAAGTTCCAGGACCAAGTGTTGTAGGGGCCAGGGGGGGGGGAGGGGGAGCGTGAAGAAAAGTCTGACTGAAGTTTAACAAGTTAAGTTAGTGAGCCTTTTGTTCAGCTTGGTCAGTGGAACAAATGATTCAGCTAATTATTTAGGAGACAAAGAAGGGAAATTTAGAGAGTTTGTTTCTGGTTGTCGTAAGTAGACAAGGAATCAACATATCACATGGGTAAGATTCTTTGCAGTGAGACATTTCCAGGAACACAAAGGGTGAGGGGAGGTGTGAACGGCGGCAGGGGTATTCCAATAGCACAGGGTTCAGGTAAATTTCAACACTGTCACCAATATCCTTTGTCACTCCATGGGGTGACATAATGCTCCTTGTGGAGAATCCATTCACTTGGTTTGGGTGAGGTTGATCTTACCCCCCCCCCCTCCTTATATGGATAGGCATGTGGTAGGCCTTGCCCATGACTTCCCAATTCAAATACAGTATCTTCTTCTCTGTTTACTAGTAATGGTCCAGTAAAGGGTATATGATCCAAGCAGGACCAATTTGTCCGCTGAGATTTGATTACATGGATTCTGGAAAAGAGAACCCTGGCACTGTTTAAACCCTGGGACCCAATCCCGCCCAGCTTAGTTTTACCACTAGACTTCCCAGTTACATGAGTCCATAAGTCCCCTTTTGCTTAACTAAGTTGTTTGTTTTTCCCCAGGGCTCTGGTTGCCTTGGAATGGTTGAAGGGCCTGAACAACCTCCGATATGAAAGATCCCAAAGGTCCTGTTTTAATTCCAAGAGTGGGAATATTGACTACAGACTTCAGCCTATACTTCAAGCTTGAGTAATTCTAGCTACCCATTCTGAAATTTTTTACTGCAAGAATATTCTATATTCTCAACTTTCTTCCCTAGACTTCTAAGCATCATTAAATCTCCTTGATTATTTTTTTGCTATTCAAAGGCAAGTCCTGAATTTGGGGGGGAAATTTTGTTTCCCAATTCCAATTTTATTTATTGTTATTGTTTTTATTTTGAGAGTATTACCTTTATTAAAGCTGAAGCCAGTGACATAAGGAAGGGGCTCGGGCAGAAGAAACAACAGGAGAGAGACCAGGTGGGACTGCTCCGACTCGCTGAGAAATGAAAGTCACGGTGGAAGAAGTGAGCCAAGGCGGGCTGCTGTCAGCTCACTGGAGCGTCAGAGAAAAGGGGCCTTGTGCACAGGTTCAGGGGGTTAGCCAGGGAGGAGCTGCTTGCCTGGTTGCAAGGTTCATGGGGTCCCTTAGAGTTTAGGAGATGCCTGTGGGAGCAGGGACAGGGGCAGGAGTACTCCCAGAAGAACGAACAGACCCTGGGGCCTTCCTTCTGAGGTTTTAAGAGGTGGGAGTTTAGGGGAAGTCAGTCCTAGGGAAGGCTCTCGATAGAATATGCATTAGCTTTCTGCAGGTGTGTTCCTTCAGGCTTGTGGTCTCTACTTGTTGGTCAGCAGCAGGATAGGGAGTCATTAGTGATTGCAGCTGGTCCTGGCATCAACTGCCTGGATTTGCTGCTTTTCTGGGCCTGGGGCTGAAATACAACTGGGTTTCTAGAGGAAAGGCCTATCTCAGTGAGGAAAGGCCAGGAGGTCTAAACCGCATGACCAGTGATATGCCGGGGGAAGAAAGACCTCCCTGGGGGCAAGGTCCAGCACCAGTTTTGCCCATACCTAGACACCCAGGGCTCTCCACCCTGGTGACCTTTTGTATCTGGCTGTAAACTGCTCGGCCAGTTTGTTCAGCTATCTGTCTCGGTTTCCTCATTCCACTTGCCAAGGAATTTCCCTAGCTTCTTACTATCCTGCCTCAGCTAAACAGCACCAGAATGTTACCCAAGATTGGATCTCGGTTCAGCAACCTCAACTTTAGCTCTGGGTAAGAATGAATTCAGAGCTCAGACTCAAGTATAAGCAAAAGATTATTTAGTCATGCAGGGTGAGACTAAGTTGGTTGAGTGTAGTCCCATGCACCAGGGCATATGCCTGGTAGGAGGTGAGCAGAATGCTGCCAATTTTTCTCATCAATGTTTCTCTCTCCCTTCCTCTCTCTCTTAAAAAAAAAATCAATAAAAATGTATTTAAAATATATATGTCAAGAAACAAAGTTTAAAAAAAGTTTATTTAGAAAGTCACAAAGGTAGAAGAAGTGAATCATGGAAGAAGTTAGCCAGCTAGGCTGCGTGGATCAAGGAGCAAGTTACAGATGCAAAAGAGGGACCCCTTGAAACTTGGGAGAAACAAAGCAAAGATATACGTGCCTGGAGGAAAGAAAGGGGTGCTTCAGAGAGAGGGTGTGCTGGGAAAGAAAGGGGTGAGGAATGGCAATGCTTTGCTCAAGAGCCTCCCCAATTCCAGTTTTAAAAAGAAATCCCAGTTTGTTTAAATGTGCTGCATTGCCATCACTATTCAGGGAGAGCACACAGCAAGGCATCGCAGAAATACAGTGTGACATTAATATGAAGCATGCAGCTTTTGTTTATAATAGACATTTTTACTTAATAAGCAGATTGTTCTGGTAAATTTAAAAAGTCTTAAAATGGAACAAGAAAAGGATTTTAAATGTTTTAATTATGAAGAAATAAATAGGAAGTGGCAGCTAATCTTCATAAGTAAACTTGAAGAAAAAAAAAAAGTTAACTCAACAAATATTTCTGGCACGTCTGTGAAGTGCCAGGCACTAGATACAGCAGTGAACAGCATAGACAAAATCTCTGCTCTCTTAAAGCTTCTAGAAGAAAAATGTGCCATTAAAGGAAAAATGACAAATGTCCAATAGTAAACTTATCTAGGTACCTAGGCCAGGAAAACCTCTAACCTGCTCTTATTTAGCTATTTTCCACCTATTAGAAATTGTCTATACTGAAATGCTACAGTGCCCTGACCAGGAATCAAACTTCCTGGTTCATAGGTCAATGGGCAACCACTGAATCGGGCAGGTGGTTCTTATCTTCTTGAAAGAAAGATTTCAATCAAGATATAAAGTGCAGTCCTGGCTGTTGTGTTCAGTGGTCAGCACACCCACAGAAGTGGCAGCTAATCTCCCAACCCCTCCCCCAGTCTCTGAAAAGCAATGGAAAAAAAATATCTTTGAGTGAGGATTAACAAAAAGAATTTTTTTTTTTTTTAAACAAAGCAAAGCTAGCAAGAATTCATTGCCCACAGCAAAAACACACTTAGGACAGTGAAACTAGGAAGATCATGGAAGAAGCAACAGGCTTGACTGCTTTGGCTTTCTGGGAAGTCAGAGGAAAGGGGGCCTTGGAGACAGGTTCAGGGGGTTAGCCCAGGGATTAGCTGCCACTGACCACTGCTCCCCTGGTTGCAATCTCATGGGGTCCCATAGAGGGAAGAAGGGGGAAGGAAATGGTATGGTTAGTGCCCCAGGGGGAGAGCTCGTGTGGAGGGTATTTATCTCTCTGTGGCAGATGGGAATCTTAGGGGCAGTCTCAGGGGAGGGTCTAAACAGAATATTCATCAGCTTTCCAGGTGTGCTCTTTCAGGATCATGGTCTCCACTGACTGGTCAGCTCCAAGTTAGGGAGTCATTAGTCAATGCAGCTGGTCCTGAGGCAACCATAACTCACCTATCTGATTTTGCTGCTTTTCTGGGCCTGGAGCTGAAATACAACTAAGACCTAAACGCAATCCTGAGGTAAGAAAAGGTCAAAGGGCTAAGCTGCATGACCAGTGATATGAAATGTCAGGGGGTCCAAACCACAGGAAGGAAAGGTTACCCTGGGGTCTAGGTTTTTGTGTTCCCCGTTTTGCCCCTTGCTAGTCATCTTGCTAGTGAGTTTCTGTACTTGCTCTGCTCATGTCTGTTTAACTGCCTATAACATTTACAGTTTTTGGCTATTGTAAGAAAAGCTACTATGAAAATTCTTATATATGATTTTTGCTGGACATATGCATTTCTTTCTCTTTGATCTATGCCAAGAGACTTGCTGGGTTATAGAGCAGACATAGCTTAGGCTTTAGTCAAATTATTGATATGTTTACAAGGCTCAGAATTCCAAAGGCACAAAAAAGTATAGAGTGAAAGTCTGTCTCTCACCCCCAGTTCCACAGTTTTCTTTCCCAAAGGCAACAGATGTTACCAGTACATTGTGTATTCCTCCAGAAACACTACATACACACACACACACACACACACACACACACACATATATATATATATATATATATATATATATATATAAAGTTTATATGAATAGTGTTCTGTTTTACACCAAAGCTACAACACAATGCAAACTCTCTTGTCAACAGCTGTGAATTAATCAGCCCCGGATGGAAGGGTCAAGGTATTTCAGATAGAGGCAATAATTTCTGCCAAGTGGACTGTAAAAATGCAGTTAGGTTATTCAGATAGTTGGGTGTGATGGAATGAAGCCTGTGAGCATACAGGAGCTGGTGAGAGATGATGCAAAAATGATACCCAGAGGCCAGATCCTGAAAGTCTTTGAATGCCATACTCAGAAGTTTGGATGTTATCCTGAAGGAAACAGGGAACCATTGAATGGCTTGGGGCTCGGGGGAGGTAAGATGGGGAGTGACAGGTTTGGATTTGTAGTTTTAAAGATCACCGTGGAGGATTAAGGGGAGGAGAGACAGGTGGCTGAAAAACTGTTAGTCCGAGCAGCAATTGATGATGTAGCAATATGAAACTGGTGAAGGAAATACATTGGGATTTGACTATGAAATGTAAAGAGTGAGGAAGAGCTGAGAGAGATGTTGTAGAATATATAACTATTTTTTAAAGGGGAAGTTAAAGAATTCAGTTCAGACATTCTGTGTCTGAGGCCTGGTGTAATACCTAAATGTAATTTTAATTAATGCCAATTCCAAGTTTCCTGAGGTAATGACAGTCCATATTGATGTAAGTAATTAAAGTTGATCTGGATGATTTCTAGACCTCCAGAAGATTCCTAAGCCTTCCTAATTCCTAAGGCACCCTTGAGAAAATTAGGCCCCTAGATAGGCAGAATATTGTCTAGTTTGAGTCTCACATCTTTTTCTCTCAACACAGTTCAGGAGGAGATTAATAGCCAGAATGGAAACAGCAAGGTGGGATGGTGAGAGAGTAAAAAAGAGGTTGGATAATTTGAAGCAGAGATAGTTGATCTTTGGATGATTAGAGTTTTCAGAGAACTTTGAGCTTATGTGTTTTCTATATACTAGTATAACATTACCCCAAAAGTGGGAAAATAAAAGAATGAGGGGAAATTATTTAAATCAAGTCACTTCAATAATGCAAACACTATAAGCATTATGAAATACTATACTCCCTCCCATTTCTTTCCTAGCCTACTTTTCACATGGCTATATTTCAATGTAACCATCAGTAGAACAAAATATATAGTGGTATCCTAGTGGCATAAAATAATTTTTTATTCTATTAAAATTTTTCTTTGTTGGGAGAGAGAAGGAGAGAGAGAGAGAGAGAGAGAGAGAGAGAGAGAGAGAGAGAGAAACAGTGATTTGTAGTTCCACTTATTGATGTATTCATTGGTTGTTTTTTGTATGTGCCCTAACCAGGTATCAAACCTTCAACCTTGGCATATGGGGACAACACTAACCAACTGAGCTACCCAATCAGGGCCTTGAGACAATTTTTTAAATGGTCTTATACTACATTGACTATAAAGTAAAGTCATTGTCCTCTTTGTGTTTGTCATGTTCCATTGAGTCAACTCCAACTCTTGGCACCCCTAGGAATGAGGGACATCCACAACATCCTGTCCACAACAGCCCTGCTCAGCTCCTATAGACTCATGTCTATAACTTCTTTTATGGAGTCAAATCCATCTCATGTTGGGTTTTCCTCTTCTGTTGTATCCTGCCTTTTCCAAAGAACTCTGCTCTCTCATGATGTGCTTAAAATAGGACAATTTCACTTTTGTCATTTTTGCCTCCAGTGATGTGAATTTGCAATTAGACTCACTTCTTTCTCTTTCTAGCAGTATCTGTAGAGCTCTCCTCCAACACCATATTTCAAATGAATCGGGTTTTTTTTTTCCCTATTAGCCTTCTTCCCATGCATCCATAGTGACTGGGAGTACAAGGGTCTAGAAAATGTTAGCCTTGGTCTCTAAAGACACATCTTTACTCTCAGTGTTCTTTCCTAAGTCTCCCATTGCTTAGAAGTCAGCTTTCTCTTCATTTATTGGCTGAAGTCCCCATTTGAATCAGTGACTGAACCAAAGTAAGCAAAATCTTTAACAATGTCATTGTCTCCATTGTCCTGTATAGTCGTGGTTTTTGTCTTCTTAAAAAAAAAAAAATTTTTTTTTTTTTTGTATTCTTGATGTTCAAATGCCATTCTGCTTTGGCACTTTCTTCTTTCACTTTCATCAGAAGTCGTTTCAAGCCATTGCTGCTTTGTGCCAGTAAAAAGATGTCATCTACATATCTTAAATTATTGGTTATTTCTTCTACCAATTTTCATTCTTCCTTCCTTTGAGTCCAGCCCACCTTTTCATATGTGTTTTTTTGTACAGGTTAAACAAATAATGAGATAAAATGTGCTCTTGTCTGACACCTTTGCCTTTAGGAAGCCATTGTCTCTCCTTATGCTCTCTGACAGTGGGTTCCTATCCACAATACAGTTTGCATCTCAGGATAATTAAGTGCTGAGGCATGCCTATTTCTTTCTGAGAAACCCATAGCTTTTCATATCTACCCAGTAAAAGGCTTTATTGCAGTCTATAAAACATAGACAAGCCTTCTGAAACCCTTTGGAGCACTCTGGGATCCAGCAAATGTTCACAATTAGATCTTGAGCGTCTCTTCCTTTTGTGAATCCAGCTTGAACATCTGGCATTTCTTGCTCTGTGTAAGGCATAAGCCTTTGTTGCATCATCTTGAGTATCACTTTACTTGCGTGGGAAATTAGAGCAATGGTCCTATGGTTACTACTCTTCTTGGTTTCTCCTTTATTAAAATATATATATGTGTGTGTGTGTGTGTGTGTGTGTGTATACATACATATATATATATATATCAATTAAATATATATATATATAAATCAATTAAATATATATATATTTATTTAATTGATTTTAGAGGGAGAGAGAGATAGAAACATCAATAATGAGAGAAAATCACTGATTGGCTGCCTCCTGCATGCACCCCACTGAGTATCGAGCCCTCAACCTAGGCATGTGTCTTTGGCCAGAACTGAACCTGGGACCCTTCAGTCCACAGGCTGACACTCTTATCCATTGAGCCAAACCAGCCAGGGCATTTATCTGTTTCTTATGTGGACTTTAAATTCACCAGGAATGTTATTTACATTATATTTTGGCACTTTGATTCTTTTAGTGCTTTTCTTCAGCTTTACTCTAATGTTTGATAGTAACAAACAGTTTATGGTCAGTGCCACAATCTGCTTCTACTCTCATTTTGGAAGAAAGAATACAGCTTCTCTATTTTCTGCTTTCAATTATATACTTGATTTGGTTTTTTATGTTGGTCATCTGATGATGTCCATGTATACAGTCCCCTCCTTACTCTGATATAAATTGTTATTTTCTTCAAGAAAATCAAAGGAAATGTGAGCATATGTTCCAGGTACTTAATATATAAACAGGAAGTAGCATAGACCTTGAGACAGTCTGGCTTATTATCACTGAAATGAAAACCTCAATTATTTTTTAAATTAGTCAGAACTTTTTTTCTTATTTATATAGATTATGAGGCATGTACATGTGAAAAATGCATTGGGCTTAGAATACAGCCCTCGCTTTGGCATTAACTATGTGGTCTTAGATTTATTTTAACCTCTGTATTAAATTAACTCAAAGTCCACCTCATGGCTATGAGTGAACACTTCAGTGTGACCTTGTTTGTCTTTGCCTGGTCTACGCCCTCCCCTGGAACTGGGGGGTGAGATCTGCCCACTCCAAACAGAAAGATCATGATTCGGGAGGAGTCCCAAAGAAAATTCCGTGATAATAGGTTGTTACCAGAAGGGGAAATGGATTCTGGACAGGGAAAAACATTAGATGTCCATCACATCCAACTGTGATCTTAGTTTCTTTATCTATAAAATGGCTTGGTTGGTATAAAATTTTCTGTTCCTTAGTCTTTTTAGGGCAGTCCTTACATAATTGAAAATAAAATATTGCCTGAGTTAAAGTAGAGAAAAACTGTGTTCTTCTCTTGGAGTTCTAATTTGTGATATCCATTCCTTGTGACTTCAAGTGCAGTCTCATGAATTTAGACCAAGAGTTTTAAAGCAGGTTCCTGAGTGACTTTCCTGTTTTTGTGAGCTGTCTGTGTATACTTCCTGTAGAGAGACTATCATATAAATAGCAACATACGCCCTGAAACAACATACTTCTTTGACCCCATCACTGTTTTTATCTTTGGAAAGGCTATGATGTGTTGTTAGGTGTTAAGAATAGTTACTCCTCAATGTGCAGTTGCCAAACGGAATTTATTTTTACACAAACTCGATAGGGTCTGACTAATACAATGACTTCCCAAAATTGAAGTTTTTCATAGCATGTCTTCTTATTCTACAACTCTGGGGTGGGCTAGATTCAAAGGAATGTACAAATATGCTTTAGCATAACTTTGCATCAATAGCTAATTTCTCTCTACTTCAATGATTATTTTTAATGGACCTGGCTTTCATAAGATAATTGTCACATTACCTTTCAATCATATAATTACACAGAGATAATGTCTAATAAAACATTTCCTGCTCTAAAATTCTAACAGTAAATTTGTCTATATTATCATCATTAGCAAACTGGAACAACAACAACAATAATAATATTGGCTCCCTATCTCAGAAAGTTGTTGGACTCATGGCAATGAGATAATACATGTAAATTACTTGGCATGGTGTCTAGCACAGACCAAGTGGTTTTAAATTTAGCTATCATGATTATTTGTAAAAAGAATAAAATACAGCCCTATCCAGTTTGGCTCAGTGGATAGAGCATTGGCCAATGGAATGAAGGATCCCTGGGTTCAATTCTAGTCAAGGGCACATGCCTGGGCTGCAGGCTTGATCCCCAGAAGGGGTTTTGCAGGAGGCAGCCAATCAATGATTCTTTTTTATCATTGATGTTTCTCTCTTTCCCTTTCCCTTCTTCTCTGAAATCAATATATATATATATATATATATATATATATATATATATATATATAAAATAAAAAAAAGGCATAATATGATAATTAGACTGAACAGCTGAATGACCTTCTGGACAAAGCTGAGGCAGGGGGACCAAGGCAGAGCTGGGTAGGGGTGATCAGGCAGGCAGGTGAGCAATTAAGGATGAACAGGAAGACAAGCGAATGGTTAGGGATGATCAGACAGGCATGTAGAGTGGTTAGGAGCTATCAGGCAGGCAGGCAGGAGAGTGATTAGGGGTGGTCAGGAAGGCAGAGTGGTTAAGGGCAATCAGGCATGCAGGTGAGTGGTTAGGGGCAATCAGGCAGGCAGACAGGTGAGCAGTTAGGAGCCAGCAGTTCTGGACTGCGAGAGCAGACATCCCCTGAGGGGTCCTGGATTGTGAGAGGGTGCAGACTGGGCTATGGGACCCCCGCCCTCAGGCACGAATTTCATACACACACATACACACTAGGTGTACTGATTAATAATGAGGATTTTTTTAATAGATGGAGTTACACACATGTTGATATATATGTGATTTGATATGTATGCTATTTTGTTGTATTGACAGTAAGCTTCAAAACTTTATATGTCAAATTTGCTGAAGGTTTTAACATCATAGATATTTTTATGCTTAAAATGTCAAATTTCAGGCCAAAAAAGGAGCATTTGTGGGAAGTTTTAATTCATTACTTTATTTTGAAGAAAAAGTTATCACATACTTTTGGAAGCTTATGGTGAACATGCTCCATCTCAAGATACTTGTGAACCCTGGTTTAAATGCTTTAAAACTGATGATTTCAATGTGAAAGACAAAGGAAGTCCAGGTCAACCAAAAAAGTTTGAAGACCAATAATTACAAGCATTATTGGATGAAAATGCAGCTCAAAGTCAAAAATAACTTGCAGAAAGATTAAACGTTGCTCAGCAACCAATTTCCGATTGTTTATAAGCAATGGGAAAGATTTTAGATGAAGGAAAATGGATGCCATATCAACTGAACGAAAGACAAATGGAAAACAGAAAAGTCATCAGTAAAATTTTGCTTCATTGGCACAAAAATCTTTTTTGCATCGAATTGTGACTGGTGATGAAAAGTGGGTTTATTCTGAGAATCCCAAATGCACAAAATCATGAGTTGATCTAGGTCAACCATTAACATCAACTGCAAGGCTAAATCACTTCTGAAAGAAGACAATGCTCTGCATTTGGTGGGATCTGGGAGCTGTGATGTATTATGAGCTTCTAAAATAGCTAGCTATGGACATTACTTTGAATAAAGCACTTTTGATGTTTCTAAAACCGGGTGAAATGGTTAATACTGATCACTACTGACAACAAATAATCAATTTGAACCATGCTTTGATTGTGAAACTACCAGAATGTGCCAGAAGACACATGGCAAAGTAATTTTGCTTCCTGGTAATGCACCATCAAGCACTTCAAAACCAGTTAAAGACACAATAAAAAATTTTGCCTGGGAAGTATTAAACTACCTGCCATATTTACCAGACCTTGCTTCTTCAGATTACCACTTGTTCCAATTGATGGTACAGGCAATTTCTGATCAGCACTTCAAAACATACAAACAAGTGGAAAATTGGGTCTCTGAATGGTTTGCCTCAAAACAAGAAAAGTTCTATTGGAGTGGTATCCACAAATTACTTGAAAGATGAGGATATGTATAGCTAGCTATGGACATTACTTTGAATAAAGCACTTTTGATGTTTCTCTTGAAATTATCATGTTTTCTTTGATTACAAAATCCACCATTATTAACCAGTACATTTAAAATATATATCTCACCTAATAATAGACAAATTATTGTAAATTGACTGTACCTTCACTACACCCACAGCCAATCAGAGTGAGTATGCAAATTAAAAAAACAAAAATAGTGGCTGCCCAGCTGCTACAGGTGGGGCAGGACTCTTGCTATGATAGGGAGGGTAGGAGTGGGGGGAGGAAGGGGGAGTGGGATGCCTCAGCGAAGACAAGACTGCAGACTCCGGGATTCTGCACCAAAGATGAAGAAGGCAGACTCTGGCCAGAGCGAAGGCCTGGATTCCGGATGCTGGAGGAAAACCAGTGCTGGAAGCCAAGGGAAGGAAGCCTTATTGCATGAATCTCTTCATGCAACGGGCCTCTAGTATATGAATAAAATACCTACCAAAAATGATCATTCTGAGGATCAACAGAGATGAGCATATAAAGTGTTAAACATAGTGCTTGGCATATCAGAAACATTTAGAAATAGTTTTCTGCTGCTGCTAATATTAGAAGAACCTTGTTTGTTTTTTCAAGGAATAATAGTAGTATTTTCAAGGTCAGTAGCTAGCAATATTTACTTTACTCATGAATGAAAACATTCTTCTAGTTAAAATACCAGTTTTACTGCTATTTATTAGATTAGGCCTATTTTGAGTCAGCTGAATAGTGTTAGGGTTAATTATATGAAAAGCATATCCCAGCTCTGCCATTTACTAGCTATTCTATCTTGTCTTTAAAAGGACTATAATAATACTTAATTAACTTACTTCATATGACTATAATAAAAGATCACATGAGATTGAGTTAATTAAAGAACTTTGCAAAAGATCAGAAGAAGGAGAAGAATATAAAATTAATTTATTGATATATTGTGAATCCACTAAATGCCAAGTCTAAGCTTTCCTTATAGTATTTTACTTAATCCTCACAATAATCTCCTGAAGTGGGTACTTTAAAAAAATAAATTTTATTGATTTTTTTACAGAGAGGAAGAGAGAGGAATAGAGTTAGAAACATCTATGAGAAAAAAACATTGATCAGCTGCCTCCTGCACACCTCCTACTGGGGATACACCTACAACCAAGGTACATGCCCTTGACCAGAATCCAACCTGGGACCCCCTCAGTCCTCAGGTCAATGCTCTGTCCACTGAACCAAACTGGTTAGGTACTATTTTTATGTCTGTTTTTATAAGTGGGGATGATAATTTACAAATTGAAAATACAAAGGAAGAGACCAATGAACATCTATTCAGGCTCCAGATTACTTTTAATCTGTCTATAAATGCAAGGTGTTAATATTATTTTGTATGGTCATATACTAAAGAACTTTCTATGACCTGGTGGTAGAGAAAGCACATCGAGGTGACTGTCTCGAAGAGTCATTTACTGACATATTTCACACATTTCTGATGCATTTAAAGGAACAGTGCTAAATAAAGATAATTACTATCTCCTACAAATGTGTATAAAAAGTGACAATTTCCTAGGAAGATGTAGACTAGTTCATTTTCCAAGGAGTTCATTTCCAGGCCAACAAGTGTCTCTTTTTATTATAGAAGCTGTCCATTTGGGACAGGCATAGGACTTCACAAGAAAAACAAAGAAATCCTTTCTTCCAAAGAGATTCTGACTCATATTTGGGACAAATAAAATGGGGTCTGGAACAGCTAGTCGCTGCTCACTCCTAAAAGAGCATTTGAACTTGATGAAAAGAGAGGAGCATAGTCACGCATGCAACTGTAAGTGCTGATAAGTTGATTTGGTTATTAGATTAAAATCTTTTAAATTTCACTATATCCATGGTCCCAGCCAAAAGCAATTATTTTTCTTCAGACTATAATTCTTATAAATATTTTATAAATAAACCTTTTAAAAGTGCAATTAGCTCAGCTTTCATATAGTGAGACTTTGAAAGTAGATGCTGAGAAACTTGTGGCGGAGGTGTGAGTTGGGCTTTGTTGCTCATTAGGCTGAATTTTGAACAATAAAATGGCCTCAGTTCTAATAATTACACTATTATATTAGCTTTCAACCTATAATTACCTACCAGAAACCAAGACTGTTGATTCTTAGTCAGGCAGAGCCAGTAGCATGCTGGAACCAGCTACAGAGCTGGATTTTGAGTGCTGATTATTAAACCTTGAAAGGCTAGAAGCTGCTATGATGGGAGTATTTACACCACAGAAATTGACAAATGCTGCAAAGCAGTCCCCCCTCCCCCCTTACACCCGGCTCCTGTCCCACAGAGCTGGTTTAGCACCACACTGCTGGGTAGAGCCATCCATCCTGTTTGCAGTAAGATGTCAGGAAGTCATTCCCAGGCCTGATGCTGTTGCCAGTGATCAGCAATCTGCTTCCCATAAAACCTAGAAAGTTACCAACCCAGATAAATGTGAAAGAATACCAATAGAGCTCAGTTTCCGTCTCTGCAGAGCAGAGGTGTCAGCTGCTGCTTAGCAATGGCAGGTGGACGTGCAGAACCAAAATATCTCCAGTTCGGTGGAAAGGGGTGACTCATTCTTCCGGTCAGCAAAGTGGCGGGGGGACATTCATCCCTCCCAACATGATGGGGTTTTCCTTTTAATATCATGAATCACAATGACTATGTATGAAGATTATGCAGCAACAACATGGGAGAAATTAGATCTCACACTGTTGAAATACCTGAAGAACAATTCTCCATTGGACTAGGTCAGTGGTCAGCAAACTCATTAGTCAACAGAGCGGCAAACTGCGACTCCCAGTTTGCCCACCACTGGACTAGGTCATGCATTTTTCTGCCAACGTTGCCTTATGTAAATCCTACCTTCCCTCTATGTCAGCCAGGCCAGAGCTGTTCTAACTTGTCCATTTCATCTTCCAGGGAATGTCTGAAGAATCGGGTTTGTTTACTTTGTTTGTTTACTGTAGATTTACCAGGCACCTACTTAATTCACCTGAGGCCTAACATAATGTCTGACTAAAGCCCATGAATACTTATGTTTCTTAATCTTCTGACTCAAGGTATAGAAATGAAGGTAAGCCCTGGAATACAAGCCAGTGTCTTTACCAAGAGAAGAAATACAAATTGTCTTCAGACTATTACTATGCAGTGCCTGGTTTGAATCCAGTGAGATCTCTCCCAAATGTGGAACCCATATCGTACTTTCAAGAGAGCCTCAGAAATAGAAAGCTGTATCACGCATCTCTATGACGAGTGGGCAGGCAGTTCAGAAGCTTTTCAAATTAACATTTAAAGCAGAAATCCTTGATCATGGCTCACATTAGAATCACCTCAGGGGCTTAAAAAAAATCTCAACGCTTAGGTTCAGATCAATTACATGAGAATTTGGGACATGAGATCTAGACATTGATAGTTTTTAAACTTCTCTGATGATTTCAGTGTGAACCAAGGTTTGAGAACCATTGACTTAAAGCACTGGATTTTCTGCCAAATGAGATTTACTCGGTTTGGTCACCTTCCTAGTATGTTAGAAACCTTCTTTTTTTGGGGGGCGGGGGGGAGTGTAATCTGGTTATACCCAGTTGTTGGCTTTACAACTTTAAATAGACACTGAATCATGCATTAAGAACAATGTTCTGGAATGAGCCAGCTACCTAACATACCACAGCTATGATCGTGTCACATCCTTGCTCAAAAGCTTCTTTGTTGATAAGATCTGGTACTGCTGAAGGTGCAGAGCAAAAGACATTCAAACACCTTCTTTGTCAGCATAAATATATATAAATTTTCCAGAGGACAGTTTGAAAATATATATCAAATATTAATATGCCTATATCCAGCAATTCCACACTTAGGAATTTAGCCTAAAGAAATAATTGGGCAACTGTCAGGAGATAATCCTACAAAGATATTTATTGCAACATTGGTTATGTTAACATATTTTCCAGATTCTTTCATTTTAGTACATACAAGCTTTGAAATGCTTGAGTGCTTGAGGCTGTTCAAAAAATCTTCGTAGCGTGCATGAACATGCAGAGGTGTTCGTGACACGTTACTGAATGAAAACAAACAAACAAGCAGTGGCCCTAAAACATGTATAGTATAATTCCATTACATGTATAGTATAATTACACTAAAAAACTCTGTGTTTTTATGAATTTTTAAAACTTGGAAAGTGGTAACCAAACAATTAACACTGATTATTTCTAGGGAGTAATAGTGTGGTATGGTGGGAAAGAGGAGAACATTTGCCTTCTTTCTATACTTTTGTATTGTTTGAATTTTTTAAAATGACATATGTTACTATTATAATTTAAAGATGTGTTAAATAATTTTTTGACTTACCACTTTCTGTGGAATAGAATCTAACTGTCTTGGTTTTTATACTTAAAGCACTTAAACATTTGTCTCCAAACCGCTTTTGTCAGTCTTTTAGAAATGTTTGATAGAATTGAGGTTTGCCTTCCCTCTCCTACTTATACTAACTTGTGCCCAACTGTTCTCACCAAGTTTGCTTTGGTGTTTTTGACCTTGGGGCATGCCCTTGCCTTTCCTTGGCATGCTCTCCTTCCTCCTCCCCATTAGCTAAAATATAACCAAACTATGAAACTCAGGTCAAGTGCTACCAACTACAGCTTTTCCTGCCTTGAATTCCTGTATTATATGTTATCTGATATCCAAGAAGTGATCATTGTCGAATGAAGGGATGAATCGTCACAATCAAGTTCACATCCCTGTAACGTTTTGTTTTCTCATTTGGAAAATGGAAATGTGCTACCTATCATATTGGGTTACCGTGAAGATTATTATGATTATGATAAGCACTCGGCACAATACCAAGAAGACATAGTAATTCATAATTCAACAAAGCTGGTGTCACGATTGCTTTTTCACCTGTTGACATCTTAGACAGTCAACTACTAGACAGCAGAAATGCATGCCCTCCTTCTCCAAACTCTGTGCAGTAGGGCTTTCTATCTGATACACAATGTGTGTTGTTAACAATGAATGAAATATACATACTACTAACTTTCAAAAAATAATACATCACTTAATTTGGAAAATACTATAACTTCATGTTACCAAGGATAAAATATTAACATGGAATTATAATAGCAAAGCATTGTTGGCATAAAACACTAATAAACAAAACAATATGCTTTTCTTTTTTAGTGAAATCACAGAGGATAGGGTAATTCATTCCTAGAATTTTATTTTCACAAACACAGTCAATACTTACAAGATGCCAGACAATAATAGTGAATTAATTACAAAAAACACCAGATGAATTTGGTTTGTTTAGTATCTCTTTGGCAGATAACCATGATGTTTCAGAGGAAGGCTGCATGTGTTCTCGAGTTTTCACATAATGGGTCTTCACTGCTGTCATAGAATTAGAATGCTCTACTGCAGAGCCATAGCAAGAAACACGAAGTTTCACCCTGGCGGGTACAGCTCAGTGTTCAGAACATAGGCCTGCAGACTGAAGGGTTCCAGGTTTGATGCTGGTCAAGAGCACACGCCCAGGTTGCGGGCTCCATCCGCAGTTGGGGATGTGTAGGAGGCAACTGATCAATGATTCTCTCTCATCATTGACATTTTTATCTCTTTCTCCCTCTCTCTTCCTCTCTGAAATAAAAAATATATTGAAGAAAAATTAGAAAACAAGAATGACCAAGTTGTATGTTTAGTTTCTTACAATGTTCTAGCTTGAAATGACTACTAGATCACAGCTTTAAAATCTCAGTGAAGTTACTGGCAGCTTGATTGGAACAGTTTCTGTTCTCACTTAATCCCACCGGACAGACAGGATCTTTGTGGCACGGCACAGTGCCATTGAGACAACTGGTGTCACCTGATAGAGTGCATTACCCCAGGACATGTAAAGACAGATTTGTATTTTATCTTTGGAGGCCTAACAAGTATTTTGCTGAGCACGACTTCTTGTTTGTGTGTCTGCTCACTACTTTATAGTTTAACAGACTTTGTTCCTCAGTAGTTTGTGTCCAACTCTGTATTCAATAGCTCATAGTTAATAAAAAAGTCAAAGTGAAATATTACAAAAAGATACATCGATACCTTAAATATTTTCTTTTCTTTTCTTTTTTTAATATATTTTATTGCCGAACCGGTTTGGCTCAGTGGATAGAATGTCAGCCTGCAAACTGAAAGTTCCCAGGTTCGATTCTGGTCAGGGGCATGTATCTTGGTTGCGGGCACATCTCTTGGTTGTGGGGCATGCACAAGGCAGCTGATCGATGTCTCTCTCTCATCGATGTTCTAACTCTATCCCTCTCCCTTCCTCTCTGTAAAAAAGCAATAAAATATATATTAAAAAA
>JAAGEH010002531.1:47939945-47984804 GCA_011751065.1 Lasiurus cinereus | reverse complement strand
AGAAACATCAATGAGAGAGAAACATCAATCTGCTGCCTCCTGCACACTCCCCATCGGGGATGTGCCTGCAACCAAGGTACGTGCTCTTGACCGGATTTGAACCTGGGAACTTTCAGTCCGCAGGTTGACATTCTGTCCAATGAATCAAACCAGTTTCAGCCCTTAAATATTTTCTTAATCTTACAGATTATATGTGTAACAAGTTTAGCAATCTTTTTTAAAATATATTTTTATTTATTTCAGAGGAGAAGAGAGAGGGAAAAAGAGATAGAAACATTAATGATGAGAGAGAATCCTTGATCAGCTGCCTCCTGCAAGCCTCTCACTGGGGATTGAACCTGCAAACCAGGCATGTGCCCCCAACTGGAATCAATCAGGGACCCTTCAGTCCACAGGCCAATACTCTATCCAGTGAGCCAAACCAGCCAGGGCTAGTTTAGGAATCTTTTGATGGAACATCAAAGACTTTACATTTTGTCTGCTGATTATTAACAATCACTTTTAATTTTTTTTAAATTTTTAACTTTTTTAATTGAATTTATTGGGGTGACATTGATTAATAAAATTATATAGGTTTCAAGTGTTCAATTCTATAATACATCAACTGTATATTGAAATGTGTGTGAGGAAGCCAAGATGGCAGCATAGGTAAACACTTACACTGCTACCTCGCACAACAATTTCAAAACTACAACTAAAAGACAGAACGGACATCATCCAGAACCACAAGAAAGCTGGTGGAGTGGAAATTCTACAACTAGAGGGAAAGAGAGGGGCTCACGGAGACCCAGAGGAGCTGCAAAAAGCTGAGGTACAAAGACGTGTGTGGAGAGAGCGGGGTGCCCGAGTACCTGGCTGGCCTTCTCTGGCAGGAGGAAGACGGAGACTCTCAAAGGCATTGAACTCCTTATCCTATGACACTAAACCCCTGATCCAGCTGAAACTCATTTGGGGGGAGTTTGGACTGTGAAGGGGGAGAAGTGCATGGAAATTTAGGGGAGTCGCAAAAGATCAGAAGTCTGGTGGCGCGCATGGCACTGCGCCGCAGAGGGCAGACTGCTGATTGTGCTGCTGGCTTTCACAAGTGGGCGGGAGACAGACCCTCCCAACTGTGCCACTTCTAACTTCACTAAACCCCAGTTTCAGGCAAAACCCTGGGGACCCAGACTCGTGTGGTCCTGGAGCACAGGGGAGCTGGAAAGGCAGCAGTCTAGAGGCACTGCGAGAGAGAGCGCGCGCACGCACAGGGACTGCTCCAGCGATTACCCAGTCACATGAGACTCAGGGGCCAAGGAGGACAGGGCCGACTGAAAGGCAAGGTGGTCCCTTAAGCCCTGAGACTCCACCCATCTCAAGCTCAAGAGAGGCTTTTGCGGTTTTTCAAGTCTGGTATCATAAGGCTGAATCCAACACAGAAATTCTCCCAGCATAGTGAAAATGCCAAGACAAGGGAAGGAATCACAAACAAAAGAAATGGAGGGAAAAAAATGACTGGATATAGAGTTCAAAACCACGCTTATAAGGTTTTTCAAGAATCTCCTAGAAAAGATGGATAAATTTATCAAGTCCCAAGAGGAGATGCAAAAGGACCAACTAGAGATGCAAAAGATCCAACTAGAGATGATAAAGGACCAAATAGAAATTAAACATACACTGTCTGAAATAAAAAATATTACACAGAGACCTAACACCAGACTAGAGGAAGGCAAGAATCAAGTCAAAAATTTGAAATATAAAGAATCAGAAAACACTCAACTGGAAAAGCAAGAAGAGAAAAGAATCCAAAAATGTGAAGATAATGTAAGGAGCCTTTGGGACAGCTTTATGCGTACCAACATCAGAATTGTGGGGGTGCCAGAAGAGAGAGAGCAAGATACTGAAAACCTATTTCAAGAAATAATGACTGAAAACTTCCCACATCTGGTGAAAGAAATAGACTTACAAGTCCAGGAAGCACACAGAACCCCATATAAAAGGAATCCAAAGAGGACTACACCAAGACACATCATCATTAAAATACCAAGAGCAAAAGACAAAGAGAAAATATTAAAAGCAGCAAGAGAAAAACAATTAATTACCTACAAGGGAGCACCCATACGACTATCATCTGATTTCTCAACAGAAACGATGCAGGCCAGATGGGAGTGGCAAAAAATATTCAACGTGATGAATAGCAAAAACCTACAACCAAGAATACTCTATCCAGCACAGCTATCATTCAGAATTGAAGGGCAGATAAAGAGCTTCACAGAGAAGAAAAAGCTAAAGGAGTTCATCAACTCCAAACCAGTATTATATGAAATGCTGAAAGGTACTCTTTTAGAAGAGGAAGAAGAAAAAGGTAAAAGCCAAAAAATTATGAACAACAAATACATATCTATCAACAAGTGAATCTAAAAATTAAGTGAATTAAAAATTTGATCAACAGAATAAACTGGTGAATATACTAGAATCAGGAGCACAGAAAGGGAGTGAACTGATAATTCTCAGGGGGAAAGGGGAGATGGGGGTACAGGGAGTGACTGGACAAAAATCATACACCTATGGACTCATCAATTGGGGGGAAAGATAAGGGTAGAGGGAGGAGTGGGAGCTGGGTGGAGGGGAGCGATGGAGGGGAAAAAAGAGAGACAAATGTAATAATCTGAATAATAAAGATTTAATTTAAAAAAAAAGAAATGTGTGTTCATCATCCAAGTCAAACCTTCTTCCATCACCATTTATCAACTCCTTACTCCCTTCTACCTCCCTCCCACTCCTGTTCCCTCTGGTAATCACCATGCTATTGTCTGTGTCTATTCGTTTTGTGTGTGGGGGGGGAGGAAGGGGGGTTGCTTGATTCCTTCACCATTTTCACCCAGCCGTACAACCCTCCTCCCCTCTGATAGCTGTCAGTCTGCTCTCTATGAGTCTGTTTCCATTTAGTTTGTTAGGGTTTTTTTAGTTCATTGGTTTCCACGTATGAGTGAAATCATATGGCACTTGTCTTTCTCTGACTGGATTATTTCATTTAGCATAATATTGTCCAGGTCCATCCATGCTATTGCAAAGGGTAAGATCTTCTTTTTTTACAGCCAAATAGTATTCCATTGTATAAATGTACCACAGCTTTTTTTATCCACTCATCTACTGATAGATACCTGGGCTGCTTCCAAATATTGGCTATCTATATAATAAAATCCTAAGCAACCTTTACCATGGAACAACCAGAACAACCAATTGCTATGATGTACACTGACCACCAGGGGACAGAAGCTCAATGCAGGAGCTGCCCCCTGGTGGTCAGTATGCTCCCACAGGGGGAGTGCTGCTCATCCAGAAGCAGGGTTCATGGCTGGTGAGCATAGCAGTGGTGGCCAGACCCTCTCCTGCTTTCGCAGCAGCACTAAGGACTAGCGAGCCGAGTGGAAGGAGCAAGGGGTCCCAGACTGTAAGAAGGATGTCAGTCTGCCAAGAGTGAGCCAAAGCTGGCAGGCAGACATCCCCCTAGGGATCCCGGATGGCAAGAGGTTACAGGCCAGGCTGAGAGATACTTCCCCCCCACCACCACCACCCCAGTACATGAATTTTGTGCACCAGGCCTCTAGTTGTAAATAATGCTGCAGCAAACATAGCGGTGCATATATTCTTCTGATTTAGTGTTTCAGGTTCCTTTGCATATACTCCTAGAAGTTGTGCTGGATCATAAGGCAGTTTCATTTCTAATTTTCTGAGGAAGCTCCATACTGCTTCCCACAGTGGCTGCATCATCAACAATCAGTTTTAGTGAGGCACTCAAACCAACCAAACAAAAACCCAACCAACACATAATCCACTGAGCTCACTTATGAAAAATGGATAAAGATACTATACTAGATAAGAAGATGGAATTAGGAAACTTTATGATAATAGGCAAGTGAAAAAGCAGGTTACAGAATAATGTTTATTATAGTGCTATTCCAATAGGGCAAACTGACAAAACCCCTGAAGGTAGGTATATACGGTGAATGAACAAGGAGAAAAGTGTGGGAGGCTGTTAATACTGGTAAATTCAGGAAGATGAAGACATAGAATACAGAATGTGGCAAGAGACAAGGGAATGGTTAGCTTTGTTTTGGACATCTTTTATTGTAATGAATTTTGCATAAATACATCATCAGTATAAGATAATATGAAATATTATGTTTATTGAAAAATGAAAAAGAATCTACAGAAAAATTATTAGAACTAATATAAGACTTCAGTAAGACTGCTAGATAAAAATCAAAATTCATTGTATTTCTAAGCAATAGCAACAAAATATATAAATAAATAAAACAGAACATGTGCACGACCTGTAGGAAGATGACTATATACCTTATTGAATGATATTAAAGAATACTTTTGTATCCAGAGAGATAAACCATCTTTGTAGATTGAAAGACTCACTATTTTAAGAATATTTTCATAAAATTGACTTATAGCTACAATGCAAGAAAAATGATTATGACAATGTAGAACAGAATAGAGAGATCAGAAACAAAACTACAAACTATACATTATGCAAAGTTGCATTATAACTAAGTTTCATAAGCAGCTAAAAAAAAAAAAAGATCTTTCCAAAGTTATACACTCTTCCTGGGGGCAGCCTGCACCCAGTGGCTGGTCACAAGGGGTTATAAAGGCCTAGCAGCCCAGCCCCAAAGAGGTCAACTCTGAAGGAGCTCCCTGTGAGGTGAGCAGAGGCTTTTCCTGAGATCACATCACAGTTTAGGTCCCCTCTCTGTCCAGGCCTGCTTCATTTCCCTTTCCCTCCACAGAGCGCTTCCTCATTAACTTCCTGCACATATCTCTGTCTCATTCCTTGTGGGAATGTAAATTGATATGAGCATTATAAAACAAGCTGGACTAGCCCTGGCAGGGTTTCTCAGTGGTTAGGGTGTCAGCCCAAGGGCCAAAGGGTTATAGGCTCACTCCCCTGCCTGGTAGAGGTGCATGTGGGAGGCAGCCAATCAATGTGTCTCTCTCACATCAATATTTCTTTCTCCCCCCACCCCCACCGTCCTTCCACTCTAAAAGCAATAGAAAAACATCCTCAGATGAGGATTAAAAAGAAAAGCAGGTTGGATTATTTGGTAAAGTTGAAGATGCACATACAACTCCATTCCTACGTACATACTCTATAAAAACTCTCACATGAAAATATACAACAGCGTTCTTAATGGGGAGAGATGAGGATGTCATCAGAAAAGTGCCATATGGGGGTACTTTTAATCCAGTTAAAACGTTTCATCCTGAAAACTGCCTTATAAAGTTGATACCATTAAGACCTCACTTTACAGATGAAGAACCTGAGCACAGAGACAATAATGACTTGGCCAAGTCACTGAGGGAGACCAAAGTTTTACCACCCCAAAATGTGCCTTTTGGGGTATTGATTTAATCTCTTCTGACTGAAAGAGATTAAGTTGTCTCAAACAAGAACAAACAACCAAAGACTTTCTATAAAATGAAGAGCTCACTTGCCTGGGAGGGTAAGTGCCTCGGGACTTGAGGATTGAAGGTTGATGGGATGCAGATCAGGGGCATAGCTAGAGAAGGCAATCTAGCAGTGGATGCTGAAGCAAAGCTCTTGGACTGGAAAAGGTGGGAGGGGCAGGCCAGGTAAAGGGAACCCCACCACAAAGGCTTCCTAACCTGGACAAACAGTACGTGTCCGGCAAAAAGTTAGAAGTTTTGCTTTGTAGGATAAGGCCCGCTAATGGAGTACCTTGAGAGCCAATGAAAATGATCCATATTTGGTACATTGGAAAGAGACGTCACGAACAATTGTGAGGCAGGACATCCTGGAGGAGGTGTTTCAGGAAGGGGAACCCAGCTGCTGTGTCTGTCCCTGGTCGCAGCATTTGCACCTTTATAAACACGCACCCTTCTCTTGACTGGAAAAAATGCTTCTAGAAAATGGTATTGGTGACTAAGATCAGTGGCTTGTGGGCAATAAGTTACTGACTGGATTTCTGTTTGACTGCAGAGTTCGGTGCAGCTCTCTGACTAGCAGAGCACTCTCCGTGCCACACAGCTGTTGTTCTGGCTGTGTTGTTGTCTCTGCAGGCTCAAATGGTTAACATTGTCCTTACATGACCGCATGGAGAGCCGCCCTGTCCTGATTACAATAGCATCTATGTCTGATCTTGGACAAGCCATGCTACAGTCATAAGTCTGCCATTCTGGTATGTGCACTATCCCAGCAACACATTTTTCTCAAAGCTGAGAGCCACGCAAATAATAGAGAAGGTCTCATTTCCTGAAAAGGTCTAAAATTGTTTCTGTTTTGAGTGCCTGTTATCTCTTTGGAAGACACTTGATTAAAATACAATGCTAATGGGCCTAAGGTTTCAAGTGAATCCTCTGGTGAGAGCTAGTTTTCTCCGTCTCTTTGGCCTCAGATGGTATTTCTAATGAATGCGCTGTATCCTTTCACAAAAATGGGGCCACACAACAATCCTTACCTGTAGTTTAATGCCACTGCAGATTCTGGAGCTAATCTTGTTCTTTGATCAGAGGAATCACAGAACTTGGACTATTAATTCCGTGGTAGTCAGCAAAATGATTGCTATTTCTCTTCTTGCACCTTCCAGGCATGAAAGGCCTCTGGTCTTGTTTTCTGTGGACATGTTTTTTAGTCTCTGTAAGTACCTATTTTAAAGGCTCCAGACTGGTCCATCCCACTCCCAGATTTCAGGAAATGAAGGTCTGCTATACTCAGACTTTTGTCTGGGCCTGTGTGATATGCTGCTGCATCCCTAGCACACTTCAACACCAGGGGAAATGCAAGGTTGCCCCTCCCTGCACTCTGCTTCCTGAGGAAGAAGAGCTCAGCTGTAAATTGGCCGAGGTACTTGGGCTCTGTAATTTGTGGGTGTGAGTGAGTGTATGGATGTGTGTGTGTGGGGGGGAGGGAGGTTTGAAGGGGGGGTGGTGTGGTGTGGTATGGTGTAGTAGAAGGAAGGAGAGCCATGGGATTAAAAATAAGTGTGTTTTTGTACTTCTTTTTGAGGTGCAGAATACATACAGTATACATATTTTAGATGTGTAGTTTAATAAATTCTTACATATTGGATGTACCCAGGTCATCCCTACCCAGAACAAGATATGGAACATTTCCAACAGCCCAGGAAAATGTCTTCAGTCTTTTCCCAGGCAATGTCAAACACCAGCCTGGGCCCAGAGACAACTACTAGTCTGACTTGACAGCCATTCTTAGTTTTGCTGTTCTTTAACTTTATAAAATAGAATCATACACTGTGTTCCTTTTGTGTCTGGACTCTTTTGCTCATTGTTATGTCTGTGAGATTAATTCATGTTGTAAGTATGTTTTTTTCCTTGGGTATCTCTCTCCTTGACTCATGCAGTGGTGAAACAAAGATTCAGTCCTGGGCCTAGTGGAGAGTTAGACCTTAGGTCAGAGGAGAAACAGTCTCATACAATCTGCCCTATAAGTAAGACTTATAAGCCATAGGACCAAAGCTTATGTCCTGGAGCATTGTAGTAGGCACCTGGATGATGGCCACATTATCTTCTGGCACTTTTCCTTATTATATTTCTTTGAACATGGCACTTGCCTAGACAGGGTTCTCCACTGGTCATGTGATCTTCTATGAATGCCTAACTATAGATTCTGCTAATTCCTAACCTGTTTACTGCTCTCACTCCTGACCAACGAGTAAAAAAATAGAGCCAGCCCAGTGGTTAACCCAAAAGGTCATGATTCAATTCTCAGTCAAGGCACATGCCTGAGTTGAGGGCTCTATCCCTAGTGGGGTAATGCAAGAGGCAGCTGATCAATGATCCTCTCTCATCATTGATATTTCTATCTCTTTTCCTCTCCCTTCCTCTCTAAATAAGAGAGGCCCAGTGCACAAAATTTGTGGTGGGTGGGGGGGTGTCCCTCAGCCCAGCCTGTGTCATCCCTTGGGGATGTCCACAATCCCCAGGGGGATCAGGCCTAAGCTGACAGTAGGACGTCCCTCTCTCAATCTGAGACCTCTCACTCCTTACCGCCTGCCTGCTTGCTGCTCCTTACCACTCAACTCGCTGTTCCTTAGTGCTTTTTTTAAAAAAAAAAACACAACAATAGAGCCAGTTTAGGACAAATCTACTGTTATTCTTCTAAGAGCAAATCCTGCTGATGGGGATGTTGTGCATCTTTATTGTGGACAAAAGGCAGCATATTAATTAAGTGTAAGATTTATTATCTCCTGATGTCAGCTCTTGTGCCAGTTTTCCAGAAGATCCATTAAGTTTTCTGACAAGGTGTTCTTTCTCCAAGTGTAAGTTATTAATTGATATCCTGGTACAAAGTTTTTTTATCCTTCCTATCCTATGCATTTAAACACTGGTTTAAACCGTTTTGATAGTTTCTCATTTTATAAAACAGGATTATGAATCACTCTTTCTCCTGTTTACCTCTGGAATCCACATCTCCTCAAGGTGAGGAAAAGAATGTGTTTTCTGAGGTTTTCTGTTCATCCCCCAGTTCATCTTTGATGCAATTTTCCTAGAGCTTCTACACAAATCCTTCATTGTCGCCTAATCACCTAATTCCTTTTCCCAGGGAATAACCTTCCCTTTCTACAACAACCTGCTGCTGCAAAATGAAATTTGTGATTCCTTAGCTACTTACCTATAGGGAAAATGTGTGTGTGTGTGTGTGTGTGTGTGTGTGTGTGTGTGTGTATGTGTTATTAAACTCTACTTACCATTGGCTCTTATTATTTTACTAGAGGCCTGATGCTCAAAAAATCATGCAAGAGTAGGCCTTCCTTCCTCCAGCTGCTGGCACCAGCTTCCCTCTGGCACCCAGGACCCTGGCTTCCCTTGCAACCCTGGCTTCGTCCGAAAGGTTGCCAGAAGGACATCTGGTCTAATTAGCATATTATGCTTTTATTATTATAGTTAACAAACATTTTACTCTTATTCTACTCTTGATGATGTACAGGTATTGATAGCTTATCTATCGCCAACTTTTTAATTTACTTTTCTGTCTTTTCATTAAGTTAGCCTTCCTAAGATAGGACTGTCTTTCTTCCCACTGACCCCTGGGTCCAGCTCTGTGCCTGATGTATAGCAGCTTCTCATTAAATGACAACTGCCTTGTTAGCAGTGGAGCACTGACTTCCAGGATACTGGCCGAATTTACAAGACTCATTCACCCATAACCCCTGCTTAGAAAATCTATTGCTGCTCTGCTACTGGTAGCCATTTACCACTTGACTCATCCTCAGCACAAAGGGGGAATTCTGATGTGTTCAGCATGACTTCCCTTGACACAGAGTCAAATATAGAAGACTGTTAAATAAATATCTCTTTTGTTTGTTTCATAAAGGGCTTAGAACTTCAAGAAGGATGAAATAAAAGCCTCGTTCATCACTATCCAACCACATAATTTGAGCATTGATTATGCTCTAGGCACTGGGAACACGAAGGTTAGTATGGAAAGGATCCCTGGTTTTAAAGAGTGAGACTAACAGTCCAGGGAGGCAGACTGACATGTCAACATGTTGTACTATAATGAAAGGAATAAACTCAGTGCTATGATAGCACAGGGAGGAGATAAGGAGCCAACTGAGCCTGGGCAATCTATAGACCGCACATGGATATGACCAAATAATTGGGAGACAAGAAAATTCACGAAAACAGGATTCTCTGTAACCGATACTCACAGTTTGTGTACTCTGGGAAGTGAGCTCTGAGACAGAACTTAGTGTTTGGGACATTTACTGGGGAAAGAGAGAAAGCAATATTAGGCAGAGGGAGAAGTCAAGGTGTGATGCAAGCCTGGTGGCCTCAACCAATCCCTGGGGGGAGCTCTGGAGCTGAAATTGTATAAGAGTTGTCCTACATTTGGGCAAAATTGGCCAGGCCTTTCTACCCTCAGCTCTATCATTGGATATAGGCAGGAGGTGACCTTGGGAAGGTGGATCTCTGAGCTGAGGCAATTCCTACAAGACCTAAGGTTGTTGAATGCTGTCTGTCAGTTGCACTCCCAGACTATCCCTTGTGCTACTCAGATTCACTGCTTCCTTTGTGTCTAGTGGGCCTCTCTTCCTTAGAAAGGGAGGTTGGTAGAATAAGTTACACCCGCTGCTACTAAAACCCTCTCCTCCACTTAACCACTCTAGAATCCCCTCGCTCTCAGCTATTGTATCTGCTGGGTTTGGTGGCTTAACTGGTGGCATGATCCAGATTCTCATTCTTGAGTGGAATGAGTCCCTCATCTACATGCCTTTCTCAGGCTAAGGATACTACTCTCCTCTATTTCCATCACAATTTGGCAAGAGTGTAACAAGAGGTTCCTAAGTAGATCACTCGAGTTCCACAACATGTTCCTCCATGCCCATGCCCCCATTGTGTAATAGAGGCCCTACCTCTTCTTGATGAGTAGGGTCAAGTATCCCTGCCTAGATAATGACTCCTCTTTTTGTTTGTTGTTTCTTCAACAAAGGAGCTTAAATGCCCAGGGACAGACAGCCTTCTTATGCATTTATTTTGTTCTTTGGGGGAGTGTGCCCTCTCTGTACATCAGAATCTCTAACCCCACAGAACATAATGTGATGGGAATAGGCAGCACAAATTCCCTAGGTATTTTGTTGGGAGTGATGGTAAGTAGGATCGTTCCTGCTTTGACCCCTTTGGTTACAAGTCCCATGAATTTTTCCTACCAGGGACATTGCAGCCTAGAAGATGGTACCCCATTCTTGCAAAGCATTGGCTCTGAGCTGGCACTTAAGCATGTCTTCAGCAAGCAATTCCTAATCTCTAACTGACCCACAGCTTGGTCTGGAATGTGATAAAAAGCCAGGGGAATTCCATGGCACAGGCCCACTCTCACTTTTCCCCTGGTCTGATGGCTCTTATGTGGGATCTCATATTGTGGTTCGGACACTCCTCAAGCTCTAGGATAGTGGTCCTGGCAGAGGCTCTGTAGAGGCTCTGTAGGCAGAAAAAGGTAACATATAACCAAAATGTTTGTCTATTACTGTCAGAAAAAAATGAGTGGAAGGGGCCCAATGTATTCAACTTCTCACCAAATGCTTGCTTGGTCTCTTTGGGGGATGGTGTTTCAGTCATGACTCAACATTGGTTTTGTTGCTGACATATTGCCAGTCAGGCTGTAACACTAGTTAGATAAGATTTAGTTAATGATAGCCCATGCAATTGGGCCCTTGTACACCCTCCATCTTTCTTCATGGTTCTGTTAATATGCACATCATGCCAGTATTGGGTGGCCAGTGACATTGGCTAACTGACATCAACCAGCCCAATTGTTTTGTCTATTTGGTAGTTTAGTGCCTCCTTCATGGAAGATTATCCCTGGTGGGCATGAATGTGTGATAAATTTTGTAAGTATCTCTAATATTATGTAAATAGCTTTAATTTTAAAAGATGTTGAAATATTGGTGTACATTTAGTCTCCTAACCTCATTTTGTGCATGAGCAAAGGGTGAGATTATTTCTGACACATACAATACAAAAAGAGATTGTTGCTGAATAAAGGCTTGTCATTAGAAAGAACTTACCCAACCAGTTTGGCCTGTGATAGTTACGTAAATAGGGCTATGTTAATGCTAGTATCCAACAAACCCTGTGGGCTCATATGTAAGTCAAAGTACAATCCACCTTGGCTTATGGATTCATAAGCGTATTTCTCTCTAGTGATTTTTTAAAAAAATTATATATATATATATATATATATATATGGTAGAATAAGTTACACATATATGTGTGTGTGTGTATATATATATGTGTGTGTGTATGTGTATGTGTATATATATATTATATATATATAATATATATATATATATATTTAATCCTCAACTAAGGATATGTTTTTATTGATTTAAGAAAGAGAGAGGAAGTGGGGAGGAGAGAGAAACATCAATGTGAGAGAAAAACACCTATCGGTTGCCTCCTAGGAATGTGCCCTGATAGGAAATCGAACACTCAATCATCTGGTATACAGGATGATGCTCCAACCAACTGAGCCTCTGGCCAGGGCCTCCCTAGTGATCTTGCTCTAATATACAACCTTAGAACAATCTGAGCATTGCAAGAAGTCTTGGTCATCAGCAGCTCTCTATTTTAGCTACTATCACCAATTAATTATATAATTATTAAGGCAAAAGACTGATAAAACTCAATGTGTGTGTCTTGAACAGAGGTATACAAAACTCTCTGTGGTTTGGTTCATTTCCTTCAAGGCTTGGATAGTGTGGAAGTATTTTCTGGGTCCCTTGAAATAAATGTTTATTATATTTCTGTTTTCCAGAATGCTTGGCTTCAAGCCATGCAATTATCTCCCTCTTGTTTCTACCTGGTCTTTTTTCTTTTCTTTGGTTTCTACATCCCATTTATACTTATGAGGGGGAAGAGGAAAGCAAAAAATGAAAAACAATCCCCCCTCCCCCCCCCACACACACACAAAAGAAGAGTTAGATTAAGGCAGGGAAGTGGCTTGAATAGGAGAGAGAGGTTTATGTGCTTCTGTTCCATTGCTTTCCCCCAAAACCAATATGTGGTGAGTATTCAATCTGTATTATATTCGTCTACTATTTACTTTTGTTAGAAGTAAAAATTCAGTGCCTGAATTTGAGTGTCAAGAATTATGAATACACCCTAGCCAGTTTGGTTCAGTGGATAGAGCATTGGCCTGTGGACTGAAGGGTCCCAAGTTTGATTCCAATCAAGTGCATGTACCTCCATTGCAGGCTCAAGCTCCGGCCCTGGTAGGGCATGTGTGGAAGCAACCAATCTATGTGTCTCTCTCACATTGATGTTTTTCTCTGTGTCTCCTCCTTCACTCTCTCTCAAACTCAATGGAAAAATATCCTCAGATGACTATTAAAAAAGAAAAAGAAAAAAGAACCATGAATGCAATTAATTGAAATTCACCTCATCGGACACTGGAGAATGTAACTAGGATACCAATCCCTTGTCAAATAAGGGAAAAAATTAAGCATCAATTCTCTGTTAGGCTTAGTTAAGGAGAAAAAGTTCTTCACAGAATTACAGCAGGATAATTAAAGTTAGGTGAGGTAAATAAGAGATCAATCAAAGGACTTGTATCTATGCATATAATCATAACCAATGAACATAGACACTGGGGGGTTGGGGTATGCCTGGGAGGGAGGGGGGCAATGGGAAGATATGTATAAAAAATTAATAAAAAAAAAAAAGAAATCT
Organism: Lasiurus cinereus; assembly: GCA_011751065.1. Classification (NCBI taxonomy): domain Eukaryota; kingdom Metazoa; phylum Chordata; class Mammalia; order Chiroptera; family Vespertilionidae; genus Lasiurus; species Lasiurus cinereus. Next base: position 47,971,604 of record JAAGEH010002531.1, on the reverse strand, counting down.
GAAAAAAAAAAAAAGAAAACACAGATATTTACATTAAGATTCATAACAGTAGCAAATTACAGTTATGAAGTAGTGACAAAAATAATTTTATGGTTGAGGATCACCACAACATAAAGAACTGTATTAAAGGGTTGCGGCATTTGGAAGGTTGAGAACCACTGATCTAGACTATAACCTAGCAAATAAATGGTGGCTGTCATTATCAAAAAAAAAAAAAAAAAAAAAAAAAAGTTCTTCACAGAAGAAATTTAGCTAATAAATGTAGAACTAATGATAGGATTAAAAGTAATGATTTGAAGCCCCTGCAATAACTGATTCAGGCAAAATTCATCAACGGTTAATACCATTAGTTGAAAGGCTAACAGGGAACTTATAATGGAGGGATCAGGCTGTCACCATATGAACCCTTGATAATCTTAGCATCACAATTGTAGACCAACCAAATATTGTGGGCCATATGAAGTAGTTGGAAGCTCACAGTACTTCCTATGTAGTGATCTTATGGCTACAATTTTTTTTTATTAATTTTTATTAATTTTTTATACATATCTCCCCATTGCCCCCCCCTCCCTCCCAGGCGTACCCCGACCCCCCAGTGTCTGCGATCATTGGTTATGTTTATAAGCATGCATATAAGTCCTTTGATTGATCACTTATTTACCTCACCTAACTTTAATCTTTCTGCTATAATTTCACAGTCTGTTTGATGCTTTATGATTTTTGTCCTCCTGAGAATTATCAGTCTACTCCCTTTCTGTGCTCCTGATTCTATTATATTCACCAGTTTATTCTGTTGATCAGATTTTTAATTCACTTAATTTTTAGATTCACTTGTTGACAGATGTGTATTTGTTGTTCATAATTTTTTGTCTTTTACCTTTTTCTTCTTCCTCTTCTAAAAGGGTACCTTTCAGCATTTCATATAATAATGGTTTGGAGTTGATGAACTCCTTTAGCTTTTTCTTCTCTGTGAAGCTCTTTATCTGCCCTTCAATTCTGAATGATAGCTTTGCTGGATAGATTATTCTTGGTTGTAGGTTCTTGTTGTTCATCATGTTGAATATTTCTTGCCACTCCTGTCTGGCCTGCATCGTTTCTGTTGAGAAATCAGCTGACAGTCGTATGGGTGCTCCCTTGTAGGTAATAAACTGCTTTTCTCTTGCTGCTTTTAATATTCTCTCTTTCTCTTTTGCTCTTGGCATTTTAATTATGATGTGTCTTGGTGTAGTCCTCTTTGGGTTCCTTTTCTTTGGGGTTCTGTGTGCTTCCTCGACTTGTAAGTCTATTTCTTTTACCAGATGTGGGAAGTTTTCAGTCATTATTTCTTTAAACAGGTTTTCAGTATCTTGCTCTCTCTCTTCTTCTGGCACCCCCACAATTCTGATGTTGGTACGCTTGAAGCTGTCCCAGAGGCTCCTTACATTATCTTCACATTTTTGGATTCTTTTCTCTTCTTGCTTTTTCAGTTGAATGTTTTCTGCTTCTTTATATTTCAAATTTTTGACTTGATCCTTGCCTTTCTCTAGTCTGCTGTTAGTACTCTGCATAATAGTTTTCATTTCAGTCAGTGTCTTTATCATCTTCTCTTGGGTCTCACTAAATTTATCCATCTTTTCTAGCATATTCTTGCAAAACCTTATAAGCGTGGTTTTGAACTCTATATCCAGTCGTTTTTTTCCCTCCATTTCTTTTGCTTGTAATCCCTTCCCTTCTCTTGGCATTTTCACTGTGCCGGGGAAACTTCTGTGCTGGATTCAGCCGCAGAAGCCTCTGCTGAGCTTGGGAGGGTGGAGTCTCAGGGCTTAAGGGACCGCCTTGCCTTCCAGTCGCCCCGCCCTCCACGGCCCCTGAGTCTCACGTGACTGGGTAATGGCTGGAGCGGTCCTTGTGCGCGCGCACCCGCAGCGCCTCCAACCGCTGCCTTTCCGGCTCCCCTGCGAACCAGGACCACACGAGTCTAGGTCCCCAGGGTTTCGCCCAAAACAGGGGCCCAGTGGACTCAGAAGTGGCGCAGTTGGGAGGGTCTGTCTCCCGCCCACTTGAGAAAGCCAGCGGCACAATCAGCAATCCGTCCTCCGCGTGGTGCCGTGCGCGACCAGACCTCCGATCCTTTGCAACTCCCCTAAATTTCCGTGCACTTCTCCCTTTTCACAGTCCAAGCTCCCCCGTATGAGTTTCGGCTGGATCTGGGGTTTAGTGTCGTAAGATAAGGGGTTCAATGCCGTTGGGAGTCTCCATTTCCCTCCCGCCAGAGAAAGCCAGCCAGGTACTGCGGCACCCGTTCTCTCAGCGCGCGTCTCCGTACCTCAGCTTTTTGCAGCTCCTCTGGGTCTCCGCGAGCCCCTCTCTTTCCCTCTAGTTGTAGAACTTCCACTCAGCCAGCTTTCGTGTGGTTCTGGATGATGTCCGTTCTGTCTTTTAGTTGTAGTTTTGAAATTGTTGTGCGAGGCAGCAGTATAGGTGTTTACCTATGCCGCCATCTTGGATTCTCTCCATGGCTACAATTTTTAAAAGTTAAACTTGAATATAACCAAACCTTTAGAGTTAACTTCTACTCATATTGAATATAGGTGATAGAGAAATAAGTCCTACAACAAAGAAGCAAACATATCAGAATGTGGAACATTCTTCAGGGCAGTCACCTGATTTCGGCAAGTAGTCAACTGCAATGGGCAGAGAAAAAGGGAGAGAGCTGCTCTAGAGTGCAATAGGCCAACACAACAACTAAATGCCACATATTTTGGATCCTGTTTTGAGTAAGTCAGTTATTAAAAGGTTGTTGTTTTTTAACAGTCCGTGATTTTTTATTAAGAAATGGATTTTAGCCTGGGCCAGATAGCTCAGTTGGTTAGAGTGTCATCCACATAAACCAAGGATGTGGGTGTGATTCCCAGTCAGGACACATATAAGAATCAACCAATTAATGCATGATAAGTGGAACAGCAAATCAGTCTCTCTCTTTTAAATTAAAAATAATGGATTTTAGATAACGCAAAGGCATTGTTAAATTTCCAGTGCAATAATAGCATTATGGCTATGATTTAAAATTTCTTATTTTAGGGTATACTCAGGTTTATAGAGATGAGAGTATGTTTGAGATTTACTTTTTGAAAGTACTGCAAAAAAAAGACAAAATGTTGAAAAATCTTTGTAATTATGTGATTATAATTATATGTACTTATAATCAGCATGAGGGGTAGGCATTGAGGTTTATTGTACAATTCTGCTATGCTTATGTGTATTTGGAATTTTTTACAATGAAGATTTAGGCATAGGAGAGAGAAAAAAAGAAGGCGAAGAAGAAAGAACATATACTAATATAAAAGAACATATACTAATATAAAAGGACATATAAACATTCTAAAATCTAGAGACCAAAGCTTAAACAACTTCACAGGTTTCAAATATCCTGTTATGGAGGAAAACATTCCATGGGAAAATCATACAGTGAAGTGTGTGTGTGTGTGTGTGTGTGTGTATTTCTAATTGTTTAAATAGCAGCCAACAAATCTCATCTTTAGCAAAATGATAATGGTTCTCAGGCAGAAAATCCACATGCAATGTATAAGATAAGTATTTTAATCTTACTAAATATTTTAAATCCTCCCCCAACTGTCTTCTTTTCAGAATAACAGTTAAAAATCATGGTCAATATAAATACCAAACAGAGAGACATACCACATAACAGATGTCTTATTAGTTCACTGTAATTGTATACACAGGAACTCGAGTGTACCAAACCAAACTAGAACTGATTTGGTACCTTGCCCTACATTACAAATGCCAAGTCTCTGGGAATGAGAAGACCTGAGATTCATCCTTCCCCTGCCACTGACGTATTATATGACCTTGGACATGTTCATTCATTTCTCTTGGCCTTGTTCCCTCATCTACTGAATGTGCATAACATTTTCCATCTACTTACCTTGGGGAAATGGAGAGGACAAATGAGAAAACATCAGTAAAGTGATTTGAGCTGCTCAGGAAAAAAATATTTTCCTAGTACTATAGTATATTACATTTTTATTTTAACAGAACTACACAAAGTTTCTGACTTATGGATAACAAATCAAGCTTTATTATAATCAATAAACACTATATAGATAACATTTCCTAGCAAGGAATGCTGTCCAAGTAACTTTATAATTACACTTATATTCAATTCCTTTAAACCTCATAGTTTCACTAGAAAGACTATGTAAATTGCAATTAAACAGAAAGATTTGCAAGATTTCAGCTATATACTTAAAAGTCTAGACCGAAGGGTTTCTTTATGTGTGTGTGTGTGTTTTTTTTCAGTCGGAGAAAGATAAATATCACATGATCGCACTCATTTGTGGATTATAATGAACAACATAAACCGATGAACAAAAACATATCTGGACTGAAAGGTTTTAAAACCCTGAACTGCTGGTTGGCTGTGGCTATAATAAATGTTGATTTTAATTTGAATAATCACACGGGAGCCGAAGAGGTTAAAATTAGTAATTAATTCTAGTTCTTAAAATTACTTTCTAATCTCCCATTGTGTAGGAACAGTAAAAATATTAAAATGTGCATGGAATATTGATTTGTCACCTGGAATCACTAATGACAAGGATACTATTTCTAAGTCCTCCTTCAATTAAAGAAATTAAATGCATAATAAATGCATTTTAATATGTCAACAAGTCATCCTGAGTCCTGAAATGCTGAAGAAGACAAACACATAGTGTTAGTTTAAGTAGGAGAGGTTAAAAAAAAATACTTTTTTCTACTTTAACTCCTTCCCCTTCAATCTATATAAATTCAAATGTTTAGGTAAAGTCAGTCATCTGCTTAGACCTCTCCAATGGCTTTCCTGGTACATTGATTATGAAACCCAAACTCCCCCGGCCCAGGCTCAAGGCCTTGTTCAACCAGCCTCTACTCACTACCTGTCTTTATCTACAACCATTCTCTACACCACCTCCCACCCCTCCTCCCTTCACATGGCTCTTTCTTCTGTTCTTGGAACTTGCAAATTTATTCTTTGCACTTGCTATTTCTTCCAACAGAATTATTCATCCTTCACTTATTTACATGCCTGCCTCCTTTTCACCATTCAGGTCTCAGCTCAAAATGTCCACTTCAAAGAGGACTTTCCTGACTCCCTATTGTAAGCAGCCACCCCTCCCCCACCCCCACCCCCAACCCTCACCCTCTATCATCACTCTGTTTTGACTGCATAGCATTGGTCACTTTCTGATTTTATCTTGGCTGATTTATTGGTTTGCTTATTGTCCCACTCTTCCCTTCTATACAGTAGGGGCATTGTTTCTTGTTCACCTCTGTTTCTGGCATAGTCCCATAAAAATATGCTAACGATTCATTCAAAACCTGTGTCTCAGCATTATTCTCCAGCACTCATCTTCATCTTCTTCTGCCTATCTGAGGTTGAAACCATCTCATCCCTGAAACAATGATCCAGCAAAGAGAGGGATAGGAAACACATTTTGCCTAGGGTAGTTTATAACCCATTTTGAGGCTGACATTGCTTCTATCAGAATCAGGGATTAGGGGCTTTTTACAAATCAAATGCTCAGACTGTAAAATAACTGCTGGTTCTGGACCACCAGTTTAAGCTAGGCCAGACCCTCCATCAAAACTCAGAGTCCAGATTTCCCTCAATATGGTTAAATCTGAGGGTTTACTTGCTAACTCAAGCAGTCAAAAGAACTGAAGCTTTATTTCAAATGTTCTAGTAGCCAGAGAACCTGTTACTTCTATAATGTCATTCCTTGGTTCAATAAATGTTAATTAAGAGCTTACTGAGTTCCAGAATTTTACTAGGTTATTTATAAGACCTTTACAAGATCACTTTACAAGGGATAGAAAAGCAAATGAAACATTACATTTGTCCTTAGGGAGCTGACATCTAGTAGGGGGACGCAGACAGGCAAACAAAAAGTTAAAATATAGGGAGTAAGTATGACGTGTTATGGGAGTATTGAAGGGCACCCTAGTCTAGTGCAGGAGTGATGCTGAGAAGGCTTCCCAGAAAAGAGAGTACTTAGACTGAGATCTGAGACTGAATGTAGTTGATAACCAGTCTCAGATGACACAGAGAAGCCAGAGTACCAAGTGGTGAGTACAGTATACACGAAGACCAGGATATAATAGTGCACACAAAAAGAAGCTCATTGTAGCTACAGCAAAGTCTGGGGGAAGTATAAGTGTAAGGGGGTAAAGCTATGGAAACAAGAGGAGATGCCCGGCTGGCATGGCTCAGTGGTTGAGCATCAACCTATGAACCAAGAGTCATGGGTTCGATTCCTGGCCAGGGCACATGCCCAGCTGAGGGATCAGTCCCCCATTGGGGGAATGCAGAAGGCAGCTAATCAATGCTTCTCTCTCATCACTGATGTTTCTTTCTCTGAAATCAATAAAAATATATTTAAAAAAAAGAAAGAAACAAGGGATAAAAATCATGAAAATCTGATAAAGCAAGGTTGAGAAACTTGGACTTAATTCTGAGGGCAGTGGACAGATATCCAATATATTATTTGTGGCAGGAAATGACCCTGGTGGGATAGCTCAGTTGGTTAGAGCATTGTCCTGATAAACCAAGGTTTTTGGGTTCAATCCTGGTCAGGGCACATACAAGAAGCAACCAATGGCCTGGCTGGCATGACTCAGAGTTTGAATGTTGAAGATCACGGTTCGATTCCCGGTCAGGTCAAATGCCAGGTTGCAGGCTCCAGTGTCAGGTGTACAGGAGGCAGTCAATCAGTGATTCTCATCATTGATGTTTCTATCTCTCTCTTCCTCTCCCTTCCTCTCTGAAATTAATAAGAATATATTTTTAATAGAAGTAACCAATGAATGCATAAATAAATGGAATAACAAAAATCTCTCTCTTTGAAAAAATCAATAAAAACTGTAGCAGGAGAGTGTCATGATTAAGTTTATGTTTTAGAATGATCACAGTAGCTATACAATATGTAGATTGGATCTTTAAGGACAGAGATCAAAGGCAAGGAAGTGATTCAGAAGCCTTTTGCGGTAGTGGAAGTGGGAAATGTTAGAGGTGCTGTTAGTGGCTGTGGTAATGGAGAGAAATGATTTGCAATATGTTAAACAATTAGAATGAACAAGACTTGGCATTTGAATGTTGGGGGTTGTGGACTAGAATGTGTCAAAAATGACAGTTTGTTGGCTTGGGAAGCTTGTGTGATGGTGAGATCATTCACCTAGTAGGTTAAAGAGGAGAGAAGGGGATGGGAAGATGATAAGTTTTGAATACATAACCCATGTGGTGCTTCTGTTATCTCTTGAGTTATCCGTTTGATAGTGGTCATCTAGGGCTCAGGAGAGGGATCTAGGCAAGAGTCCAGAATCGGGAACCACTGGCATAGTGATGGTAACTGAATTCATGGGAGTGGGTAAGAGCTGTTGTTCTTCATGGCACATGTTGGGGGGGGAAAGCAGTTAATTTTTTAAGAAGCAATTGATTTCTTCAATGGCTGATTCAGAATAGAAATATGCTATAAAAAAGACAAAAGAACTTGGGGTGGTGAACACACAATATAATATACAGATGATGTATTATAGAATTGTATACCTAAAACCTATATGACTTTATTAACCAAGTAGAAGCCCGATGCATGAAATTCGTGCATGGGGGAGGAAGTTCTCTTCAGCTCACCCTGCACCCTCTCACAATCCAGGACCCCTCGGGGGGTGTCTGACTTCCAGTTTAGGCCTGATCCCGCATGGATTTGGTCTAAACCGGCAATCAGACATCCCTCTCACCATCTGGGACCATTGGCTCCTACCTCTGACCTGCCTGCTTGCCTGATCCCCCCTAATCACTCTGCCTACCTGCCTACCTGATCACCCCTAACCACTCACCTGCCTGCCTGATCACCCCTAACCATTCTGCCTGTCTGCCTGATCGCCCCTAACCATTTACCTGCCTGCCTGATTGCTCCTATTTGCCTTCCTACCTGATCATCCCTAACTGCTTGCCTCCTGCCTAATTGCCCCTAACTGCTCACTTGTCTCCCTGATCGCCCCTCACCACTTGCCTGCCTGCATGATCACCCCTAACTGCCTCTGCTTTGGCCTCTGCTGCTGTGACTTCATCCAGAAGGATGTCTGGAATGATATCTAAAAGGTCGTTTGGCTGTCCAATCTAATTAGCATATTATGCTTTTATTATTATAGATGTCATTCCAATAAATTCAATTAAAAAGTAAAAAAAAAGACACACTGAAGCAATATATCATTATTATTATCAGATTTTGGAGGCTTTTAAGTTCAAGGCTAAGTAAGTGCCCAACGTGGCTCAATAGTTTGAAAGACCAAGTAGTGAACAGGTTGGAAAAGTTTCTTTTTGGAGGGCTCTTCACTACTAGTGGAGGGAGCGCATGCTTCTTCCCGGTTTCCTTCTTCCTAAGGAGCTTTCTGAAAAGCTCTTTGAGATGTACAAATGTCCATTGTACTGGCTATTTCTCCCAAGGTAATACTTTTGTCCTACTCCTTCCAGGAATTCAGTGTCCCTGTGAACCAGTGTAGCAGTTTGCCAGCAAACTGCCAAAAACAGAAGTTATCTTTGCTTTACTGGAAGTGCCATTTTCCCAAGATGTTTGTTTAAAAGTTTATAAGAAAAGAGATGCATAGAATCTGGAGACTTTTTGTTTAGGTAAAAACACTGTTGTCAAAGAAGTGAAGGGAAAGTGGGTACATCATGAAAAAGAGAGAGGAGCATTTACAGAAAATCTATTTTTTTCATCATTAACTCACTCAGTCAAATAGTTACAAAATATGGTGCCAACTACAGGCTCTCAGAACCTGATTTCTGTAATGACCCATTTGTATTAGAATGTGGCAATGTCAGAGGTCCCAGTTTATTCTCTGAATGCCCTAAAACACATGATTCCAGATGAAGAGAAAAATTGGCAGCCACATAGGGAATAATGGGCTGAGGACTCTGTAAAAGATGTCTATGGAATTACATCCAGAAGGAAGAATGGCATTCCTCTGCAAAGAATAAAAACAGAGCCAAAATATTAGACTCAAATGGATAAAGTATGTAGCCCAAAGTTAAGACAAGAGTGTATTGATTTGTTTCATAAATTGAGAACTCAGAAATGTAAGCATCTGGAAGAGAAGCAAAAGACATGTTAAATATATCATGTCTATTTTATGTATATCTAGAGGCCCAGTGCATGAAATTCATGCGCTGATAAGGTCCTTAGCGGCTGCCAGCCCCTGGCCCATCTGCTGGGTACTCCCTCCCTTCCCCCAGCCGGCCCCGCTCCCTGGTAGAACTCCTGGACAAACCCCTGGTAGAGGAGACAATTTGCATATTATGCTTTTATTATATAGGATTTTTAATTGAATTTATTGGGGTGACACTGGTTCACAAAACCATACAGGTTTCAAGTGCACAACTCAACAAAACATCATCTTCACAGTACATCGTGTGCTCATTGCCCAAAGCAAAGTCTCTGTACCTATTTATCCCCTACTTTGCCCACCTCTGCCTACCTCTACCCCTTCTCCCCTCTAGCTATCACCTACTGTTGTCTGTGTCTATATGTAATTTACATATGTTTGGGGTTGTTGTTTTTTTCTTCTTAATCCATTCACTTTCTTTTATCCAGCTCCCTAACCCCCCTCCTCTCTGACAGCTGTCAATCTGTTTCATGTATCCAGGCCTGTGTTTCTATTTTGTTCGTTAGATTATTTTGTTCATTAGATTATACATATAAGTGAGATAATATGATATTTGCCTTTCTCTGATTGGCTTACTTCACTTAGCATAATAATCTCTAGATCCATTTCTTTTATGGCTGAGTAGTATTCCATTGTATAAAAATATCACAGCTTTTTAATCCACTCCTTATCTTCTGATGGGCAGTTGGGCTGTTTCCCTGTCTTGGCTATTATAAATAATGCTGCAATAAACATAGGGGTACATACATATATTGTTTTGAATTAGCATTTCATGTTTCTTCAGCTATATTCCCAGAAGTGGGATCACTGGGTCAAAAGGCAGTTTCATTTTTAACTTTTTGACAAAATTCCATACTGTTTTCCATAGTAGCTACACTAGTACTCTTTTACTATTTCCCACCAATAGTTAAAAAGTATTAATATTTGTTGATTATGCAAAAAATACAGCCTTCCTCCTTGTAGAACAATGAAAAATATGAAAGAGAACAAAAATTAATCACAATCCCATCTCTCTCCAACTTTACTATTTTGCTGTATTTTCTTGCATTCTTTTTTCTAAATATATGTATGCTTACATGTGCATGTGTTAAGACACTGATTCATATTATAATGTATATGAAATAATGGTGAGACTTAAACTGTTGGCTACATTTACTTTCATATTTTTTCCTAAAAATGAGGGGAAAAAACTTTGGTGTCCTAAAACTGAGGACCTACAATGTATAATTTTATAAAAATTGAAGTTTATACCACTTAATTCAGAGGTAAAGGCAATGTGCTCATGTTTGGACAAAATAGTATAAACTGGAAAGAGATTATTTTGAAGTATTTTTGGCAGAGGTAGGAACTGTAAGAGAAAAAGTGGTGGCAGGCAAAATGTGACTCTCAGGAAAATCTAATAAAGTCCTACTCAAATAAAATGAGATGTCCAGGTATTCTTATACCACTAAATTCTCCAACAGCAGAGCCAACCTAATTAGTGTGTGTCCTGAATATAAATATTCCCTCAACCCAGAGGAAATATACTAATGCCTTCCTTCCAGGAATTCAGTAAAGACAATATTCACAGACAAAACTATATTAACACAATTTAATAAATTAAACTGATAAGTTCCCTCTTTCCTGTGGTTCCTGTCAGATGACTTTCTGTTACCAAATAGGACAAACTAATTTTTCAGTACATAGGAAGGAATAGTTCCTTTCTCCTACATACACCTCTAATTGGCTAAAGTGCTTATTCATTCCGGGTCCTGTGCTAAGGTCTTGGGATATAACTGTGAGCACATGCGGATGATCCCTGTTTTCATGCAGGCAAGAATCTTGTGTGGGAAGCAGGGGAGTCAAGTAAGCACAGTGAAGTGAAATAATAGACAATGGGAGGAAGTATGGGGTACTCTGCAAGCACATGGGAAGGTTTCTTAACCCAGATTTGCAGGGCTAAGAGGCTTTCCTGGGATGTGATAGCTAAGTGACCTCAAGAATAGTAGCACCCATGGGCGTGACTCGGTGGTTGAGTGTTGGACTATGAACCAGAAGGTTACATGCCCCGGTTGTGGGCATGATCCCCAGTGTGTGATGTGCAGGAGGCAGCCGATCAATGATTCTCTCTCATCATTGATGCTTCTATCTCCCTCTTCCTTCCTCTCTGAAATCAATAAAAAGTATACATTTTTTTTTTAAAGTAACGTCCAGTGGGACATGCCAGACACAAAAATAACAAATATTCTTCTTCTTGGGTACAGTACATAAACAGGCAAAGTTATCTGTGTTGTTACAAGACAGTTTAGAGGTTATCCTTGAGGAAGGTAGTGACATAAAGGGAGCATGAGGAGGTTTAGCCTGTATTTTGTAGTACTTGTCTTCAGAGCACTAATTATGTATCTACCTGCCTAGCACTTTCTGATAGAAATAACATTTATGTCCAGAAAACATATACAAAAACTGGTAAAGAGGGATAAAATATACTTTACCTAAATGCATCAGAAACACCATCAAAGTTCTGTTTAAGTTAGAAGTGCTTTCTTTCTTAAAATCCTTAGACATCACCTGTGTGTCAATATGCTCTCTGAGATTTAGTTACATGGCCCAAGCCTCTGGCAGCCTTTCTGCGGGACCAGGTGTCAATGAATGAAAAATAAGCAAGCTCTCAATTGCATAACGTATCAATTCATGCAGTTCTAGAAAAGGAGTGTGTGATTTGATTTTCAATAGTTGGGGTCTGGTGGCGGGAAAGTGATTATAACTATGACTGGTTTTTATATCAACCTCAATCATTCACTGTCTACCAATTGGTTCTAATGAGGCACTCACAGTCCTGTATTTAGTTTCTATAAATTATTTGTTGGTTACCTGAATTAAATTTTCTCTGTCCAGCTTCCCCTTGTACTTTTTTAGGCCACTTTCCCTACCATCGAGCTGGTGAGTGCCAATAGAAATCAGAAACTAATTTTGACTTTGGTATAAATTTGTGGTTTTCAATTGAGACCGATTTTGCCTCCCTATGGGGCATATTTGATTGTCACAATGGCATCTAATGATGGAAGTCAGGGTTGCTGGTAACATCCTACAATGCACAGGCAAAGAATTATTAGGTCCAAAATGTCAATAGTCTTGAAGTTGAGAAATTCTGGCCTCAATGAGGATAAATACAGAAGCAATTCACAATTAACAAATGTATTTCAAATTGAAGTATGAGTGATTTGGAGCTTATCTCTCTTTTGGATTCACTATGCCACAGTTACCCTCCAAGAACAAGGATCACGGACATTGAATATGCATTTCCTACTCCTTCTGCAAGTTTCTCAGTGGTAGACACCCTCTCTTTTCAAATGGAATGTCTAATGCTGGTTACTTGTACAATGGCTTAGGCATATATATGGGCAGTAGAAATTCAAATGAAGAACTTTTCATAGAGTCTTAACTAAGAGTGAGGAAAATATTCTCAAAGTCAGATCTTTTGGACTTCAAGCAGGTCAAGCCCCTGATGTTTGCTTTCCACATGTTTACCCAATTTTTATATATTCTTTTGATACCTCCAAGGCCTGTTTCATTATCCTCCTTTGGCCCTGATTAACTGAGTTACTTGCATGCTCAGACTTCAGTTCTGCATGACTGGACAAATTCTTGGCATGAACCTTACTTTCCATCCTCATGCTGAAAGAATTGCTAATATTGATCATTTTTTAATTGCTTTTCACATTTCTTTCAGGAGTGAGTTTGGAATGTTCTTTAATTTACATCTGTCTCAACAACACTAGAAATAGCATTTGTTCTTTGAAATGAATAAATTAAATTTTATTGGGGAAAATTAATTCAGCACAATGCAAAGTTGTAAGTAGGGTCCCCTGCAGGGACACTTTCATTTTGTGGCTGCTCGTCTGCACTTCCTACCATAGGTAACCTACTGACTGCATTCCAAACAGGAGTTCAGCATCTGAAGGGTCAGTTGAAAGGGCCCAAAGAACTGTGCTCTTATTAACAGTCCAGCTAGAATGCGGCCACATGTCTGGTTCATAATTGAAATTCAGAATGGCATCTAAGAGGATGGGTTGGTTCCAGGACCTTGCAAGAACTCTAAGCCACGCCAGAAGATTTTAGTGAGCCCCAATTCTGCCAACCCTTACCCAGCACTCCTTCCTGAGAACGTTGCAGGGTGAGAAAGAAGTAAGGAGTAGGTCTGAGGACTCATATGCTGCCATGGGAGCCTACTATCAAAGTATACTTTAAGCTTTTAAATTGAAGGAAGAATGTGTGAGGTGACTATGTTTCTTAAACCCAGGCCTACCCTAAACCCTGGACCTCTCTCCAGACCCTGGAGACTCTGAAGTCACTGTGTTTAGAAAAATAATTGTGCGATATTTTTTCTCCAGTGTGCTACTAATCTTGCCTTGGAAAAATGTGTGAAAAATGTATTCTAAATCGCATCTTCTTGTTGACTCTGTTCCTAGCTGAAGTAGAGTAAATGTACAATGATTATCACTATTTGTCGTGACCATAAAAATATGAGAATAATAATCATGGAAATTATTTTCATGGAAGTTCAATTAACCAATTTTTCAACAGCAGAAATGCAAAAGTTTAAAACTTTTTAAAGTTTTAAAGTAAACATGGCAGACTTTTCAGGTAAACTCATAGCTGGAAATTTATGAAAAAAATGTTATAGCCAAAAAGATGCTGTATAACAGGTCCCTGTAGGGCTAGTGTGGTCAAATGACTATAACAATGTTAAAAGTAATGATTTGGTGTCAAACAGAACCTGCTTTTGCCACTTACTATCTGAGTGGCTTTTGACCAGTGACATAAATTTAGCCTCAGCTTCTTTATATTCAAATGAAGGTAATAATGATACTTATGGACTTTGAGAAATATTAAATGACATATTGTGTATAAAATGCTTATTCAGTCACATTTATTATTCTTATACACCAGCTAATAGTGTACTTAATTCACTGGCATCAAGTACATTCACAGTGTTGTGCAATCATTACCATTATCCATTTCTAAAACATTTTCATCATTCCAAACAAAAATTCTGTATCCATAACAATCATTCACCATTCATGTAGTCATTTTTAAATGATAATTTCACTATATTTTTATATAATGAAAAGCATAATTCCCTTTAATATTATGAAGTATACCATCACTGTAGAAAATTAGAAAATATAGATAAAAATGAAAGTTAAATCATTTAAAATTTCACTCTTCACAAATCAGTAACATTAAAAATTTGGTATATTTTGTCATTTTCCTCTTACAAACATATATGTAAAATGGAATCCTACTTTAAATTTTATTTTTTTAACTACTTCAAAAATCTTTTCCTTAGGTAAGCACATTTCAGTAGAAGTGGTATATAACCATGAAAATAAAAAAAGAGGCAGAGAACTACATCCTCTCTTTAAAAAGGTTTGATGGTGAAGCAGTGAGCAAAGGCCAAAATGACTTGTTTTTATGGAAACCACTTCAGCTGAATGTACAGCTATCAAGAGCCTAAGAATTACTATAGCAACTCAGTCTAAAGCCTAATTGTCATTCTTCAGTCTTTCAGAATAAACAGAAATCTCAAAACATAAGAATCAAGCCCTAGCCAGTTTGGCTCAGTAGATAGAACATTTGCCTGTGGACAGAAGGGTTCAGGTTCTATTCTGGTCAAGGGCACATACCTTGGTTGCATGCTCCTCCCAACCCAGGCCCTAGTAGAGGCTAGTGCAGATGGCAACCAATAGAAGCATTTCTCTCACATTGATATTTTTCTCTGTCCTTCCCTCTCTCTTCCACTCTCTCAAAAAATCAATGGAAAAACATCCTCAGGTGAGGATTAAAAAATAGATAGATAGATAGATAGATATAAATAAATATAAATAAAGGATACACCTTAACAGAAGATATTCTAAGAAAAAATAGAGGTACAAAGAAATCATAATATTCTTAAAGGCAATATTGCTATTATTATATGGAAGCCATTTAAACTATAGGTTATTGCAAATACTAATCACTGAGGTTAGGAACAAAGATTTCAGTGTAAGAAAAATAAGTAGAACTCAAAGAACTTAAGTAAAAATATCCTACAGGATTGCATTGTTCGATGTTAAAGTTTAATTAGAAATACAATTTCCATCAGCATTTTTCCCTTTCTGAATATACATATTTCCTAGTATTATCTACTGAAAAAAGCCTAGAAGCAATGACAATCCAGGAGCAATGATGATTCAATGATGATTGAATGAAACCTTTGGTCAAAAGGCAGAAGGGAACATTATCATGCGGGATAATAAGGCTGTCAGCACATGGCAGGTCAATCTTAGCATCTCTAAAAGTGGAAAAACTAGATATCATATGTCTCTTGATGTGATGATATGCCACCTCATTGGGTGGGGGAGTTGACCCTAAATCTACTAAATTCTTTTCATCCAACTTTTATTTACAGGAACAACAGGGTATAAAGGAGCAAGTTACATGACACCACAAGAAAGCAGCCACATTCCTCAAACAACTTAACATGGTTTCTACCACTTGTTAAAGGCAGGGAGGAAAGGGAAGGGGAGAGAGAGACTGTATCAGGTGAAAAGAAGCTAAGAGGCACAGCAACCAAATGTTTTGTAGAGATGTTTGTATCCTTGTTCTAAGTACTATAAAAACGTGTTGTTTTTTTTTAAACATTCAGGATATTTGATTATGTTCTTGGATATTAAAGGATGCTGGAAAATTATTATTAATTTTGTTAAGTGTAAGAATGACATTTTGGTTATGTAAGGAAATGTCCATTCTATTTAGCTATTCATACTGAAGTATCACTATGATACTTGACATGACACAATGTCTGGGATTCACTTTAAAATATTTCAGCAAAGAAAAAAGAGGAACAGATGAAGCAAATGTGGGAAAAACTTTTGTTGAACCTGGGTAATATCTGTTCTTGTTACCATTGCTGTGTAAAAATGTGTAAAAAAGATTTACTGAATTAAATGCAATAATCATTATATCTTGTATTTTCTCTAGGTCAGAAATGTGGGAAGGGCTTGGCTGTGCAGTTCTGGCTCGAGATTTCTCATGTGATGATGGTGGCTGCTATAACAAACAGATGGTGGGATTCGGGTACAGGCAGAGTGGGTGCATATAGTCACAGGCCTCTCCCTCTGATCTCTCCATAAGGGTTAAGTTGACCTTTCTTACACACGATGGCCTCAGGCCAGACAGAATGCTTGCTTGGTAGCAGTTGTCTTCAAAAGCTAGTATTCCAGTGAACAAAGTAGAAGCACATTGCCTTTTACGCCCTCCCCTGGGAAGTCACGTAGTGCCATTTCCTCTGTAGGGTATTGGTTGAAGCCGAAGCAGCATAGGTTGCACTTTTAGGAAAGGATTGTCAAAAACATTGTGCACGTATTTTAAAACTGCCACATCATCCCACACATCTGGTGACTAGCCCCCAACTCAAAAGACCACAAAAGAATTGACAGCCTATTTATCATGGTTACTCATAAGAGGGGATTTTTATGATTCCCCCGACCACGGAACAACTGATTCTTTCTGAAATTCCATAGCCCTTACAGGTTTTATGTTGGGATCTTTTAAATTACCTTATGAGATAACACCTGTGAGATGCCTGGCCCAGTACTGGGTCCATGATAAATACTCTGCAAATGTTGGTTCTAGCTGATCATTTTTTGTTACTGTTTGAACACACCATTAATAAATCATACTTAGTATGACATCATGAGCTTCTAAGAGGCCTGGCACAGATACAGTTTGCAAGAGGAATGGAACCCCTGTAGAAACTAAAATTCATTCCCAAGATGTTGCAATTGGACAATGGTTGGAGATAACAGGGAGTAAGCTACTATATAGGCCAGTGTCCTTATTTTGTTTTCCATCTTGTTTATATTTTCTGTCAGCTTTCTTTTTTCCCAGATTGCCTTTTTAAACACTTTCCTGAGTAAGAGAAAAATAAGAGCATCTCCCTTATGTGAAGTATGAATACATCATGCCAAAGCTTTTTATAGAATACTATTGATGTTTAGAATCCCATCTGTTTTAAAATATTTCTGAAGATAAAGCAAAATATAGACCAGATTTGAATCTATAAGAAACCTCACATTTTCTCTTCAAATCTTAAATGTAAAAGATAACCTTAAATTCTGATGTTATACACTAAAATTAATTTGCAATTTCAATTAATGTGTAATTTCCCAAACTGATAGAAATGTTAATCAGGTAATTACTATAGTGACTCAAGAAAAGAAAATTTAATATTTTCTTTCTCTTAAAAGAAACTTAGTATTTTAACAGTCTAATATTTTCTCTTCCCTAAAAGATCCCTTAAAATTACAAGTCATGTAACAATAGGCTATTATAAATTATGAATATTTATTAAAATACTTTATTAATTTTTATTAATGTTATTTTATTAATAAAATTACATTGTAGTGTTCCCTTCTGACAATTATAAAATTCAATGCCTTCCTTTTTTTCTCTTTAGTGGCCTTTATTACCCAGGGGTATTTGTGGAATTGATATTTAGCTCTACATACCTTGGCCCAATAACTTTAAGAACTCCATGTTCCCAGTCAGTTATGTTATATCATAGGGCATAAAATTTCGGAGGTTCAAAGGCTATTGACTGAATTCAATTGTGATTTTTATATCACAGGCCAAAAAAAAAAATCTGAAAAATTGCAAACAGATGAGTCTTTACATTCTTAGCAAAATGGCTTATTTACCTTCTAAATCATGTCCTGTAAGAAAAATGCTTTTTTTTGTAGATGACATGTTATTGAAATCAAGAATAAGCCTGAAAAAAAAAAAAAAGAAGTACTACATATATTTTCTTTATTACATTCTTTGTGTGATATGTTCGGGCAAAATAGAAAGCATTACAGAAACCATTTAACTGAGAAAGAAATTCTGCTCCTCACACAACTCTCATTGATGTCAGTGGGAGTTCTGTGAATGGAACAAATGTTGAACTTTACCCTGCAATGTTTAAACTGCAATCCTCCCTGCTCTTGGCGGAGCCTGGCTTCCCACTGAAAGGCATTGTAGTCTGTGCAGGGATTACACAGCGGGTTAATAGTCTAGTTTTTTGCTTCTTTTGGAGCAACAGATGAAACATAATACCTTCTTTTAGGGCCATTACGTACTTTTCAACACAAAAGACTTTAAATGAGGTGGTGTGAGAAAGTAAAAGGTAGAGTCTGTGGACGGAAATTTATCTTGGTAATGATTCTTGAACTACCTTCTCTATTTAGTCACTCAGAAGCATCAATGAGTCCTATACATTAAAGGCAAAGAGAAATATTACAAAATATTACACACCGTGTAGCATATCAGTATGGGAGCCATGCTCACTCTATTTTTGTTATACTCCCTTAGACACATATAAAGAATGGTTATCAGCAAGGTGCCAACACAGATGGTTGTCGGCAAAATGAGATAAAGTGATTATAAATGAGATGAAGAGAAAACACAATATCATCATTTCAAAATAAACTTCTGTAGTACCAAATTGTAATGGGTTATTTCTTAAAAAAAAAAAAGTTTTTATTGATTTCAGAGAGGAAGGGAGAGAGAGATAGAAACATTGATGAGAGAATCATTGATCAGCTTCTTTTTGTATGCCTCATACCAGGGATAGAACCTGGGACTCGTCAGTCATCCACTGAACCATACTGGCTAGGGAAGAATGGCTTATTTCTTTCTATTCAATCCCATAAATACAGAAGATATGATTCTAGTCATGAATAGCACCATTATCAGGATCCTATTGTTTCTACTTGGTGAAATATTTCCCTTTTATTTTGCATACTTTGTAAGTCCTTTATTTTCTACAATGCATACACATTGCCTTTCTAATAGAGAAAAAAAGAAGAAAGGGACCAGCTTTTGTTTTAAAGAAGTAGAGGAAGAGGAAGACAAAGAAACAGGAAGTATTTCAAGGTGAAATCAAAACTGCTTTTGTTTTTATTCAATAGAAGATTGTGGATTACAAAAAAAAAAAAAATCCCCAGTGATTAAATGTGAAAATGTTGGCAAAAATATGATGTGGAATATCTATTGATACAGGCAGTAAAAGTAATCACAGGGCAACATAGAAGTTAATGGCACTTACACTCTGTCTCAGGCTGCTGGGTTCATATTCCAGTTCTACAACTTCCTAGCAAGGTGATCTTGTGCAGGCAGGTTATCTATTAACTGGCATCATAATTTATTGTTCTGATAAGGATGTATTGAAGAAGAGGAGTGAGTCAGAGGCTTGGGAGAAGTTTATAGAGGCCAAGCTGTGCTGCTTGGATCAGCTATAAAAGTCAGATACTCGCTTCCAAAGGTAGCTGAGAGGAACAGTGGGGAGCCTTACTGTCTGCAGTCAAGTTTGCCCTCTGTTCCACTAATTTTCTACACAGAAGCTCTTGGTACAGGGGGATCCTGTGTCCAGGGTTATCAGACACACTCAGAAATGAAATGGCCTTTAGCAGTTTTCTTTCTTTTTAACTAATTCACAACTATTATTTTTTATAGTATAGATTTTTTTTTAGTTTATTTATACTCAATGTCAATGTTATTCATTTTTTATTTTTTAAAACTTTTCCCTTATATAGTATATTGAAATCAGTCTCGTTTGTGGCTTTTAGGAGAATTTAGCCTTAAAATCTTTTCTCTACTTGCTGATTTTGGTGATTTTTTAAAACTCTCATTTTCTCTCTCCCTTCACCTGTTTGTTTTCTACAAACTTATTTTAGTCTCTTAAAAACATTTTGCTGGCCAGCCAAGATGACATACAAGTACATTCAGCATCTATGGAGGTAGAAGCAGTCAGATATAATGAACTTTTTCCTCAGGTTGTACTGCCAGCTCTCTGCACTCCATAAGAGGGTCTGGGGGCCTGGCTGCAGGGATGGCTCTGTGTGTGGCAGGCAAATGCTTGAATGACTATCTGGCCTCGTACTTGGTAAGGGTGAGAAGCCTGAAGGCTGATAATCGGAGACTAGAGAGCAAAATCTGGGAACACCTGAAGAAGAAGGGACCCCAGGTCAGAGACTGGGGACATTACTTCAAAACCACCCAGGTCCTGAGAACTCAGATCTTTACAAATTCTGTGGGCAATGCCTGCATTGTTCTGCAGATTGACATCAGCCCATCTTGCCTTGCTGCTGATGACTTCAGAGTCAAGAATGAGACGTAGCTGGCCACAACCCAGTCTGTGGAGAGTGACATCAATGGTCTCCGAAAGGTCAGTGATGACATCAATCTCACTCATCTGCAGCTGGAGAGAGAGAGATCGAGGCTCTCAAAGAAGAGCTGCTCTTCATAAAGAAGAACCTAAGGAGGAAGTAACTGGCCTACACAACCAGATTGCCACCTCTGTGTTGACTGTGAAGTTGGATGCCCGCAATCTCAGGACCTCAGCAAGATCATGGCAGTCATTCAGTCCCAGTATGAGGAGCTGGCTCATAATAATCCAGAGAAGCTAGACAAGAATTGTTCCCAGCAGACTGAGGAGAGCACCACAGGGTCACCTTGCAGACCGCTGAGATAGAAGCTGCTGAGAGGACACAGAGCTGAGACATACAGTCCAGTCCTTGGAGACTGACCTGACCTGAATGAGGAATCTACAGTTCAGCTTGGAGAACTGCCTGAGTGAGGTGGAGATGCATTATGTCATGCGGACGGGAGAGCTCAACGGCAACCTGCTGCAGCTGGAGTCAGAGCAGGCCCAGCACCGGGCAAAGGGGCAGCACCAGGCCCAGGAGTATACAGCCTGCTGAACTGCAAGGTCAAGCCAAAGGCTAAGATTTCCACCTACCATCACTTGCCAGAAGAAGGGGAGGACTTCCATCTTGGTGATGCCCTGGACAACAGCCAACTCCATGCAATCCATCCAGCCAAGTGGTATCTGAGATCAAGACACCAAAGTTCTGAGGTATTAAGGCAGCAGAAGCGGGGCACCCGTTGGGATGCAGGAGGCCAATAAACTGTTCCGAGATCATTGAACATAATCTTTTTTAAACTTCATGTCCTAGTGTTAAGTCTTGTGTTAGTCTTTTTAAAGAAATTAGTTTAAACCTACTTTGTCTCTTTCTCTTCTTGATCCCATATTTTTTCTCTCTTATCTTTATAATTGGCAGGAAGCAAATCCAAGGAAGTGTGAAGAGTGGGGAGACTTCACCTTACAAACAGAGCAGGAGAGGCATTCTTCTCTTTCCTCTTTCCTATGCTACTCCAGCGCTTGCCTCCTTGGATCCTTCCCAGGATTCTCCAGCCCTAACAGAGCCTTAGTTCATGAGCCTGGGGGAATTGGAGTGTTAATTCCCTTCAGGGCCTTAAACTCATTACAGCACTTTGATTTGTGAGAACATTTGTTACTAGCTCACCCTGTTCAGCCCTTATTTGAGGAAACTAAAATCTTAAAATCCACTGTGTAATCATTGGGATTTGGTCACCCTGTGGCAAATACATATCCAGAAGCCTGGTGGTCTGGCCTAGGGGAATATGCCCAAAGAGGGGGTCCCAATGTGTGCCCAGGCCTGACTTTTTGAGGTAGTGCTGTTGTAGACAATCATGGACAGTGGCATCAGAAAGATTCTGTGTCTAGTTTCTGGGACCATGGTTAAGCCAGTTTAATGCCAATTTATTTGTCATCAAATTGGTTCACTTCTCTTTCTGTCAGAGTCAGAGGAGCACCCTTTGATTCTTTGGCTCCTCTTTAGAGCACTGAAAAGGTATTACCCAACTGCAATAAAACAGCAAAAGCTAGCTAGAGTTTCATTTATCCTGGCTTTTAAATAGGGTTGCTCTCCATCTGATTTTTATTGCCTTTGTATTTCTTTTTTTGTGAATTGCTGGTTTATGTCTTTTGTAAACTGTCTGCCTACCTGATCACCCCTAACCCCTGGTCTGCCTACCTAATCACCCCTAACACTCTGCCTGCCTGCCTGATTGCCCCTAACTGCTTGCTTGTGGGTGGGGCCAGCCCACAAGGGGCCTTGGTGGTCTGGTCTATGGTTGTTTCGGTTGAGATGCCTCTGGCCTTTTATATATAGGAATTATGGATATTAGTATTCTATTGGAAAACAAACTCATGATTACCAGAGGGGAGAAAATTAGGGCGAGTGGGGGGGAGGGTGAAAAATGGTGAAGGGATTAAGATGAACAAATTGGTAGTTACAGAATAGTCATGAGGATATAAAGTATAGCGTAGAGAACATAAGTCAATAGTATTGTAGTAACTATGTATGATGCCAAGAGGTTACTTGTTATTTTGTAAATTATATGATTATCTAATCACTATGCTGTACACCGGAAACTAATATAAAATAACATTAAATGTAAAAAATAATACTTCTATTGGATTATTTTCTTCTGGATTTTAAAGAGCTCTTATATTTGTACTAGAGGCCTGGTGTATGAAAATTTGTGCACTCGGGGGGAGGGGTGTCTCTCAGCCCGGACTGCACCCTCTCACAATCCGGGACCCTCAGGTAGATCCCTAAGCCTGGCCTGAGATCAGGGCTTTCCTTCCCCAGGCTGCAGTCAGCTGGCCCCACCCCTGCCACTGCCACTGCTTGCCATCTGTGCAGCACTGTCCCCCCCACCCCCACCCTGCCACCAGTGGCCTCCCTCTGCAGGCAACAGGCTGGGCTGTGATGGCTTAGCTGGCCTTGGGCCTCCCTATTTCTTTGCTGGGGGGTAGGGCCAGCCCTGTGAGAAACTGTCTGCCTACCTGATCACCCCTAACCCCTGGTCTGCCTACCTAATCACCCCTAACCACTCTGCCTGCCTGCCTGATTGCCCCTAACTGCTTGCTTGTGGGTGGGGCCAGCCCGCAAGGGGCCTTGGTGGTCTGGTCTCTGGTTGTTTCGGTTGAGATGCCTCTGGCCTTTTATATATAGGAATTATGGATATTAGCTATTAATTCTTATATATATATATTCTCTCATACTGTCATATGTCTTTTAACTTTGTGGTATCTTTTGCCAACAGAAGTTTTAAAAATTTAAGTAGTTCTGTCACACATTTCTTTGGTGGTTTCTGGTTGTTCATTGTCTGGATTATAGTAGCTGCAATGTGGTATGGTTGAACACATACTGAACTGGGAGGAAAATGGATTCTAATTATGATTCTGACACTAACCAGTAGTGTGATTTTGGGCAAGTGTTCAAACCTTAGTTTCTTTACCTGTAAAATTAGAAACCAGATGACCTCCAAAGTCCCTTCCTACTTATTCAATTACTGAGAATTCTCAGATTCTATGTTTTAAAAGCTTATTTCCTTTAAATAAGCCAAATGTTCTCCCTGAAATTAACACTTCTAAATTGCCTGGCAATGTTCTCATAGAGTAAAATGTAGCCAGTGTCTCAATTATAAAAACTCCTTAAGTTTTGGCATCTGAATTAATGGCCTGAATTTTTATATGAAAGGTGAATGAGTTTATATCTACTTCCTTTTATAGGCTATAGGCTTTATAGGAAATAAACTTTGCATTCAATATGTATTCTAGAGCCACTATGTAAATGGACATTTAATATGGTTTATGATATTTTATTAATGATAATGATCTTTATTTGGTGTTTATAGTGTGCTTTCATGTACATCATCTCATTTGGTGCCCTGATAATCCTATGAGGTAGATAAAATAGGCCTTGTTCTATTTTATAGATTGTGAACTACTGCACAGAGAAAATAAATTCTTGATCTAAAGTCATTAATTAATAAATTGTAATGCCAATGCCATAAATTTTCTGAAAAACGATAATATTGATGAGAAAGAAAACTATTGGCTAGGTTTCATTACTTTGGAAGACAAAATAGAAATATCAGTTATCTATGAGATAGGGGGATCAGAAATCAGGTAAATGAAATAAAATATCAAGACTGAAAAAGAAAAATTATGTTGAAAATTATAAAATAAATATTTGAAAACTATTTCTTCTCTACATATTTATTTCAATATAAAGAAGTACAAATGCTTTGGAAGGTAAGTGACATTTCTATAACTAGGTTGGTATGCTATATGGCAGGAGAAATAAAAAAATACTATGTAAAGTTTTGTATAAGAAAACAAAAACCCTCAGAGGGAGTTTTCAGAGGTAGAAGGAAGAGAAACTTAGTGTCCATTTTAGAGAAAAACTGGAAGAACAAGAAAATTAAAAATTAAAATTAAAATACTATATATTGATCTGATGGTTGACATTAATTTAATGGCATTAAAAACAAAGGGATTAGATTAGGGAAAACAGAAGAGAGAGGAAACATAAAAAATTCGTTACTCAGATCAGCATTTTTGAAGAAAATTTGCCATCAATTCCCAGAAAATAAATTTATTTCCAACTGAGAAAAATATGAGTATGACTGTATATCCAGAATTATTTTAGAAAATCCAACTGAGAAGTATCATTTTACAAATATTTATTAAACAAGATTTGGGTGAGACTTATCCAGTATTCTGATTATGATATGGTCATCATCAACAATGATTTACTCTTACTTTCAAATAGAAATGACATGCTTAACTAAAAAACAGTTTTTATGTAACATCTTAGAGCAGAACAGAGCATTTAGCCTCTTACTATACCTCTGATTATGCTTGATGCCTATATACTGGCTATTTTCTTTTTTTTTAATTTTTATTAATTTTTATACATATCTCCCCATTGCCCCCCCTCCCTCCCAGGCATACCCCAACCCCCCAGTGTCTGTGATCATTGGTTATGCTTATATGCATGCATACAAGTCCTTTGATTGATCACTTATCTACCTCACCTAACTTTAATCTTTCTGCTATAATTTCACAGTCTGTTTGATGCTTTATGATTTTTGTCCTCCTGAGAATTATCAGTCTACTCCCTTTCTGTGCTCCTGATTCTATTATATTCACCAATTTATTCTGTTGATCAAATTTTTAATTCACTTAATTTTTAGATTCACTTGTTGACAGATATGTATTTGTTATTCATAATTTTTTGTCTTTTACCTTTTTCTTCTTCCTCTTCTAAAAGAGTACCTTTCAGCATTTCATATAATACTGGTTTGGAGTTGATGAACTCCTTTAGCTTTTTCTTCTCTGTGAAGCTCTTTATCTGCCCTTCAATTCTGAATGATAGCTTTGCTGGATAGATTATTCTTGGTTGTAGGTTCTTGCAGTTCATCAAGTTGAATATTTTTTGCCACTCCCGTCTGGCCTGCATCGTTTCTGTTGAGAAATCAGCTGACAGTCGTATGGGTGCTCCCTTGTAGGTAATGAACTGTTTTTCTCTTGCTGCTTTTAATATTCTCTCTTTGTCTTTTGCTCTTGGTATTTTAATGATGATGTGTCTTGGTGTGATCCTCTTTGGATTCCTTTTATTTGGGGTTCTGTGTGCTTCCTGGACTTGTAAGTCCATTTCTTTTCCCAGATGTGGGAAGTTTTCAGTCATTATTTCTTTAAATAGGTTTTCAGTATCTTGCTCTCTCTCTTCTTCTGGCACTCCCACAATTCTGATGTTGGTACGCTTGAAGCTGTCCCAGAGTCTCCTTACATTATCTTCACATTTTTGGATTCTTTTCTCTTCTTGCTTTTCCAGTTGAATGTTTTCTGCTTCTTTATATTTCAAATTTTTGACTTGATCCTTGCCTTTCTCTAGTCTGCTGTTAGGACTCTGTATAATATTTTTTATTTCAGTCAGTGTATGTTTAATTTCTATTTGGTCCTTTATCATCTTTAGTTGGACCTTTCATCTCCTCTTGGGTCTCACTAAATTTATCCATCTTTTCTAGCATATTCTTGAAAAACCTTATAAGTGTGGTTTTGAACTCTATATCCAGTCGTTTTTTTTCCTCCATTTCTTTTGTTTGTGATCCCTTCCCTTGTCTCTGCATTTTCACTATGCCGGGGAAACTTCTATGTTGAATTCAGCCTTATGATACCAGACGCAAAAACGAAGAAGCCTCTATTGAGCTTGGGAGGGGTGGAGTCTCAGGGCTTAAGGGACCGTCTTGCCTTCCAGTCGGCCCCGCCCTCCACGGCCCCTGAGTCTCATGTGACTGGGTAATGGCTGGAGCCGTCCTTTTGCCTCTAACCGCTGCCTTTCCAGCTCCCCTGCGCACCAGGACCACACGAGTCTAGGTCTCTAGGGTTTCGTCTGAAACAGGGGCTTAGTGGAGTCAGAAGTGGCACAGTTGGGAGGGTCTATCCCCCACCCACTCACCAAAGCCAGCGGCACAATCAGCAGTCTGTCCTGCGCGCAGTGCCGTGCACACCACCAGTCCTCTGATCTTTTGCGACTCCCCTAAGTTTCCGTGCACTTCTCCCTTTTCACAGTCCAAACTCCCCCCGTATGAGTTTCAGCTGGATCTGAGGTTTAGTGTCGTAGGATAAGGGGTTCAATGCCTTTGAGAGTCTCCGTTTCCCTCCCGCCAGAGAAAGCCAGTCAGGTACTCCGGCACCAGGCGCGCGTCTCCATACCTCAGCTTTTTGCAGCTCCTCTGGGTCTCCGTGAGCCCCTCTCTTTCCTTCTAGTTGTAGAACTTCCACTCAGCCAGCTTTCCTGTGGTTCTGGATGATGTCCGTTCTGTCTTTTAGTTGTAGTTTTGAAATTGTTGTGCGAGGCAGCAGTGTAGGTGTTTACCTATGCCGCCATCTTGGATCACACTCTATACTGGCTATTTTCATAGCAGATTTAATGCTGAACAGTTTTTTTAAGACAAAATATTATAGGAAAAGAAGTAAAGCTATTGTGTCAGCTTAACTAAGTAGGAAAATCGGTTTTGTTACTCAAAGAAAGATAATATTCTTAAGTGAAAGCATTGAAGGGGAGTAGGCAGTAGTATTTAATCTTTTCTTTCATTGATTTAATACTGTTATGATTTAGAAAAAGTATACACAATGAAATAGATTATGATTCAGACTAGGGAAAATTTGAGATGGGAAATATATCAGAAGAAGGTAATATATAGACTATTTGCTACAGTAGTCCTAGTTTTACATATGTTGTCTCTATTTTTGACTAGAGGCCTGGTGCACAAAATTTGTGCAAAGGTAGGGTTCCTAGGCCTGGCGGACAATCAGAGCCAATCTGTGGGGTGACTGGCAAGGTGATCAGGGCTCCCTGCTGACACCTGCCTTGGCCCGGCCTGGCACTGGCCACTCATTGCCCCCCCTCCCCCACTGCCACCACTACTGGTTGCCTCCCTCTGTGGGGCAACTGATGGGGCAATAGGGGGCCTCCACTGGCACCCTTCTCAGCTGGCCTGGGGCCTGCTCCTACATAGAGTGACTACTCTCTGGTGGTCAGTGCACATCATAGCAGCTGGTTGTTCTGCCAGTCATTCTGACATTTGGTTTATTTGCATATTAGGCTTTTACTATATAGGATGTCTATTAATTAAGTCTCAAAAGTGTTCTAGAGTGGATGATACACTATATGATGGAAACATGGTATATACTATCAGTGCAATTTTAAAAATATTTTTTTTTATTGATTTCAGAGAGGAAGGGAAAGGGAGAGATAGAATATCAGTGATGAGAATCATTGATCAGCTGCCTCCTGCACACCCCCTACTGGGGATCAAGCTGTATGTGCCCTGACTGGGAATCAAACCATGGTCTCCTGTTTCATAGGTTGATGCTCAACCTCTGAGCCATGACAGCTAGGCCTGTCAGTGCATTAGCTAACACTTTGGAGTCTGCCAAGCACTTTATGAGCATTGACCCATGTAATCCTCCCAATAATCAATGAAGCTGTTAATATTGTAGTCCTCATGCTAGAGAAGAAGAAATTCAGGGTTATGTTTAAAGATATCTAGGAACTTACTTGCCCAAGTAACTCAATAGCCAGCTTTTGAAGTCAAGCCATCTTTATTCAGAGGTCACACAAATAATCACTATACATTATTTGTTTTCTCCACACTTACAAAACTACTAGTATAAGACATCTGAAAACAATTTAACTATGATAGGCTACAACATGTCTGATAGAAAAAAAGATTATCGAGCTTATACTAGGGGAAAAACAATTTCAAAACTTTTCACAAATAGAGGCAGACTTCCTTGTGATTTATAAAATATTATTGCAAATACGTCTGGCCCTGGCTGGTTTGCTCAGTAGTTAGAGCGCCAGCCTGCAAACTGAAGGGTCCCAGGTTCGATTCTGGTCAAGGGCACATGCCTGGGTTGCAGGCTTGATCCCTAGTCCGGGGCGTGCAGGAGGCAGCCAATCGATGATTCTCTCTCATCATTGATGTTTCTATCTCTTTCCCTCTCCCTTCCTCTCTGATATCAATAAAAATATATTAAAGAGAAAATATGTCTAAAAGGCAGAAACAGTCCTAGCTGGTTTGGCTCAGTGGATAGAGCATGAGCCTGCAGACTAAAGGGTCCCAGGTTCCATTCCAGTCAAGGGCACATGCCTGGGTTGCGTGCAGGAGGCAGCCAACCAACGATTCTCTCTTATTATTGATGTTTCTATCTCTCTCCCTCTCCCTCTGAAACCAATAAAAATATATAGTAAAAAAAAAAATGAAAGGCAGAAACCTGCTGTGGGAGGGATGATTTCATCCCCAAAGTATTACAAAATCCTCATTTTAATTCTTGTATGTACTGCCTTTTTTGAGCCCTAGTATCCCTTTTCCACACACTTGTCACCCTAATCTCCTCCCATTTCTATCTAGGGGCTAAGATGGAAGTGAAAATAGGGAAGTCAATCCCTATGAAAAAATAGATGTTATAATGTGTTTTGATCTGATCTAATGCTTCTAGACCTTTTTAAAAAAGAAATCTAATCCTAATCTAGCCAGAATATTAACTTTTTCCCAAACGCTATAGTATAGTGTTTTAAGTAACGAGTTTGGTTTTTGGTAACCAGTTCTTTACTAGGTTGAAGAAAAGGAGAAAGAAAAGTAATCATTCTAAGTTTTTCCTCTGCTAACTTGCTTCTGTGCAGATGCTTGGGTGGCCTGGGGGGATGACAGGAGAACCCTTACAAACAGTGGATAGGCTCTCTGCTGAGAAACGTCCTCCCCACCCCCATGGATGCTGTGTGCATTCCCTGGAATGGCGAAGACCTTGAGGCTTTACTTCTGTTATGTGGCTTATCTCTAGTAGACAGTCATTCTTCTCCTGGATCCAGCCATTGGGAAGGGGAATCCCAAAGAAAGAATTCCCTGTCTTTCACAGAGACTTATTTAGAGAATCATAATTTGGAAAATTAAGCTATACCATCAACAAATACTTATTAGCTTACTCTCTACAGTGGTCCTGGAGTTCTGTTTATTATTACAGCTAAACAGCCTTGTTTAAGGTGAAGTTTTAGTTCTCCTTTTAATCATAGTTGAAATTGTGAAGTCCATCTTAGTTCAACTATGGGAAGATTGTCAAAGAAAACTAATCTGTAAAACACACATTTGTTTTTTTAAAAAAAGAACAAATGGAAGATTTGGCTGTATCTCTATGTGCTGTTTATGTGAGTTAAAACTAAGTAGTCAGTGATGAATAACAAAGATGAATCATTACTTCTGATTATTGAATACCCTGATCATATAGCTGTTATGTCATCATTTTGCATGAGCACAGATGCAGAGCTGAAGATACAAAGGGATTTGAAAAGAAATATTTGGCAAATGCAACCTTTCTTCCATCCTTTTAAGGCCAGTGTTTTGGAGCTTTCTTACAGTGTCAGTATAAAAGGGGAGGGGCATTTTACTGTCTATATATCTGTACTCTCCATATACGTACTGCCCCCGAAGTTAAACCACGTTTTCCTCTCCTACCTACTCAGCATCGGCATATGTCAGCATGATATTCCCTCCCATCAGAAGCTGCTTTGGGGAAACAATCTGATGAATTAGGTATAAATAACAAGTGAGGCTTAAAGTATTGCCTTTCCCTGGATTATGGCTTTGTGCTAGAGAAAGAGACTGACAGGGATTAAACTCTAATGGTAAAATATTAGGTGAGTTGGAGCAGGGAGTTTGGGTCATAGGACTTTTCTAGTGTAAATGACAGGGTTGGTCCCGTATATGAGTTTAACTTTAAAAACAGGCTACAGCCAAGACAGGTCCCATTTATTTAGGTTGGGGGTAGGGGTGGGGGGAGTTAGGTTTGAGTCTATGATGTCACATTTTAAAGAGGTATGGCATCAACCTGGGCCTAAACACAGCACTGGAATACCAGACTCCTAAGGGAGTTGGGAAAGGGATGCTTTAGGACAACAGTGACCTCTTTCAGTTCAGAGCTCTACGCTTGAGAATGGTCAACTCAAACCAGTTGTTGGAAGTGGGGCAGGAAACCTTTCCTGTGCAGATTAAAAATACAATAAGCTAACTTTAGAATTGATACAATGCCCGAGACTCGTATTCACCTAAACCAACTGGCGTGGTATTACTAGCATCCCTGGCTGCCATTTCTCTCTTCTAGCTTCTACGTGTCAGTGCTCTTCACCTCCAGTTGCGCAGGGAGTGGAGCCTGAACACCTTGGTCCCAACAGGGAGTGAACCTTCAACCTCTGCTCTGGGAGAAGAAGGGACTACCCTTGTGTCAATGCCAGCGGTTCTGGAAGTTAAAAGTTAAAACGCTCCCACCCCCTAACAATGTCCTGAAGGCCTCTGGGAGGTATTTCAAGTGTTTTTTGTCAGTGGCGTCCCACTCAGCGCGGCCCCTCGTGCCCATGAACTTGGGCGACTTCCTCCCTTTGGACGGCGGTCAGGAATCCTCCGTTAGGGCGCACAGCTCTGTATGCCAACTCGGTAAGGAAGAATTATCTCCGGAACACAGGCGGAAGGGCTGACACAGCGACTTCAGGGACTCCGAGAGTAATTACCATCCCAGGGCACGGTTAAGTACCGCAGAGACCGGGGGCGGGGGAGGTGGGGGGTGGGGGGGGGAGAGGAGGAGGTGCCGGAGCCAGGACGGCTCTCTGGGTGAAACCGGGCCGCCTTCGCTGGGAACGCGTTTCCAGCCGTAACTGCGAAAACTGCGAGGTTACGGTGGAGGCGCTTTCTGCCATCTGTGTGCACGGGAGGCTTCCCGCGCCTCTCCTGCCCTGCACGCCAGCGCTGCCAGGCTGAGCGCGGCGGGCGCACCCCCCGGCCCCGCCGACAGCCGCCGGGGAGCGTGGCCCAGGCCGCTGCTAACAAAGGCGCTACCACCTCGCGGCGGTGTCGCGGGCGCCGTCCTCCCCCCGCCCACCGGCAGCTTTGTCTCGCCCGCCCGGGGGAGGCGGGGACGTGGAGGGACCCCGCCGCCGGCGGCTCGTGTGGTGCGCGGGGCTCGGGGGCCCGCGCCGGCGTGGGAAGCGCCCGGCGCCGCGCGGTGGTTTCCCCGAGAGGAAGCCGGCGAGTGCGGCCGCGATCCCTGGCCGCCTCCGCCGCGGCCGGGACTGCAGCCTGAGCGCCCGCCGCAGACCTCTCCGAGGAAACTCGGGGGGCCCCGGCCCAGGCCTGCGGGCTGGCTCCCCGGCTTGGCGCGGGGCGGCCGGGGGTCCTCAGCGT
>JAAGEH010002531.1:47892975-47934945 GCA_011751065.1 Lasiurus cinereus | reverse complement strand
CCGGCCGGCTCCGGGCACGGCGCGCAGAGGGAGGCGGCGGCCTAGCGCGGCCGAGGTCCCCGCGCCCCGCCGCGCCCGCGCCCCCCGCTGCCGGGCCCGGCCGCCGTCGGGAGAGCGGGGCGCGCCGGGGGCCCGGGCCGAGGCCGCCGCATCCGCCGCCTCCGCCCCCTCCGCTCCCCGGCCTGGCGCGCAGCTGGTTTTCCGGGTTCCCCTGGACCGCGCTGGATCCTGCCGCTCTCGCCAAGGCCGGAAGTGAGTTTCGCACGGTAATTCCGGGCGGTGTCACGAGTGAAAAGTTTGCGTGTTTTTTCCCTCCTCCTCCTCCTCCTCCTCTCGGCGGAGATCCTCGTCGGGGCTGGGGAAACTCCTGCAAAACTCGAGACGCGGGCGCCCGGCCCTCCTCCCCGCCCCCCCCGCCGCCGCCGCCGCAGCAGCCCGCTCTGGCGGCCGCGGGAGGCCGCTCGGCATCCGCTCGCCCCGCGAGGAGTTGGGCTGAGGCCCCGGTGACTAACGAAGGGGAGGAAACCATGTCCGGCGGAGCCCTGAGCGAGCGGCCCTGAGACGCCGTCCCACCGAGAGGTAAGCGGCCCCCGCGGCCTCTCCCGAGCCCCAGCGCGCGCCGGGGCGGGGGAGAGAGCGAGGAGGAGAGGCGGCTTCTCGCTTCCCCCCCCCGTTGTCCTCGGTTCTCCTTGGCCCGTGTCGCGCTGGCTCGTCGTGGTTTAGGTGCTAAAGGAGTGGACTGGGTCCCCCCCACCTCTCCCCTCCTCTCCCACCCCCGTCCCCCGCCATCTGGACGCAGCTAGTTCTTCCAGCCGAGGTCGTCCTAAGAATGCGGTGGGACGAAAACTTTGGAGGCCGGGGAAGAAAGGCAGCCTTTGTTCGGCCCCGGGTCCGGACGGTGCGCTTTTCCGGAGGGTAGAGGCCGCGGGAACGTGGTTTTTGTTTGTGGAGCGGCCGAGCCCGCGGCGCCTCTTGCCGGGCGGGGGGGAGAGCCGGGGAGGCGGCCCCGCGGGGCACGGGCCGCCGGGGAGCTGGTGCCCTCGGTGGCCGGTGGTTACCCGGCGGGTGCGTTTTAGTCCTCCCACATGGAGGGCTTTTCTTTCTCTTTCTTTCTTTTTTTTTAGTTCCAGTCCTTGTTAATATGTCCCGTTGGGTTTTATAAACAAACAAAAAAAGCCATTCGGAGTTGTTGTGTTTTTGTTTTTTTATTTTTTCTAGCGGGGCAGTCTTTATTTCTCCCGACTCTGGTTCCCTGGCAGGCAGGCAGGCAGGACCTTGGGACAAGTCGCCGGGTTGGTTCATGGAAAGCAGCGTCTGCTCCATGTTCCGATGCCCCGGACTGAGCGGGAGGGAAAGAAGGAAGGCGCCAGGGTTGTGGGCGAGGAGAATCCGCCTGAGAAACGAACCCCGGGCAGCGGCTGGGCGGCCGGGACTTCTCTGCGGGGGGAGAAGGGAGCTCGGAGGAGGGGAAGTTACAGCGCCCGACACGGCTTTCGTGGGAATCGTGCCTTTTTTTCTTTTTTTTTAACAGGACGGTATTTACGTTTTTTGTGTTGGTCCTCATGTGGCGGCCCGCTCCACCGAAGTGACTGACGGAGGTGCCCTGCCCTGGGGGCGGGAGTTAGGGGAGCGTGTGTGCGTGTGTGTGTGTGTGTGTGTGTGGGTGTGTGTGGGTGTGTGTGGGTGTGTGTGCGGGGCGCGGGGGGACCTTGCGCCGGTCAGTGTCACCCGCACCGCCGGGCCGCCTTGGTAGATCCAACCGGTTTTGGTCGCAGCGAACCAAGGGTTTCTTCAGCGGTGCCTTTTAGAGTTGGCCTGCCCCCACCCCCTCTAGAGGTAAAGGGAGGTGGAAGACAACGCCGCGCTGTTGGTTAGTTAGTTGTTCAGTAGATGGGATATCCTGTTGGTAGGTATCGCTGAAGTGTAAGTTGTTGGGTTTGCCCATGCTTCCCCAAGAAAGCTTGTTGGCTTAAGTGAAAAGAGAAGGTTGGTCTTAAAGAGCAGGATCAAATCATTTCACAGCTTGTTCTTTGTTATTTAGTAAGTGCATTTCCGAATGGAATTCTTTTAACTGTTTGTTAGTATATATATGTATACATATAT
Organism: Lasiurus cinereus; assembly: GCA_011751065.1. Lineage (NCBI taxonomy): Eukaryota > Metazoa > Chordata > Mammalia > Chiroptera > Vespertilionidae > Lasiurus > Lasiurus cinereus. The sequence goes on along the minus strand of JAAGEH010002531.1, from coordinate 47,932,842 downwards.
ATGTATATACACATATATATGTGTGTGTGTGTATATATATATATATATATATATTTTTTTTTTCCCATGAGAGCTTGGCTTCTGGGAAAAAAAAAATTTTAAGTTGGTAAGATTTGGGAGCCACCCAGAAATTCCTGTTAAGCCAAAGTAGCCTTATCAAGGAATTTAAGTGCATTACTGATCTACCTTATGATTTTGGAACATATCCTTAGGCAGCGAAAGGTTATTCTTGGGCACCTGAAAGAGTGGAACAAAATAGATGGCATTGAACCTGAGCTTCCTTATATGGCTTATTCTTGGCCTCAGAGCAACAAAGTCTTAATGCAGCAAGTCTTTTATAGAGAATTATCACTTTAAGAAGATGTTTTTCTGCATCAGTACATTTTACATGTGAAAAAAGTATTGCAGCATTCAAACATAACTACTTAAATCCCTGTTTTTAGATCTTGTTCTTGAATATTTTTCTTGAATTTTTTTCTTGAGGGAGCAGAGACACATTTTTTGGAAGCGGGATATTCATATTCATGGTTGTAGTTGCCATCAATACCTCCCTGGCCTTCCCCCTGAAAGGAAAAATTTACTTTGTGGATTACTTACACTTTTGTTAGTTTAACACTGAATTAACCTAATGAATATTATTAGGTTAATTATTGTCACAGTGTAAATATTTTCAAAGCCTTGTTTAAATGTGACAATGGTTTTCAAAAAAGTTTTAAATAGGTGATAATCAGTTAAAATATTTCTAAACGACTTTAAATTTTGGATATTCTTAGTATTTGTGTGGGTTTTCTTAGGTTAAATCGTCAGATCTAGAGTATTTCCAGTATTTACCTATTGCATAAAATATACATTTAATAGAATTGTTTATTTGAAGGTGCTCATTTTCAATAGTGATAAACTTAATCCTTCAAGTAATTAATTCAAATATGAAGTCAGTCAACTGTTTGAGGTGTTGCAAAGTTTTCATGTTATTTTTCTAGCTTACAGAGGTTAAAAAATGGAAAAACAACATTTTATTGTATGTAATAACTATATACATTTTACATTCATCATTAGTAAGTTTCTAAAATTCAGCTACTTTAGAGATATTGGTGCTGAGCTCTTGGTAGTAAACAATATACTTTAATAAACACACTAACTTTTCAGAAAATTAGATGAATATTTAGGCACTTAAGTATTTTCTTCCAGATAACCTGATTTAGAGTTTAAGCTATTTTTGGTTTAGAAATAGATAATGGCAATGTTTACAAAGTATTTAGGATAATGCAGAATTTTACTGGTTTTGGATGGCAAAGGACTTTTTTTATGTAATTGTTACTTATCTAGAATTTTTAAACACGTTTTGTTGCTTTTTGACTCTTTCCCATCCATTTGTTACATGCTTTGTGTGTTTTTTTCTGGGAACACTGGATAAAAGCCCTAAAGATTTCCTTTTCTGACAACATATTGTTCACAATAGGTTATTCTGTGTTTGAGTGCATACTATTTGCTCTTGAATAGAAAATGTGTACATGTATTGTTGCTCTGTTATATTTGCTTTTGACTTTTCTGAGGAAATAAGCTCAGCACTTCTGCTTTTCACTTATCTTTGATTTATTCCACATTATTTGCTTTTTGTTTTTTTTCTTGGTGCCTATCATCACTAATTATTGAACCATACTACATTCATGTTTCAGTTTACCTTTTAGCTTTCTCCTCTATCTTATGTTTCTTTCTTATAAAAAAAATCTTTTCCACTTTCTTTACTAATTCCTTTAGCTTCCTATTTTTAGGTAGCTTCATTTACTTCTCTTATTTTAGCTTTATTTACTTCCCTTATTTTCTCTATGTTCAGCTGATGTTTCTTAATTATATTTTGTTCTTCCCCTCTTCTAAACTTTATTAGTCCATGTTTATCACTTAAAAAAACCCAGTAAAGTTTATTTTGTAATTCTGAATATCCCTTTTGCATTCCAACTCAGTTTATTTATATACCAGTATCTTAATCCGATATTTATTAATATGTTTTGTTTTTATTTGTACTTCATTGCCTCAATTCTTTTTTTTCTTTAATATCCCCTAAATTACCTTTGCTAAGATCAGGTAGTTATGTACTATTGTAATAAGACTCTACCACCTATCCTTATTTTATATGTTTGTCCTCTTAAAACACACAAACTTTTTATCTCTGTACTTTCCTTCTACATTTTGTTATTTTTCTTCCTGTCTTACCTCTCTTAACTAACCTAGATGTCTTCTCTGTCAGTGTTCCTAAAATTTGAAATTGCCTTTCCTTCACATTTTATTCCAGGTGCCATTGGATGAAGAAGGCCTTGCCAGGTTTTATAAATAAATGATAGCACATGAGAAAATAAAAAAGTTAATAAAAGAAGGACGTACTTACACGGAGGTTATTTCTATGACTTTAGGTAGAGAATGTATAGAGAAACTAGAAAATAAAAAGACATCTAAGAAATCAAAACAGGCAAAATAAAGTCTGAGGACTTCATTCATAAGGCCATCCTTATGCAGAGCCCATTTAATTGTGTACACAGTAAGCTGTTCCTGCCTTTTTGGTGTACCAGATGGGGTGAGGAGGCAGTTTGACAGCATCATAAAGTTATGCCAGAGTGCAGTGGTCAGCAAACTCATTAGTCAACAAAACCAAATATCAACAATACAACCGATGATTGAAGTTTCTTTTGAGAGCCAAATTTTTAAAACTTCTAACGCCACCTCTTCAAAACAGACTCGCCTAGGCCATGGTATTTTGTAGAAGAGCCACACTCAAGGGGCCAAAGAGCTGCAGTTTGCCCACCGCGGCCTTAGTGTGACATGAGAATAGAAAAAGGAAAAAAGACTGAAAACTTCAAAAACAAGGTAGTCTTGGACAACTTGCTTTGGGACAGAGTGCCTTATATATTTCATTTGTCCTTAGAAGGAGACGCTCTATTATAGCATAGTATCATTAGAAGTAAATAGCCGTAAGATTTTGGGATCTCTCTACATTCTTGCAAATTACTGAGAACCACAAAACTTTGGTTTATGTAGATTATATTATATTTCCCATATTAGAAATTTTAAAATTTGAATTTAAAATAACTATAAACTATGCATAACACTGACTTAAAATATTTTTCAAAACAAATCTTAAGCAAAAAGTGTGGCATTGTTATATATTTCTGCAAGTCCTTTATGTATGATTGATTAGAAAATAGCTCGGTGCAGGAACCGGTTTGGCTCAGTGGATAGAGCGTCGGCCTGTGGACTGAAAGGTCCCGGGTTTGATTCTGGTCAAGGGCATGTATGCTGGTTGTGGGCACATACCCAGTAGGGGGTGTGCAGGAGGCGGCTGATCGATGTATCTCTCTCATCGATGTTTCTAACTCTATCCTCCTCCCTCCCTCTCTGTAAAAAATCAATAAAATATATTTTAAAAAAATAGCTCGGTTTGTCATTCCACTTTTACGTTCAATCTTGCAGTATGTTTTGGTTGAAATATATGAAGAAAATCCAACATTATACATATAGTGTTTGAAAGGGAAGTATTTTCATAGCCTTTTTAGGTGATTGAGGGTATTCTTTGATACCATACCAAAATTTGACAAATAGTATTTTAAAGAGTAGCTGCAATGTCAAATCTGAAACCATATCAATGAATTCTTCATTTCTTGTTACCTAAAAATTTATTGTTTTTCTTGCATTTTGAATCTTTCACCTGCTCATGGTTTAACACCATGTATTTTGGTTGTTTGAGAAGTACTGGTTCATTGAATTTCACATTTCCCCCCAAATGTTGACACATTTCATTATGTATTAACGAATACAAAACATGTTAATATCACCATTAATCTCATCAGAAAGTCTTTAATTTTGTGGGGCTCTCAAGCTCAAGTTTTTTTACAATTCTAAATTTTCACTTGGAAGGTGAAGTATTAATCATTGATAACAAACATGTTAGTATTGCAAGCTAACTTTATTTTTGAGAAGATGTCTGTCAAAGAACAGTGGGGTAGTTTTCTCTTTGTTCTTTGGTCAAATGGTGTGCCATGAAAAAAAAAAAAGGTTAATATCACTGATAATTCAAAGTAATTATACAAGAGCTTTAAAGAAAGACATGTATTGAAGTGTTGAGATTTAATAAAATTAATTTTCACTGCTTCATTAGAGATACTCTTTTTTTAATGTTTGTTTTTTTGTTTATTTATTTATTTATTTATTTTTAATTTTAGAGTGAGAGGAAGGGAGAGGTATAGAGAGATAATGAGCCCGAAACCCAGGCATGTGCCCTGGCTGGGAATAGAACTGGTGGGTAACCTTTTGGCTCATGGGTCGTGCTCAATCACTGAGCCACAGTGGCCAGACAGTTAAAGAGATATTCTTAAGTGAAAGTGGCATTTAAAAAGATGTCTGAGAGTATGTAGTGTGGTATTAGTATGGCTTGGTACCACAGCTTATTATGTGCGCTAAGGTGCTAGCATTTTTTTACCCACAATTTCTTTTGCATCATTGCTGTCAATATAATAATGAGAAGGGGCTAATGATCTAGTATCATTACGAAAATAGTTTGACCTTGAAGACTACTTGAAAGTGTCTCAAAGTTCTAGTGCCCTTGGAGAAGTAGTTGGATATTGGGATTCATGGAGCTTTCATTAATTCTCTCTCTTCTCCCTTCCTTCCTCTCCCTCTCATTCTGGTATCAGGGAGTATCTTGAGGCTTGATATTTTAGCTCACTAATTTGGTATTCAGTTCATTTTTTCTGGGGGTGGGCAGATAGAGTTGCTAAGAGCTCTTTGCTTTTTTATAGGAGTTGATTTTATTTTTACATTTTCCTTTATTAACAGTATAGGAAATTTGATCTTATTGTACTTAGTATACCCATCAGGCTTTTGGTTTTTCCTCAGATGTTAGATTTTTTCGTTGTGGTGGTTCAAGTTTCATGTTATGGTCCAGACTATACCATATTGGTTATTTAAGTGTATTTCCCCCGCCACTTCCCCCAGGTGAATCCCTATTCTTCTGGCTTTGGTTTATTTAGCTAATAGATTTCTCTTTTAGAGTATTTGGGTTCCTTGTCCTCTAACATGTTTCCTGTCCCTCAGGACATAATATTCTCCTATTTTCACAATTATACTGTCCAAGTTTTTCTACCTACAGTATAGAGAGCTGTGCTGGAGGCCTTAAACATGGCAGCTATTCTGTGGTTTTTACTGCCTGGCTGACTGCCCAGGACACACTGCTCCCAATCCTTCTTGTTAAGAAAACTTAACCTTCTTTTGGAGATTCCACTTTATGCTTGTTTTTCGTATCTGGTTCCTCAGATGTGTTGTGCTTTATTATCATCCCCCTCTCCCAGCCCTCAATTCATTTTGTATAACCAGTTCTTTTCTGTTTTCACTTGTAGATATACCACTCCCAGGTTTTTAGTACTGCTATAAATTTTTTTGTAATTCTTGTTTTCAAATTTTAAAGTTTGGAACAATAACATATACAAAAAAGTTGGAAGCATAGTACAAAGAACATTTTTGTTCCTGAACCACTTGACAGTAAGTTGTCCAAAAGATACGTCATTAACCCCCAATACTTAATGTTTATTTCTACTGTAGATAAGGGCATTCTCATACAGAATGGCTTTGTAATAATCAAAATTAGGAAGTTAACAAAGAATGCATAAATTTCACCAGTTGTTCCAGTCTTTCAGAGCAAAGAACCATGCATTACATTTAGTTGTCATGTTTCTTTAATCTTTAATCTGAAGTGATTTCTGCATTTACTTCCAGGGTCTTGACACTTTTGAAGATTACAGATCAAGTTATTTTGTAGACTACCCCTAAATTTGCATTTCTCTGATATTCTTAAGAGTATATCTTTGATTAGGTTTCATGACTGGATTTGTATTAGATCTTTGTCACGGTTATCCTGGAAGTGGTACTGCATTCTTCTTTTTCCATCTTACTAGGTTTGTAGGTAGTTCCAGTTGTCCAATTGACAGTAGTCATTGATTATGTGCATAAGGGTTATAACTGCTAGACATCTATGTGAAGGTAGTCTTAACTCATTTGTAATTAAATATTTTTAGGGTAGGTTTTTTGAAACTGCAAATATTTTCTTCCTCATATTTTTAATTTATTCACTTGCTTACACTTACACATTTATTTACCTATTAGAGGCCTGTGCATGAAATTCGTGTACGGGTAGGGTCCCTAGGCATGGCCAGCAATCAGGGCCGATTGGGGCCTTATGGTTACTGGCCAGGGCCTTCCTTCATTTCGTGTCGCCCCCTGATAGTCAGCGCATGTTATAGCAAGTGATCAATCTCCCGGTTTTCTGGTCAAACTCCTGAGGGGACACTTTTATAATATATATATATATAATCCCTGGGTTGTACTCCATTATCTTTTTAAAAAAAACTTCACCCAAGGATATGTTTTTATTGATTTTTTTTTTTAGAAGGGGGGAGGGACAGAGAGGCGGTAGGAGAGAGAGAGAAGGAGCGGGGGGTGGGGGGAGAGACAGAGAGAAACATAGATATGAGAGAGAAATATCAATTGATTGCTTCTTGTATATGCCCTGAAACCTAGGTATGTGCCCTGAACAGTAATCGAACCGATAACCCTTTGTTTTATGGGAGGACACTCCCAACCAACTGAGCTACCCGGGCCAGGGCTCCATTATCATTTATTATGATTAAGTAGTTCAAGAATCAGTACTTTTATTGTCCACATTGGATAAGTTTCTTGTGAAGATAATGTTGGAGCTCCATTTTAATGTGAGTACAGTGATTTTGATGCAGCTGTATTTTTCCATATTGAAGTTAAATATTGTTTGCATATCTCAAAGTTTGGAGCATGTGTCTATCCTGATAATGATGTCCTTGGAATGTCAAACCTTAAGAGTAATTCTACTGTAGAACCTTTGTGTATCTGGTGGTGGGATGTGGAGGAGGTTATTTTGTTTGTATTATTAGCCAGCAATAGCCTGTAATCTAAAAATGAATCTCCTTGACAAGGCTAACATCTCACCTAGGAAAGTTGGTTTGACTTCCCCATCCCTGGAGATTTTGGAACTGGTTTAAGGGGCATACTGGGATATCTTTTTGTGACTAGAATAGATTTACTCTCAGTTTTCTAGGAAAAGATAAGGATCCTGGCTGCAGCAAATGGATTCTTTGGGTGCCCTATTAATCTCTGGAGACTTACAAAGCTTTAGTTAATTGTTCTGGGGCTAACTGCAGAATAGCAGAGACTGTGTATAATAGATACAGTTAGATTTGTTAGCTACCTGATATCAACATAGTGTCTTGTTTGCTCTTTCTTTTGAAAACAGTTCCCAAACCAGAAACTCTGGGAGTCTTTGTTATCTGCCTAACCTTAGTTATTAAAATTAATACTATTTCTAGCAAGTCTATCTTTATGAAGTGAGATACTTTAAGGTAAGCTAGGAAGGCTGAATATGAAACAACCTTGAGAAGCTTTGATAGGTAAAGGGCTAAAACAATTACCTTAATTTTTTTTTCTGGTTATAAAAATTCAAATACAGAACTTATAGAAGATGAAAAGTCTCCATAATCCCATTTCCCAGAGATACTCTTGTTAGTGTGTTTTGTATTTTTGGACATTTATATGCATTACAGCATAACGGTGTGCATGTATATACATGTACATTTATAAGTATCTTTAAAAATGGGAGATTTATATATAAGGGAATTTAGTATACATATGTATGTGTGTGTGTTAGCATTAGGATTGTTTCTAGGTTGTTATACATGACAGTGCTGTACAGAATATGGGCTTATTCTTTTTTTCGTATTTTTTTATTGATTTCAGAGAGGAAGGGAGAGGGAAAGAGAGAGAGAGAGAAATATCTGGGATCAGAGAGAATCATCCATTGGCTGCCTCCTGCATGACCCCTTCTGGGATCGAACCCACAAACTGGACATATACCCTGCCGGGAATCAAACCCTGACCTCCTGGTTCATAGGTCAATCCTCAGCCATTGAGCCATGCATACTCACAACTATAAACCTACTTTTTCTCTACCCATAGACATGAGAATGGCTTCTTGACTCTTGTAGCTCCTTAACTGCTTTTTGGTTTATCTCTGGAAAAAACAACAACAACAAAAAAATACAAATTGTAAACATTTTCCTTGAACTGCTTAGTATTTAGTGTGATGCACAATAATAATTATGTATATCATTAACAGTTATTTTGGTCTTTTATTTGATTATAATAATAAACTCTAGTTATCTAGTTTGTACACCTAATAAATATTCCCTAACAGCTCTTTGCCACTACTTACACCCTTGGGTTTATTTTTGTTAATTTTCATGTTTCACTGACCTTGGTATTGTCCTTAATTATAATATATTTAATAGATGATTTGGTATAAATGAAAGATATATTGTCCAGAATGCTAATATTTTCTTCATATTCAGTAGATTTTATCACTGACAGTGACTTAGAAATAGTCTATTCACATAACCTTCTTCCTTTTCTTTTTAATTATCAGAAGAGGAAACTATTGGCCCAGAAGGGGAAGTGAAATCTTAGAGGTCATCTAGTTTGTTAGTGACATAAATGAGATTAGAAAAATAAATTCAGGTTTCCTGATTATTGGTTTTCCCTTATACCAGCATTTTCCTAAGTATGTTCTGAAGTGTACAGTTTCTTTGGAATAGCACTGTTTTTTATGTGCCAAATGTTCATTTATTTTACTTTATTTTATTTTGTATCTCCTTTCAATTCGCTTCTCCTCTGTCCCCAAGCTTTATTGAGATATAATTGACATATTACATTGTGTAAGTTTAATGTTTACAACATATTGATTTGGTGTACTTACTTCACAATATGATTACCACCATTGAGTTAGGTATCACTTCTTATTCCACTATGTCACATAATTGCCTTTTCTTTTTTTGTGGTGAGAATATTGAAGATCAATCTGTTAGCCACTGTCGAGTATTGTTAACTGTATTTGATCCCCAGAACTATAGTTTGTTTTTCCCTTCATAAGTATACTTCTAACTGGAAGCTAGAATAGCACTATTTTCCAAATGTTTTTAATAGATGTTATTAAAAAACGTTTTGAGTACATAAATAAGGAAATCTTGTGTTAATATACTTTTTCCCCTCTTTGGCAGATGTCAGTTCTTCATAGATAATTGTTTTAAATTTTAAAAATAACTAGAATAACATCTCAATTTACAAAAAAATGTTAGCATTAATATCTGAGCCAAGAAGTTCTATAGAGCCCTGGCAGGATAGCATTGTCCCTGATATACCAGGTTGTGGGTTCAATCCCAGTCAGGCCACATATAAGAATTAACCAGTGAATACACAAATAAGTGGAACAAGAGATTGATGTTTCTCTCTCCCCCTTCTTCTCTCTCTCAAATCAATAAATTAAAAAAAGTCCCATGATAAGATTTATCTCCTAGAGCAGTATGTAATTTATGATTTTAGATTTTAAAATATATACTTTAATTTTAGTAGTTCAACTTAAAAGGCAAATTGAGAAAGTATAGAGTTCCCATAAACTTCACTGCCCCCATTTTTCCTGTTAACTTGTATATTTGTTATAATTGGGGAACAGTTATTGGTACATTATTAACTCACATTACATTATAATATTAACTCATATTATATTACATTTACTTTAGGGTTTACTCTTTGTGATGTACATTCTATGGGTTTTGACACATGTAAAATGACATGTATCCACCCTTGTAACAATGTATTTAGTGGTGATAATTTATGGCTGAGTGAAATTAAAGGAGGAGAGGGAGGAATTGGGCATACTTTGTTTTAAGGTACTTGCACTATTTGAGAAAATCAAGTTGCTTTTTTACTGGCACATGTACAGGAATAATGTAATATCAGTGTTCAAGTTACCTATATTGAATGTTTGGAAACTAATTTTTTAAAGAGATGATAAATTTTTGGTAATTTTCATTAACAGTTTCTGGAAATATATTTATTATTATTACTTTTTAAATATATTTTTATTTATTTCAGAGAGGAAGGGAGAGGGAGAGAAAGATAGAAACATCAATGATGAGAGGTAATCATTGACCGGCTGCCTACTGCACACCACTTATTGGGGATCAAGCCTGCAACCCAGGCATATGCCCTCGACCGGAATTGAACCCAGGACCCTTCAGTCTGCAGGTTGACGCTCAATCCATTGAGCCACACCGGGTAGGGCAGTTTCTGGAAAATTTAAATGTCCTGTTTTATATCTGAGAAACTGGCAGAAGTGGAAGCATTCTCTTCACTAATTTTTTAGTTATTGTTCTACTCATCCATCAAGTCCAATTCAAGTACCATTGTTTCCACTGAAACTTTTCCAGATATTTAAGAAGTTTTCCCTTCTTTGGAGTTATAACTTAAAATCCTTTCTTTCATTTTTTATTTACTTATTGAATTTATTGACATTGATTAATTAAATAATAGAAGTTTCAGGTATACAGTTCTATAATACATCATCTGTATTTAGTATTGTGTGTTCCCCATCCCAAGTCAGATCTCCACCCTCTATACCTCCCTATATCCCCCATCCTGTTTTCCCTCTGATAATTACCATACTGTTGTCTGCGTCAATAGGTGGGTTTTTGGGTGTGTGTGTGTGCACACGCGCATGTGAGTCTGTGTTTGCATGAATACATAACAAAATTTATGTGTTCACTTTGGGGGTATTAAGTACACATTGTTGTGCTAGTCAACACCATTCATTTTTAGAACTCTGCATCTTGCAGAATTGCAATTTTTTACATGGTAAACAATAGCTTACCATTACTTTCTTCCTCCCAGCTGTTGGCAGCCACTATTCTTTCCATATGATTGTGATTATTTGAAGTGCCTCATATAAATGGAATAAAAATATTTGTCTTTTTAGATCTGATTTATTTTACTTAATGTCCTCAAAGTTCGTCCTTGTCAAAATTTCCTTTTTGAGACTGAGTATTCCATTGAATATATCTTTTTTTTTTTTTTTTGCTTAATTCATCTGCCAAGAACAGCTGGGTTGTTTCCATATTTTAGTTCTTGCTTCGCTATTTCTTGCCACTCCCTTCTGGCCTGCAAAGTTTCTGTTGAGAAATCAATTGATAGTCTTATAGGACCTCCCTTATAGGTAACTGCTTTTTTCTTGCTGCTCGTAACATTCTCTTTTTGTCTTTAACCTTTGGCATTTTGATTATGATGTGCCTTGATGTGGGCCTTGTTTGAGACACTGTGCTTCCTGGACTTGAATGTCTATTTCCTTCACCAGGTTAGGGAAATTTTCTGTCATTTTTCACATAGGCTTTCAAGTTCTTGCTCTCTCTTCTCCTTGTGGCATCCCTATGATAATGAATGTTGGTACTCTTAAAGATGTCCTAGAGGCTCCTTATACTGTCCTCATTTTTTTGGATCCTTTTTCTTTCTATGGTTTTTTTATTAATTGTTAGAGAGAGAGAAAGAGAGAGAAACATCATTGTGAGACATTAATCGGCCATCTCCTGTATGCCTTCCACCAATCCCCCCAGGATTGAGCTCATAAGCAGGGCATGTGCCCTGACTGGGAGTCAAACTAGTGACCTTTTCGTACATGGGACAAGGCTCAGCCAACTGAGCCACACCAGCCAGGACTGGGTTTCTTTTTCTTTTTGCTGTTCTGACTGTATGTTTCTGCTCCTTATCTCTATCAAATCTCTGATATGACCCTTTGCTTCATCTACTCTACTGTTAATTCCCTGTAATGTATTCTTCATTTCTTACTGGTTCCTTTTTATGTTTTTAGTTTTGTTTTTAAGTTTCCTATTTCTTTGTTGAAAGTCTCACTGAGTTCAACTACTGTTCCCCAAGTTTATTAAGCATCCTTATAACCAGTGCTTTGAACTCTATGTCTAGTAGATTGCTTGTCTCCATTTTGTTTAGTTCTTTTTCTGGAGTTTTGTTCTTTTATTTCATTTGAGACATGTTTCTTTGTCTCCTCATTTTGGCAGCCCCCCTGTATTTGTTTTTATGTATTAGGTAGAACTATAAAATTTCCTGAGCTTGGCAGGGTAGCCTAATATAGTATGTGTTTCCAGTGGTACAGCCTCCCCATTCACTTGAGTTTGACATTACAGGGATGCTTCTTCCCTATTCCCCCATATGCACTGTCTGCACCCTGCTATTGTAGGTTACTGTGATGCAAGGCTGGCTGCCACAAGTGCTGGGCCTGAGGCTACTTATGATTGGTATGGGCATACCAAGGCAATATGCTGCTTGTTTGAGAGACTTTAGAAAAGTCTGAAGCATTCAAAGACAGGCCCCTACACATAGAAAAGCCACTGGAAACAGCTTGGGTGGGCCCTTAAGTTGGGTTTGGCAACAATGATAGCCAGGTTGATGGAGACTAACTATATGGCACCTGTCTGCCAGCTCTGTTGGAAAGGGCTCAGAAAAAAAAGAAAAAGGGAAAAAAAGCCCTCTGCCAGTATTCTGTCTGGGAGAAAGCTGCCTGTCCAGCTCTCATCTTGATGCTATACAGTTCAATTCTCCCTTGTACGTCTCTGGTTCCCTTCAGGGAGTTGCAGCCTCTGTGCCTGAGCCTTTTAAGGGGGACATATGGGACTCCAGCAGCTCCCTGTCTCACCCACAATCCCCACTGGTTTTTTTTGTTTGTTTGTTTTTTTAATATATATTTTATTGATTTTTCACAGAGAGGAAGGGAGAGGGATAGAAAGTTAGAAACATCAATGAGAGAGAGAGACATTGATCAGCCGCCTACTGCACGCCCTCTACTGGGGATGTGCCCAAAACCACTGTACATGCCCTTGACCGGAATTGAACCTGGGACCTTTCAGTCCGCAGGCTGACGCTCTATCCACTGAGCCAAACCGGTTTCGGCCCCACTGGTTTTTATAGCTAGAATTCGTAGGGTCTCCTCTCCCTGTCACTGGAACTGTGGACTGTGAGGTCTGGTGTGGGGCTGGGACCCCCTCACTCCTCTGGGGGAGTTCTCTGCAGCCCAGATATCCCTTCTGTTATTTATATGGGTGTGGGACCAGTCCCTTCTACCAGCCTTGATGTGGCTGCTCCTTTATATCCTTAGTTTGTAGGACTTCTGTTCAGCTAGCTTTCTGAACAGAAATGGTGGTTCTATATGATGGTGGTTCTGTAGTTGTAATTCTGATGTGGTGTGGGAGGATTTCAGTACTGCGTTCACCTACAGCATCATCTTGACTGTAAGCCCCCTTTCATTCTTTGAACAAGTTTTTTTACAGAGCAAGATTTTTCATTTTATAAGGTCCAATTTATTGGTATTTTTATTGTGCTGTTTTTAAATATAAGATGCTTTCATTATATCTGTGTCCTGAAAAATTCCTCCTATAAATTTTTCTGAAAGTCTTAACATTTTACTTTTTTCCCTTTTGTAGTCAGTATATTAAGGAAACACCCATAAATTTCAAGAATTGCTTAATTTCTGACACCCAGTTTTAACTTTGGGAACATGACTTTTGGTTGCTGTTAATCCTCACCTGAGGATTATTTTTCCATTGCTTTTCAAAGAGAGAGTGAGAGAGGAAGGGAAGGAAAGAGAAAAAGAGAGAAACATCTATGTGAGGCAGATATACCGACTGATTGCTTCCAGCATGCATCCAGACAGGGGGCAAGGAGTAAACCTGCAACCCAGTTACGTGCCCTTGACTGGGAATCAAACCTGAGACCCTTCATGCATAAGGCCAGTGCTCTAACCACTGAAAACAATGGCCAGGGCAGTACATGACTTTTAAACTACAGTTAAGGCTATTTATAATAATTTGTTATACTACCAGCATTCAATCAGTTACTTTGAAGCACAAGTTAAATGGTTTAAAGCAATGGTTGCCAACCTTTTGGACCTTACAGACCACAAGTGGTCTGTGGACCACCAGTGGTCTGTGGACCACCAGTTGGCGAGTGCTGATTAAAGTAAGCCTGTAACATACCTAAAAAAAAACACCTTCATGTCTCGGACATACAAATTACCCATGTAAAAGTATCATCACTCTTAACTTCTAAGTTAGCCTGAGCCAAAGTCACTGTTCTGAGGCTTATCATGTTGCAGAGAGAAGGTAAAAATGTAACCAAGTACTGATGATACAGTTACTATATTTTTAAAAAGATGGCATGGAGAAGGGATTCATAGGTGCAATTCTATAAGTGCAAGCCCTCAAAAAACAGCTTATTATGGTAAACACCTTCTTTTGAAAGGTATCATTTCTATCACTGATACCTCAGGTTAAATTATATGCCATGCCATCTTCAAATAACAGTTGAGGCAATAGAATAAATGCAGAGGTATTACAATGAATCCCACTTAATGCAACTATACAGATTAACATTTCTCTACAAATTAAGTTCCTTGTCTTCTGACTGCCAATTAAATTAAGGGCCATAGACAAAGTCGATTCATAGCATTTCAGTAAGCTATTCCATGTACATAGCTGAAATTAATTACAAAGTATGGCCTATCAAATGCTAGGGAAAATTATTAAAGGTAGTTTTTACAGGTATTAAACTTACCTAGCACACTGAAGTTATAAATACAGGGCAAAATAAGAGCCTTTATATTTGAGTTTATTCATCATTTAACTGTTAAAGCACTACTATAAGTTGAATATTAAAACAAAAGCAATAGCAAGTGGTAAGTATGTTATGATTATAGTTCTTAACTCATTCACTACTGCATATAAAATGCCAACAATGAGTTTTATTCACTGGCCCCTTTAGGAAGTCTGACACCTAACACCACTCCTATGATAAATTTGCATGCCTTCATTTAGCATGCACTTGATAACTCTGACAATCAGATCTGGATGAGAGGTGATGACTGTGGTTTGGTTGCCAAAATAGCTATGGCTTTTTTTTTTTTTTTAATGGAACATTTTACGAATTTTTGTCTTATCCTTGCATAGGGGCCATGCTAATCTTCTCTGTATCATTCCAATTTTAGTATATTTCCTGGCTCCAATCCTGGTTTTTGGTGTCCTTCATCATGGAATGTTATCTTCTGGTCATTTTTCATACCTTTGTCAAATGTGAACTTCTAGAATCTTCTTCTCTCCAACTGTCTTCCTTCCATTGCAGCTTTTGCATCTGTCTTCAGTGCATCTGGCCTGGCATTCCATGCACACAGACTGAATTTGCTGAAGGTCCCATCTGATGAATTCTCATTTGCATTCCCAGTACCTCCTAGAATGGGCCAGTACTCTACTGCTCCTTTCTTCTCACCTGGGTCTTCACATTTGTTACAAATCATACTTGTTTGCTGAGCTAGTTTTCTGGTTGCATCATTATATAAATCTAAGGTTATTGAGAGCTGATGCTTCTTTTTATCTGCATCCTTGCTCCTCCTCTAAAGAATATGACAAAGATGTCCATGGGAGAGCCAAAACTGTCCCCTCTCCACCTTCTTTAATTGCCTGTTCTTCTCCTTTGTCATATAATTCCCTTTTCTTTGCATTAGAGAACACTTCATAAGCTTGAGAAATATGTTTAAACTTCTTCATTGGGATTCTTATCAAGTGGTACTTCAAGGACAGCTTCCTTAACCTTTCAGTTCTTTTTGGGTGGCATTGGGTTTGACTCCCAGAAAATCATAGTGTTTTTTTTTTGTGTGTGCGTTTTTTTGTTTTTTTTTTGTTTTTTTTGTTTTTACCATTTTTGACAGCCAAGTAAGCAGTCCACGGCCGGTGTGAGGGAGTGGGAAAGAGCCCATTGCTGTGTGCAGCTTGGGCAGCCGTGCTCCCATTGAGCATTCTGGAAAGTCCCACCAACATTTTACATTCAAATCTGTGATCCATTCTGAGTTAAATTTCAAGTAAAGGGTAAGATTTAGGTTAAGGTTCTTTTTTTTTTTTTTTTCTTTTTGCCTATGGAGGTCTAGTTGCTTCAGCACTGTTTCTTAGAAAGGTTGCATTTTTCCTCTGTGGAACTGCCGGCATCTTTGTTGAAAATCATTTGGAAATATTTGTCTGGATAGGCATTTTTTTTTTTTAAATAAGGAAAGGTGTACAAAATAGAAAGTAAAAATCACATGCAATTCCATTCCTCTGAGATAATCTTCTGTCTGTAATAATAAAAGTGTATTAGACCAGATGTCTTTCCGGACGACCTTCTGGACGATGCTGGGGCTGCAAGGGAAGCCCGGGTCCTGGGTGCCTGCCTGTAGCTGGAGGGAAACCTGGGGCCCAGGTGCCAGAAGGAAGCCGAGCCGGCAGCCAGGGGAAGGAAGGCCTACTCTTTCATGAATTTTGTGCATCAGGCCTCTATTTTGTTGTGTTTCTTTCTAGTCTTTCCTTAAATCTTTGTGTATGTGCATAAGATATATTTTTTGTTTTAAAAACAAACTATTCCTAGCTTTTTGTTCTTTTATTATGAGCAATTTTGTTTTATGTAGCTCTGCTGTAATTTATTATTGATGATATTTTATAGTATTTCCATTTGTTTTTTATAGCATAATATTCAACGCATAATGAATAGATTCTCAGTTTTAACTTGTTAAATTAATTTAGACATATTCATCATTTACCTTAAAAAGAACAAAACTCTACTTTTTGTCCACTTCTAACCTATTTCTGCCAAGCATTGCAGTATATACTAGTACAGTATTGGGCACTTCAGAGTAGAGTACTTCTTTGAATTGTATATGGTGAAGAGATTTCAGTGTATCAATTTACAGAGCACAGTTGCTTTCTACACTTTGGATATCTGTCTACCTTGTTTACTTCCTAAGTAGGAGCAAGGATTTGAGGCAGGTTTCTGGATATTCTATTCTCTGAGGTTTAGAAGTTATATATAGCAACAGCATTTACACATCTACCTTGTGCTAAGAACTGTTCTAGGCTTCGGGGAGAAGACATGGAACAAATACTATATGAAGTCCTGTTTAATTATGTTATAGGCCAGTGGTAGGCAAACTGCGGCAGCTCACAAGCCAGGGTTTGCCACTCTGTTGACTGAGTTTGCTGACCACTGTTGTAGGCTATAAGTAGCACCACCTTTATTCTAGTAAAGAAACTGAGCTGCGGCATTCTTTTCTTTTGTCAGGATCCATTGTGCCATATGGCCTCTTTATTTATGTAGTTAGCTTGCTGTGTAACTCTCTAAGTATGTTTGCTTGTTTGGTTGGCTTGGGAATCTTTTGAAATAATACTTCAAGGCAAACTTTTAAAAAAAACACCTAACTGTTCTTTTATTTGTTCACCATATGGTGGAATTATTTAATAAGATCTCTATATGTTCAATTTGACTATTTTGACTATTATTTTAATATTCTTAAGAATAAGATTTGAGGTGATTTCTTAATAGGATGTGAATACTATAGTTAATAAGATTGGAAAATTAGATCCAAAAAAGGAGTGAAGAACTACAAAACTTTTAAGTAATTTAGCATCATTGCTGTGCTAGAACATCTGATTTAACTTTCTCATTACGCCAAGTAAAAATAACATCACAAGTTCTATAGAGGAGATGAAAGATTTTTTTAGTGTTTAAATTATAAATGATTTTCAAAATGTCAATTCCCTTATGAAAGAGCTACTGAGTAATGAGTGGATAGTGTTGACAATAATTTACAGCATATATTCTATGGCTCTCAGCTTTTTTTCATACGATTTTTTAAATAAAAAGAAAAGAATACAATATACAAAAACTCAGCAAAGATGGATTATATATGACAGACAGTAGGCAATTATGCTTCCAAATAATAGATTTTTAAAAATACTTGATCTAAGGGTATAGTATTTTCAATATCCCTTAACCATTATTGTTCGCATTTTTCCTAGCTTGATAGAAGACAATTTCAAGGTTTTGTTTTCTAATGAAAAACTAGCATATCAGAAATCTATTTTGCTTATTGATGCTCTGGAAATCAGTTGAGGAAATCATATGTTTGTTTATTATTGTGTTAAGAAAGTTGAGAAGTATTTATAACTGACTAAAAGGCTGTTTCTTCTCTACAAGAGTACTTGTTATTGTAAAGCCAAGTGTAGATCTGCTCCTAGCACCTAAATGCAAAAGCTTGACTGAGTCCATTAAAAGCACCAAAGAATGATAAGATGATTTTAGCTTAAGAGATTTTCAAGGTTTCCATTCTTGAAATAAATATTTATACGTATGTTATGAATAAAATCCTCATAGTCCCAGGAAATGTCAAATTTTAGGCAGCATGGTGTTTCAATTTGCTTGACTGAGTTTAAAAAAAAAATCAAAACTTATCAGATAATTGATAGAGGAGACTAAGGATGAGGTAGTATTCAACACTAAATATTTGAATCGCATGTTGGAATAAGTGACACCAGCACAGAGCAGAGATGGTAATGTACAGCCATTACTTTCTTCGTAATAAGCTAACATCAGGTCTAGTTATTCTTTTCTTTAATAGACTTGATTTTTTTCAGAGCAGTTTTATGTTCACAGCAAAATTAAGTGTAAGGTATAGAAATTTCCCATATATCCCGTCCCCAGTATGCATAGCTTCTCCCATTATCCATTTAACTCTAACAAGTGTACCACAATGACAAATAATTATCACCCCAAAGTTAGTGGTTTATTTTAGGGTTCACTCTTGGTGGTGTACATCTTATGAGTTTGGACAAATATATAATGATATGTATTCATTATTATGGCATCATAGATAATAGTTTCACTAACCTAAAAATCCTCTTTGCTCTGCCTGTTCATCCTCTCTCCACCCCAACAATTATATGTATGTAGCCTTTTCAGATTTTTTTTTTTACTTTGCAGTATGCATTTAAGATTCCTCCATGTCTTCCTGGCTAGTTAGCTCATTTCTTCTTAGCACTTAATAATTCGTTGTATGGATTTACAGTTTATCCATTTGCCTCCTGAAGGACATCTTGGTTGCTTACAAATTTGGGCAATTCTGAATGAAACGGCAATAAACATTCATGTATAGGTCTTTGTGGAGATATACATTTTTAATTGTTTGATCTGAATACCAAGTAGCATGACTGCTGGATCATATGGTAAAAGTATGTTTAATTTTCTACTAAAGCACCATACTGTCTTCTAAAGTGGCTGTACCATTTTGCATTCTCACCAACATTAAATGGGTTTCTTGTTCTCACCAGCATTTGATGGTATCAGGGTTACAGATTTTGGCCATTCTAATAAGTTTACAGTGCTAGCTCATTGTTTTATTTCTGATGACATATGATCTGGAACATCTTTTCATAAGTTTACTTGCCATCTCTATAACTTCTTTGGTATTGTGTTAAGATCTTTGACTAATTTTTTAAATTGGATTGTTTTCTTATTGTTGAGATTTCCTAGTTCTTTTTGTATTTTGGATAACAATTATTTATCAGATGTGTCTTTTGCAAATACTTCTGCCAGTCTGTGGCTTGTCATATTCTCTTGACATTGTCTTTTTCAGAGTAGAAGTTTGTCATTTTAGTGAAGTCTAGCCCTTTCTTTCATGGATTGTGCCTTTGATGTTTGTATCTTAAAAATCATCACCATACCCAGAGTCAAGTAGCTTTTCTTCCATATTATCTTCTAGGACTTTTATAGTTTTGTATTTTACATTTAGGCCTATGATCCATTTTGAGTTTATTTTTTGTGACAAGTGTAAGGTTTGTGTCATTTTTTTGCAAATGGTGGTCCAGTTTTGACACCATTTGTTGAAAAGAATGTCTTTGCTCAATTGTATTCCTTTTGGAGCTGGAATATTTTAAAATTACACAGAAGTATTTTATGAATTTGTGGTCACCTTTTCTCAGAGATACAGTACATAGGCTAAGTCAAGCTACAGTATATATGCTTACAGTCACAATTCAGAGCTACACCAGCTTGATTCTGAGATGCTGAGTGTATTTCCCCAGGAAAGAGCTTTTGGCTCACTGTAAAACAAATGCTGAACACTATTTTTGCTTTTCATTTTTTTTCCATAAAAGCAATAATTCTCTTTGGATTTCTTTTTGTTAAAACAAAGCAAAAAAACAGAAAAACAGTCTTTCCTAAAAGTATAAAAGCAGAGTGATGTACTTCGAACTTTCTGATGGCAGGGCAGGGGGTGGAAGGAAGGTGCAGATCAATATAAGTTAATTAAGCAACACACTTCTCTCATCTGTGGAATGGGTACAAAACTAGAACCTGCTTTACAGGGTTAATCTAAATCATAAATGAGATTGTTTATGTTATATTTTTATTTGATAATCTAAGGGAGAAGAGGTCAGTTCCCCTGATTAAATAAATAGTCACGTTTTGCATGTTTTAAAAATTCTTATGGCACACCGGTTAAAAATTGCTGCAATATAGCAAGATAATATTTTGAACTGTACATTCTTTACTACAGTGATTTCTTAGTAAGACTTGGTATTTCTTTAAAGCCCAAACATTGTTATCCTACATAACAAAGATAGTAGTAGTTTTCTTTCTAGTGTCCAGACATCTTACCAGAATGTTTATTTCTTGCTTTCTAGCAGATTCTTAACCATGTGCCATTTTATTTTATTTTTTTAAAAAATATTTTATTGATTTTTTTACAGAGAGGAAGGGAGAGGGAGAGAGTTAGAAACATTGATGAGAGAAAAGTCAATCAGTTGCCTCCTGCACAACCCCTACTGGGGATATGCCTGCAACCAAGGTACATGCCCTTGACTGGAATTGAACCTGGGACTCTTCAGTCCGCAGGTTGGCACTCTATCCACTGAGCCAAACCGGTTAGGGAAACCATGTACCATTTTAACTGTTTTCTGACTTTTTAAAATTAATTTCTGTTTTGTATCCCCTATCCCAGTGATCGGCAAACTCATTAGTCAATAGAGCCAAATATCAACAGTACAACAATTGAAATTTTTTTTTGAGAGCCACATATTTTAAACTTAAAGTTCTTCTAACGCTACTTCTTCAAAATAGACTTGCCCAGGCCATGGTATTTTGTGTAAGAGCCACACTCAAGGGGCCAAAGAGCCGCATGTGGCTCAGGAGCCACGGTTTGCCAACCACACCCTATCCTACCTAATAAAACGGGAATATGCTAATTGACCCATCCTCAAAGATGGTGGTGCCCACAACCAATAAGAAGGGAATATGCTAATTGACTGCCATGTCCTCAAAGATAGTAACGCCCACAACCACAAGATGGCGGCACCCAGTCCCCTCAGCTCCGCTGGGGCGGCAGGCCTAGGATGGTGGCTGCCCAGGGCTAGCCCAAGGCGCAGGCAAGCCTTGGATGGCAGCTGCCCAGCCGCCCAGGGCCACCCGAAACTCAGGTAACCAGGGCTGGCCGAAGTTTGCACTGCCAGCAGTGGCAGCAACAGAGGTGTGATGGGGGCATCACCTTTCCCTGATCCCTGGGTCACCTTCCACCCCTGCAGGCTCTCGGACTGCGAGAGGGGGCAGGTTGGGCTTAGGGACCCCCCTCCAATGCATGAATTTTCATGTACTGGGTCTTTAGTTCTCTATAATAATAAAAGCATAATGTTCTAATTAGACCAAGTATTGCTCCAGACGACCTTCCTAACGAAGCTGGGGCTGCAAAGTCTGGGTTCTGAGTGCCTGCCAGCAGCCAGAGGAAAGCTGGTACCAGCAGCCAGGGAAGGGCTACGAATTTCATGAATCGGGCCTCTAGTATTTTATAAGCCCTTTGAGGTCAGAGAGCCACATATTCTACTTTATATTCTCACAGCACCCTTAGTAGTGAGGAAGTACTAAATGATGTAGTTAAGAATTATAAGAAAAAGTAATGCTTGATTAGAAGAAAATTAAATTTTTGTTTTTCTTCTAGTCTCTACATATATGATGCTATTTTACTTAAAAAGTAAATGAGTCTTGAGCTTTAAAGGATGTTTAAGATGGCTTAATAGAATCATAGGTATTATACCTAAAACTAGTGACCTGGTGCACAAAATTTGTGTACATTAAAAGGGAATTAAATAGAGGAAATATTTTACCCAAACCGGTTTGGCTCAATGGATAGAGTGCCGGCCTGCAGACTGAAAGGTCCCAGGTTCGATTTTGGTCAAGGGCATGTATCTTGGTTGCGGGCACATCCCCAGTAGAGGCCTGCAGGAGGCAACTGGTTGATGTTTCTCTCTCATCGATGTTTCTAACTCTCTATCCTCTCCCTTCCTCTCTGTAAAAAAATCAATAAAAAAAAAAAATATATATATATATATATACACACACACACACATACACACACACACACACACATATATATATATATAGAGGAAATATTTTAATATTGCTATTTGCCCTTTATAATAGACAATCTGAATCCTACTAAAAATGAATCTTTTAATAGATAAGGCTTTTATCATGTGGTGATATTTTTAAGCTTTACTTATAAGTGTTAATCTTTCTGTAACAAAATGTTAACAGTGATTAGGTAACTCCAAAGCAAACACATTAGCATTATAGGAAAATGAGGATTTCAAACTATTATTATTATTTTTTTTTCTGTATTGTTTTTGATTACTACTTTTTTCTATTCTTTAGTAATGGTTCCTTCTCTATTCTCTTCTCTAATTTAGGAAAAAATATACTTATAAAAAAATTCATCTTAAGAAATAAGACCTTTGCCTTCACCAGGTGAATTTGCATTTTAAAAAAAATATAATTTATTGATTTTTTTACAGAGAGCAAGGGAGAGGGATAGAGAGAAACATCGATGAAAGAGGAACATCGATCAGCTACCTCCTGCATGCCCCCTACTGGGGATGTGCCCGCAACTAAGGTACATGCCCTTGACCGGAATCGAACCTGGGACCTTTCAGTCTACAGGCCGACACTCTATCCACTGAGCCAAACCGGTCTCGGCTGAATTTGCATTTTAATAGAGGTGTTTGGAGAGGGTCCAAAATAAATAAATAATGGTGGAATTTGAAGCAGTATGGCACGGTGTCCAGGATCCTCAAATTAGGTCATGCTTTTTAATAGGTTTGGCTTTAGTTTCTAGGGTGGTATACACACTGCATAAAAAACATATTAGTGGCATTAACTGGTGTCCTTGTATGTTTCCTTTTTTTTAAAAGCTATTTTTCAATTGAGCTATAATTCACATGCAGTAGAATTCACCTATTTAAAGTGTACAGTTCGGTATTTTTAGTACATTTACAAGGCTCTGCAACCATTTTCACTATCTGTAACTCTTAAAACATCTTATCATCCCCCCCAAATCCATACCTATTATTAGCCACTCCTATAGCCCCTGCTCCTAGACTCTGGAAATCACTAATCTACTTTCTACTTCTATTCATAATTTGCCTATTCAGAAAGGAATCATGCAATATTTGGTGTTTTATTTCTGGTTTCCTTTTTTTTATGATTTTATTGATTTTTAAGCAGAGGGACAGAGAGATAGAAACATCGATGAAAGACAGATACCATCGATTGTTTGCCTCCTACATGCCCCCTACTGGGGATTGAGCCTGAAACTCGGGCATGTACCCTGACCAGGAATCAAACTGTGATCTCTCGGTTCCTGGGTTAACACTCAACCACTGAGCCACCACAGGCGAGTCTGTGTCTGGCCTTTACCACAGCATAATGTTTCCAAAGTTCATCCATGTCATAGCATGTTTCTCTTATCACTTTTTACAGCTGAATAATCATCCATTGTGTGGATATACATTTTATTTATCTAATCATTAGTGGATGAATATTAGATTGTTTCTCCTTTTTGGCCTCCCTGTTAATTCTATTGTGAACAGTTAGTTGCTGCACGTTTTTCTGAAAGCATGTATTTTCAATCCTTGGTTATATACTGAGGAGTGGAATTGATGGTCATGTGGTAATTATGTATAACTTTTTGGAGGAACTGCCAAACTATTTTCCAAAAGTGACTATCAATTTACATTTCCCTCTGTAATGTATGAGGGTTCCAGTTTCTCCACACCCTCACTGACACTTGTTATTGCATGTCTTTCATTATAGCCATTGCTAATTGCTGTAAAGTTTTATCTCGTGGTTTTGATTCATATTTCCCTAACACCTATTGATGTTGAGCCTCTTTTCGTGTGCTTATTAGCTATTCCTATATCTTTGAAGAAATGCCTGTTCACATCTTTTGCCCAATAGTTTTATTTGCTTTTTATTGTTGTATTTTAAGAGTTCTTTATATATTTTGGATACTAGTCTCTTATCAAATATATAATTTAAAATTTTTTTCTCTCATTCTCTGGATTGTTTTTTTTCCCTTGGTTGCTAGATAGGATTGATATTCTTTTTAATTTTAATGGGAATGTCTCTGGTATTTTTTCTATTTTCTTGAACATGATGCTAATAGTTCATTTTTTTTTTTAACTGAGGAAATATCCCTATTTCTAGTTTACTAAAATTTTTTTCAAGAATGTTAGATTCCTTTTGGCAGTTTCAAGAAGATTCCTCCACCCCCACCACCACCCCTTCATCTATTTGTGTGATGTACTGTTAATAGATTTTTCTCATGTTTATTCATATTGGCATTCCTAGAATTTATTCTCCTTAGCGTGTGTGGTATTACTACTATATTTGAGTTTCTCCTCAAATATATACAAATGGTATATGTGTATTTATGTTAATTATGGATATTTGATAGGTGCTGTTATTTGAATTATGTTCAATTTGTATCATGAATTGGGAACATAATCAGTCCTGAATCTTGTGATTAAATTTCATTCCTTGAATGTTTGCAAGTGATGGTACCAAATGATTGGGACTGTCGCTAGGCACTGGCAGTGGGTACAAGCAGTGGCTCCAGCACCGGCTGTGTGTGCGAGTAGGGCTAGTGCTGGCAGTGGGTGTGAGCGGCCGCAATTGCCCCTCAGGAGCAGGAGGGTTGGAGAAGCCCTGAGGGCCGATTGGAACAGGCACCTGCTACCAGTGCCGAGTGATTTGGGCTAACAATGGGCGCCGACAGCGGGTGCTAGTGGTGGCCCCAGCTCCAGCAGCAGGAAGGAGCAGGGCCATTGCGGGCAGCAGTGCAAGCACCGGGAGGGACTGTGGTGAGTAAGGAGCAAAGAATTTTCAGTAACCACCAAAGGCTCACTCCGATGACAGCGACCAGTGCCCCACCTTGGTCTGATGTCCCCGTTCACCTGCTCCACCATACCCCGACACCTGCTATCTTCCACACTCTGCTGCCGACACCCACCATGTTCCGTGCATGCCTCCTGGTGGTTAGTGCACATCTCAGCAACTGGTTGTTCGGTTGTTCCACCATTCAGTCTGTTTGCATATTAGCCTTTTATTATATCGGATAGTGAAATGAAAAAACGTTTTCTGTAAAAATAGGTCCTCTTGTTCTACAAATTATGTCATTCCTCTGAAACTGACATGGAGAAGATTTCTGAAGATTTTTCTTATACCTTGAGCAATTTTCCTTCATGAAAGAATCTTGAGTTTTGAGGGTGGGGGTAGAAGTAAGGGAAGAATCTTTAGTTTTATTTCTAAGTAGAGGCCTGGTGCATGACATTCGTGCACCGGGGATGGGAGTTACTCAGCCTGGCTTCTGGCTGAGCGATGCTCCCCTGGTGGTAGTGCAGTGACCACCAGGAGGAAGCTCCTGCATTGAGTGTCTGCTCCCTAGTGGTCAGTGCATATCATAGTGACCGGTCATACTGCTATAAGGTCTATTTGCATATTAGGGTTTTATTATATATCCTAAATCAGAATCTCTTAGAAGGTGTGGTAATATAAAATACTCTACATGACTTTTATTCAGTTAGTTCCACCATTGCACCCCAGGTTTCTGTTTTCCTCCTCATGAGCAGGTTTTTTATTGGTGAGAGATTTTGCTAGGATTATGTGAATTGTTGCCTAAATTGCTGTATAAAAAAATTTCAATGGGTTCTTCTCTTTCTTTAACTAGATTATTTCCACCTGCCTACAGATGCATTGTTGTGACTCTACCCTCACTATTCTATTTTTCTAATGTCCTTCCTAGCCAAACAGCCTAACTTGTCTATATTTGTTATGTCAAGTTATGCTGTTCTTATTTCTTGAATCCCCTCCAAACAGTTTGGTCTCTACCACTCCACAATAAGTGATATTGTCAAGATAATAACCTTTGTATTACTTACTATACAGTGGTAATTCTCATTAACATACTAGTAGCTGATAACTTCTTGAATCTTTTTTTCTATCTCCATGTATGCCTTTGATGCTTTCATCTAATTTTATTGCTTTAAATATCATCTCTAAGCGGATGACTTCCAAATTTATATCCTCAGCTTGGATCTCTTTCCTCCATCTCTGAACATCCATATCCAGCTGTCCACTCAGGATTCCACTAAGACATCTGTCAGGTGTTTTACATTAATGTTTTAATGCACAAGTCCCTCTCATCTCTCTTCTCTCCAACATGCTCCTTCCATGGTCTTAGTCCATTTCAGTTTTATTGGCAGTTCCATTCTACCAGGCTATTACATATGTGGGAATATGTAGAATGACACATTTAGTGGCCATCCTTTGCTTGCTATATACAAAGGTATTGTTTGTGGCATGTACTATATGTAGAATTTGTGGAGAAGATTAAACAACTCAGTACTCCTAAAAACTACTTAGCATAGAGACAAATACATTTACATTAGAGTGATTCTGTAAAATTTGGAAACACATTTATTAATATCACTAAATTTTTAAAAATTATTTATGATGTACGTATGTGCTTTTTAATGCAGTTATTTAGGGTTTCATGTTATCTAACTTTGGAATATGTTGGTTAGAGGTATAGAAAATTTAGCATTGGTTTAAGCAAATAGAAATTTTGTTTTTTTACGAACTAAGAAACCCAGAATTAGATAGTAGTTAGCATTGCTTCAGCTAATTTTTTTAAAAATATATTTTGCTGATTTTTTACAGAGAGGAAGGGAGAGGGATAGAGAGTTAGAAACATCAATGAGAGAGAGACATCTATCAGGTGCCTCCTGCACACCCCCTACTGGTGATTTGCCCGCAACCATGATACATGCCCTTGACCGGAATCGAACCTGGGATCTTTCGGTCCACAGGCCGACGCTCTATCCATTGAGCCAGACCGGTTTCGGCTGCTTCAGCTAATTTTAACAGCAATGCTATTAGAGACTCCACAACTGGTTTTGTGCTTTTACACTGTCAGCCTTATTGATTTGGTGTTAATCCTCTTGCTTGCTGACTTTTACGGTTTTGGATGATTGTTGCATAGTAGACATTACATTCACATCTAGTCCTGGATAAGGAAAGAACATTAAAAAAAATTTTTTTAGAACCTCATTCCACCTCTAAAGCAGACTTCCGAGTATATGACGGTTTTAATTGTTATCCATTCATTGCCTTTCCAGGATTGTAATTATGTATAGGCTCTAACTGGTTTGACTCAATGGATAGAGCGTCGGCCTGAAGACTGAAGGGTCCCAGATTTGATTCCGGTCAAGGGCATGTATCGTGGTTCTGGGCACATCCCCAGTATGAGGTGTGAAGGAAGCAGCTGATCAATGTTTCTCTCTCATCCATGTTTCTAACTATCTCTCCCTTTTCCTCTCTGTAAAAAATCAATAAGATATATTTAAAAAAAAAAAATAAAAGTTAGCCATTTATTTGGAAGTTAGCAATTTTGCATGCGTCAGTTTACACTGGTGAATTTTTGAGAATTTTAATTTACGTTTTGAGGTAAATAAGAAATTAGAAAAGATATCCTTAGAGTCATAAAGATCTAATTTTTGTGTTTTTTTTTTGTTTGTTTTCATAGAATGTTGGCTCAATTAAGAAACAGCAGGGAGATAAATTCAGCCAAGTGGTAAGTGGCTTTAATTTTTGTTGTTATAAAGTGTTTTGGGGGAAGAAAAAAGAAAGTGTTTTGGCTTATTATTATGCCTTTTTTTTTTTCTTGGATTGTTCCTCTTTCTACATTTGATTAGGAAAATTTTTCATCTACCATGTTAAGTCTGATTTATGAAGTGACTCTTGCTTATCACAACATTAAAATCCTCATTAGTAGTCTCCATGTTGATCATTTCCTGTTCAGACCAGGCAAAGCTTTCTCCCTTTGGTTTGTTTTCTTACAGTATTGTGTAAGGGAGGATCTCTTTGGGTATTATCACTCACTTATTTCCTCCTCTCCCCTCAATAATTAAGGTTCCTTCATTTTTTTAAATTTAATAAATCTTTATTGTTCAGATTATTACAATTGCTCCTTTTTTTCCCCACATAGCTCCCCTCCACCCAGCTCCCACTCTTTCTTCTGCCCTTACTTCTCCCCCATTGTCCTCATCCATAGGTGTATGATTTTTGTCCAGTCTCTCCCTGCACCCCCCTCAACCCTTTCCCCCTAAGAATTGTCAGTCCACTTCCTTTCTATGCCTTTGATTCTATTCTATTCATCAGTTTATTCTGTTCATCAGATTTTTTTATTCACTTGATTTTTAGATTCATTTGTTGATAAATATGTGTTTGTTGTTCATAATTTTTATCTTTACCTTTTTCTTCTTCCTCCTCTTCTTAAGGAGTACTTTTCATAAAATACTGATTTTGTGTTGATGAACTCCTTTAGTTTTTTCTTATCTGTGAAGCTCTTTATCTGCCCTTCAATTCTGAATAACTTTGCTGGGTAGAGTAATCTTGGTTGTAGGTTCTTACTATTCATCACTTTGAATATTTCTTACCACTCCCGTCTGGCCTCTAGAGTTTCTGTTGAGAAATCAGCTGACAGTCGTATGGGTGCTCCCTTGTAGGTAAATCCTTTGTAGGTAATTAACTGTTTTTCTCTTGATGCTTTTAATGTTCTCTCTTTATCTTTTGCTCTTAGTATTTTAATTATGATGTGTTTTGGTCTGGTCCTCTTTGGATTCCTTTCGTATGGAGTTCTGTGCGCTCCCTGAACTTGTAAGTCTATTTCTTTCACAAAGTGGGGGAAGTTTTCAGTCATTATTTCTTCAAATAGGTTTTCAGTATCTTGCTCTCTCTCTTCTTCTGGCACCCCCATAATTCTGATGT
This sequence comes from Lasiurus cinereus, assembly GCA_011751065.1. Taxonomy (NCBI): domain Eukaryota; kingdom Metazoa; phylum Chordata; class Mammalia; order Chiroptera; family Vespertilionidae; genus Lasiurus; species Lasiurus cinereus. The sequence goes on along the minus strand of JAAGEH010002531.1, from coordinate 47,903,931 downwards.
TGGTACGCTTGAAGTTGGCCCAGAGGCTCCTTACACTATCTTCACATTTTTGGATTCTTTTTTCTTTTCCAGTTGACTGTTTTCTGCTTTTTTATATTTCAAATATTTGACTTGATTTTTGCGTTCCTTTAGTTTGCTGATATGTCTCTGGATAATATTTTTTATTTCAGTCAGTTTGTTTTATTTCTAGTTGGTCCTTTTTCATCTCCTCTTGGGTCTCGCTAAATTTATCGACCTTTTCTAGGAAATTCTTAAAAAACCTTGTAACTGTGGTTTTGAACTCTATATTCAGTTGTTTCGTTTGTGATCTCTTCCTTTTTCTCAGCATTTTCGCTGCTTCCCTGAGTTGGTAGAGTAGCTTTGTGTGCTAGGTGTCCTATATGGCCCAGTAGCTCCGCCTCCCCAGTTACCTGAGGTGCGCTCTCTTGGTGTACCTCTTTGTGGACTGTGTACAGCCTTGCAGTTAATTCTTGATTGTTGTTGGTATCACTGGGGGGAATTGAACTCCAGGCCAATTGGTTGTGAGGATCAGCTGTGTCTACGCCGGGATGAACATCTGTACTGGAGTCAGACTGATAATACAAGACATGCGAGATTGCAAAAGCCTCTGTGCTCAGCTTGGATCGGTGGAGTCTCAGGGATGAGTAGATAGCCTTGGCTTCCCGTCAGCCCTGCCCTATGAGGCCCCATGGGTCTCAGTGTCTCTCGGTAATCGCTGCAGCCCTCTCTGCATGTACTCCTGCACCTCCAGACCTCTGCCTTTCCAGCTCCCCTGAGTTTCTGTGGGCTCCAGGACCCGTGTGAGTCTGGGTCCCCAGGATCTCGCCCAAAACTGGGGTTCAGTGCAGTCAGAACTGGATTTCAGCACAGTTGGGAGATTCTGTCTTCCTCCTGTTAGAGAAAGCCAGTGGCACAATCAGCAGTTAGTCCTCTCTGCACGCACTTGTGCACGCCTTGAGACCTCTGCCTTTCGAGGCTTCCCTAAGTTTCCGTGTACTCCTCCCTTTTCACTACAGTCCATACTTCTCCTATATGAGTCTCGCCTGGAACTGGGGTTCAGTGCAGTCTGGAGTTTCTGTCTCCCTCCCGCTAGAGGAAGCCAGCCAGGCACTCTGCTGCCCCTCCTCTCTATGCACATTTCTCCGTACCTCAGCTTTTTGCAGCTCCTCTGAATCTTTGTGGGCCCCTCTCTTTCCTTCTAGTTGTAGAATTTCCACTCAGCCAGCTTTCCTGTGGTTCTGGATGATGTCCATTCTGTCTTTTAGCTGTAGTTTTGAAATTGTTGTGCAAGGCAGCAGTTTAGGTGTTCACCTATGCCGTCATCTTGGTTTCTCTCCTTTATATTTGCTCCTGATTTTGATAAGGAATTTTTGGACTGGAACCCAGATTCTTTGTCCACCGGAGTCAAAGAATGAATCCACAGACAGAAGGTGGTAGAGCAAAGGTGGAAATTTATTAAAAAACAAGTGAAGGTTTCCTCATTTTTAATCAGCAGTATTTAGTCTGCTGAAGTGGGTCCATTTTTGTATTGGCTCAAGGACCACTGTATTTATTTATTTATTTTTTATTTTTTTAAATATATTTTATTGATTTCTTACAGAGAGGAAGAGAGAGGGATAGAGAGTTGGAAACATTGATGAGAGAGAAACATCGATCAGCCGCCTCCTGCATGCCCCCTACTGGGGACGTGCCCACAACCAGGATACATGCCCTTGACCGGAATCGAACCTGGGACTTTCCAGTCCGCAGGCTGATGCTCTATCCACTGAGCCAAACCGGTTTTGGCAGGACCACTGTATTTAATCTAAAGTCTAAACTGTTCTCTTCATAGCTTTTGTTCACAGAAAGTTTTCATTTAAGATATAAACTCTTTTTGTAGCTCCCTAGAGCTATGCATCTAATTCATTTTCTGAGTTAATTGTCTCTTCTGACTCTGATTTCTGACCATCTGTTTGCGACATGATCTATTCATGATTAGCAATATAGGAAAATCTTGGAAATTGTTTTACGTTTGTTAACTATTATTTTGAGAGTGCACAAATAATGGTGGACCGAGAATTGACTTGGGATGGTGAACAACACAATACAGTGTACAGATGATGTGTTGTAGACTTATACACCTGAAACCTGTATAATTTTGTTAAGCTGTATCACTCCAATAAATGCAATAAAAAAAACCAATTACTCTGCCCTGTAAATTGCCTTATACCTCAGGTGACGTACACAGATAATATCTAAAACAACTTTTTAAAAGCACATCTATCTATCTATATCTTTATATCTATAGATCTGTATAGATATAGATATAAAAGCCTAACTGACTGTTACCACCGGTGACACACACTGATCACCATGGGGCAGATGCTCAATGCAGGAGCTGCCTCCTGGTGGTCAATGGGCTCCCACAGCCAACCTCCTGTGGCTGGCCAACCTCCCACAGACCTTCCCCCACTCTGGCTGAGGTCCCTCCCCCGAGCCAGCCAGCCCCCATTGGCCCTGATCACCAGTCAGGCCAAGGGACCCCACCCATGCACGAATTCATGCACTGGGCCTCTAGTTTAATAGCATTCCATGTCCTTTATTCTCATAAATTAGACTCACAAATCAATTATGGTTTCTGGAAAATGGACTTTTAGGCTATATTTTTCAAGTTCTTGGCTACTATCATATTATGTAAATATAGAGTCCCAGTGCATGCACTGGAGGGAGGGGGTTCCCTCAGCCTGGTCTGCCCCTTTTCACAGTCCAGGAGCCCTCAAGGGCAGGCGGTGACTCAGCAATCAAGGGAAGGCAACGCCCCATCACACCTCTGCTGCTGGCACTGCCAGCAGCGCAAGTCTCACCTGGCTTTGCTTACCTGAACCTCGGGTGACCATGGATGGCTGGGAAGCTGCCATCTGAAGCTTACTGGCTGGCTCTGGGCTGCTCTGCAGCTGAGGGGACTTTGGAGGCAGGCATGTGGGGCAGGCCCGATCTTGCCTCACATCTGCCATCCTGGTAGGTCTAAAGGGACTGGGTGCTGCTGTCCTCCTTATTGGCTGTGTATGCCACTATCTTTGAGGGTGGGGCAATCAGTTAGTATATTCCCTCCTTATTGGATCTGGACACTACCATCTTTGAGGGCAGGGCAGTCAATCAGTATATTCCCTCCTTATTGACTGTGGGCACTGCCCTCTTTGTAACGGCATGAGGATCAATTAGCATATTCCCTCTTTATTAGGTAGGATAAGCAAAGTAGTTATAATATGACAAATCAAAATAACAGAGACATCTCACCATAGTTGTTCCATAGAACTTCAGTTATAGAAATGTTCTGTATTTTCTCTTACTCAGTATAATAGCCATAGCCACATGTGGCTACTGAGCATTTAAAATGTGCTTAGTTGCCAAAACCAGTTTGGCTTAGTGGATAGAGCGTCGGCCTGCGGACTGAAAGTTCCCAGGTTCAATTCTGGTCAAGGGCATGTATCCTGGTTGTGGGCACATCCCCCATAGGGGGCGTGCAGGAGACGGCTGATCGTTGTCTCTTTCTCATCGATATTTCTAACTCTCTGTCCCTCTCCTTTCCTCTCTGTAAAAAATCAATAAAAATATAAAAAATAAATAAATAAAATGTTCTTAGGCAAACAAGAAATTAGATTTTAAATTGTATTTGGTTTAACTTGAATTTTAAAATTAAAATGCAACATGGACTAGGGATTACCATATTGGGCAGAGAGGAGATGCTTTTTCATTGTTTTTATGCCCTGATTCTTTATCAGTTAGTCTTAGCATCAATTGAACAAAACATTTTGTCTTTATTTTTTGGAATCTTTTTTATCTTACAAACACATAAGTACAGTGGTACCTCGAGATACGAGTTTAATTCGTTCCGTAACCTTGAGGTGTGGGAAACTATGAGACGCTCGAGTCGTGGTAAACTGGTGGGTCGTGTGCAGCTGGTCGATCGGTGCGATTACTCCTATCTCAAATGTTGCTCGTATTTCAAAGCAAAAATTGCTTGCTCGACAGCTCGTATCTCAAAAATCTCGTATGTTAGGGCACTTGTATCTCGAGGTACCACTGTACAAACTAAATTCCCCTTTTGCAATTAAATTTTTACTAGGTCAATAAAATTGCTTAGCCCTAACTGGTTTGGCTCAGTGGATAGAGCATCACCCTCTGGACTGAAGGGTCCCAGGTTCAATTCCAGTCAAAGGCATATACCGTGGTTGCAGGCACATCCCCATTAGGGTGTGTGCAAGAGGCAGCTGATTGATGTTTCTCTCATCCATGTTTCTAACTCTCTATCCCTCTCTCTTCCTCTCTGTATAAAATCAGTAAAATATATTACAAAATAATAAAATTGCTTATTCTTATCAGTGACCCTCTTCATATAAACACTAGAGGCCTATCCCAGTGCATGAAAATTCATGCACTGGAGGGAGGGTCCCTCAGCCTGGCATGCTACCTCTCACAGTCTAGGAGTCCTCAGAAGTGGGAGGTGAGCCAGAGATCAGGAGAAAGTGATGCCCCATCACACCTCTGCTGCTGCCGCTGCTGCCACTGCTGGCAGTGCAAGCCTTGGCTTGCCCTGGTTTCCTGAGCCTCAGGCAGCCCTGGGCAGCTGGGGTGTTGAGGGGATTGGGTGCCACCATCTTTGAGGGCATGGAGTCAATTAGCATATTCCCTCATTATTGGCAGTGGACATTACCATCTTTGCAATGGTGTGAGAGGTCAATTAGCATATTCCCTCTTTATTAGATAGGCTAGATTGTTAATAACATTCAGTCAACTTTACTGAATATTTGTTGACAAGATTTTTATTACTCTTTAGTATAATTGACATTAATTTCAGGTGTAGAATGTAATGGTTTGATTATTATGTATTTATTACAAAATGATCACCACAATAAAGTTAACATTCATCACCACACATAGTTACAAATACTTTGTCCTGCGGTGAGAACTTTTAAGATCTATTCTCTTAGCAACTTTAAAATATGCAGTACAGTATCATTAATTATAGTCAAGATCTTCATGAGACAAAGATTTTATAGAAACATTTGATGTTTGATATCATAGTGTAAGGGAAGGAAAAACCATCTCTGGGTTCCTGGCTGTATCTGAAAATTAAACTAACAAAGATAGATTAACAGGAGAAAAGCATTCACATTTACTTAATACTAGAGGCCCAATGCATGAAATTTTTACAAGGGGCTCAGCCCTCGCAGCCCTGACTTCGTCTTGAAGGTAGTCCAGATGGTCATTCTGCTGTTCGGCCATTCAGTCTAATTAGCTTATATTCCGTTTTATTACTAAGTTTTAAATGACATGTGAGCCTTCATATAGAAACAAAGACCCAAAGAAACTGTTAAAACTGAGTTTTATTGTATATTTTTTTTAAGAGAGAAAGAAATGGGGAGTGGGGAGAGAGACAGACAGACAGACATGGGTTTGTTGTTCCACTTATTCATGCATTATTCATTGGTTGCCTCTTGTATGTGCCCTGATGGACATTGAACCCAAAAATATTGAAATGACTGAGCTACATGGCCAGGGCCAGAAGTGCTTGAATTTAATTTGAAATGTAATATATATAAACTAGTGACCCAGTGCACGAAATTTGTGCACATTAAAAGAGAATTAATTAGAGGAAATAATTTACTATTGCTATTTGCCCTTTTTCTATAATAGAAGTGTCAGAGATGAAAGAAAATTAATAAAATGTATATGAAAACCTTCCTCCTGTCAGAGTCTGGGGCTCACCATGGGACCCAGAGTCAAGTCCCCGTCCACCCACATGCATCTCAAAATCATGTGAGATCCAGATCCGGCCACTCTCCCCCCCCCCCCCCCCACTCATTGGGCTAGATCCAGACCTGGCCAGTCTCACCCTTGTCAAGCCCTGCCAGGCAGGGGGCGTAGCCTCAGGTCCCCTGGTCTGGTGCCAGGACTGGGGGCGTGGCCTGAGATCCCCCAGCCCAGACTGGGGTAGTGGGGTGTGCCTTGAGGTCCTCCATCAAGCCCAGCCAGGTGGGGGGGCTTGGCCTGAGATCCCCTGTCAAGCCCTGCTGGGTGGGAGGCATGGCCTGAGGTCTCCTCTCAAGCCCCACCAGGCTGGGAGGGGGACACAGTCTCAGGTCCCCCATCAAGTTTCACCGGCAGGGGGATGTGGCCTGAGTTCCCCCGACCCAGCACTGGGGGTGCACTTTGAGGTCCTCTGTCTCAAGCCCAGCCAGGCAAGGGGGTACAGCCTCAGGTCCCTGCTGATTGCTCATTAAGGCTCCTATGGTAACTTGGCTTCAGCTGTGGGTGCAGCTATCCTTGTGACAGAATAACAGTCAATTAGCATATTCCCTCTTTATTTAGATATACAATTGTATAGTATAGCAATGTTAAATGCATTTCATTGAATGTAGGCGAGGAGGTATTTGTGATATATAAATTGTGATAAATGCATAATTTGTTTTGAAAAATTGTTTTAATATGTATTTTCCTTTTATTTATTTTTTTAATATGTATGTTTTAACTAAAATTACTGTTATTTGAATATTACAGTGTCTAAACATGACTACAAAACGAAGTTTGTTTGTGCGGTTGGTACCCTGCCGATGCCTACGAGGGGAAGAGGAGACTGTCACTACTCTTGATTATTCTCATTGCAGTTTGGAACAGGTTCCCAAAGAGATTTTTACTTTTGAAAAAACTTTGGAGGAGCTCTATTTAGATGCTAATCAGATTGAAGAGCTTCCAAAGGTATGTTAATACTGTCTTTAAATGCCTTGTTATTTTTATACCTAGAAATATGATATTCCCAATGTTACCATAATGCTGCAGATGTATAAGGTATCTCCTAAAAATATATGCTAACAGTAATTATAAAGACATTGTTTCTTAAAGCACATTTCATTTTCAAAATTGAGCTCTCAGCTATTGAACTGTGTATACTTTCCTTGGTATACCCTGTATTTGTGTACACTGTTTCCTCTTTTTGTTTTTTGTTTTTTTTGGTTTAATTTTATCTTAGGGTATGCCTCATATATATACACACACACACACACACACACACACACACACACACACATATACACACACACACACACACACACATATATGTATATATACACACACATATATACATATATGTATATATTCCTCAATCAAGGACATACTTAGAGGAACATAGGTGGATGGGTGGGTGGGTGGATGGATGGACAGCCAGACAGGTAGATGAATGTATATAGGGGAGAAAGAAATATTGATCACTTGCCTTTCATATGCTCCCCAACTAGGGACCAAACCTGCAACCTAGATATGGGCTCTGACCAGGAATCGAATCAGCAACCTTTTGATGCATCAGGTGACACTCAACCAAATGAGCCACTCCAGCCAGGCCCAATCATTTTTAAAATAGAATTTTTAATCTCTGTCTCTTCATGTTAACTGCTTGAGTAGTTATGTAAATAACATAACATTTTGTATTTAATTCCAGTTTTCTTATAGCCACTAAGAGAGATAAGAAGACTACACAATTTCTGCAGCCAATAGATTTAACTAGACAAAGAATTGAAATTTATTTTCTTTTTCTAGTTTTATAAAACATTGATCCTACATTGTTATCATTGGTGATAAATCCGAGTTTTTTGTTTGTTACATTTTAATTTAGTTGTTAAACAGCTTCTTAGAGGTAGCATTCTGTTTACCTCATTTCAGTTTGTTTGGAAAGGCTTTGGAGGACTTAATATTTCTGAAATGTAGAATCTACTAGAAGGAGAAAGTTGGATTGTTGCCATGAAACATCTCATCTACTTGATTAAAACTTTTTGTAACTACTTTTTCCCCTTAAATCTTAATTCCTCTTTATTCTCTACTCAATTTCTTCTTTTTTAAATGGAAAAGCTGCAATAGCTTTAATTTTTAGAACTATTTGCCACCCAAACAGCAGTACTTTTCTAACTGTGGGTAGACACATGAATGGCTTAGAAGTCAATTTAATGCGTATGCATTTCCAAATAATAAGCCATGGTTTTTACTGGCAAATTTAGAAAATAAAAACATAGCACACCCAGTTAGACAATTTGCAGATAAATAATAAATAATTTTTCAATATAAGTGTGTCTTATGCAATATATAGAGCATACTTTTACTAAAAAGTTGTTTACCTGAGACCTAATTTAATCAGGCATTCTGTATCTTATCAGCAATGCTAACTTTAATGGAATAGAAAATAGAGTGTGTTGCATGTATCCATTGTTACTTGAAAAATTTTAGATTTGTGTGTATACCTACTGGATGGCAGTTTTGAAAAAGGCTTGTATTTCAGTGGCCATTAATAAAAAAAGAACATTTTAAAATCCAGTACCATTCTAGGTTGTCTATAAAGAAATCCATATATAGCTATGGATAAAATACTAAAGGTTGTGATTTGCCTGGCTGGTGTGGCTCAGTGGTTGACCGTCAACCCATGAATCAGGTGGTTTGGTTCTGGTCAGGGTACATGGCAGGGTTGCTGGCTCAATCCCCAGTGTGGGATGTGCATGAGTTAGCTAATTGATTGTTCTCTCTCATTATTGATGTTTCTCTCCTTTTCTCTTCCTCTCTGAAATCAATAAAACATTTTTTAAAAAAAGGTTGTGGGTTGCATACTTTATGAATTACTTCTCTATGTTGTGATCAAGTGCTGTGTAATGTACTTTTCCATGTTGTTCTTCAGCAAATAATTTATCTTTCTTAGCTAGTTCTCCTAGAGAGTATGGAAGACTAAGATTAGTTTCTTTCACCAGTCATCACCAGTGGGGTAATCAATCTAGGGATTGTTGAAAGAGAGAGGCTTGTTATAGGATAATGCAAATAACTGAATCCCTTATACCTACCATTTTCCATTTTTGGAAGAATGCCCTTCTTAAATAGGGCTTATTTATGATAACAGTTTTTTTTGTTTTATTTTGTTTTTCCAAAAGACTTTACTTTGTTATAACAGTTTTAGAGTCACAACAATATTAACAGGAAAGTATAGAGATTTCCCATATACCTACTCTGTCTTCACACATGCCTCCACAATTATCAACATCTCCCACCAAAATGATACATTTGTTTAATTGAGGAGTCTACGTTGAAAAATCATAATCACCTAAAATCCATAGTTTACATTAGGTTTTACTCTTAATGTTATACATTTTGTGGGTTTGGAGAAATGTATAATGAATGACATGTATCTATTATTATGGTATTATACAGAGTATTTGCATTGCCCTAAAAATCTGTGTGCAATACAGGTTTGTTGTTTTTTTGTATAGAACTTACAAGTGGCCCACTTACCTATTGCTTTCCGTAAATATATTTTTAGGTCACATTTAATTGTGATTTTAGCATAACAGTATATTTGCTCCTATAACTTATTTTGTCTTCCCATACCAGAATTCTATATTTTGAATAAATTTTAAGTTGATTGTACTTATTTAAATTTAATTTATGTAAATTTTCATTTTGGAATAAGAGTGCTTGAAATACAAGCTGCAGAATTTATAATATTTTATAGCCACTTACTTTTTTACTACTTCAATAGAGAATACAACCATATACTTATTCTCATTTAGTGCATTTTGCTCAAGGTAAAAGTGTGAGGATATAAATCATATTTAGTAGGTTAATTGTGTTCAGATTCATAAGAGCATAAAACAATAAGATATCTTTCTTGGTATAGGTATAACTGATTCACTTTTAATAATACCGTTTATTTGTATAAAGGTTAATAAATGAAAAATTAAGGAAACTTAAGAAATGATCAAAGTCCTTTCTTCCCTTGTTTTAATAGCAACTTTTTAACTGTCAATCTCTACACAAACTGAGTTTGCCAGACAATGATTTAACAACATTACCAGCATCTATTGCAAATCTCATTAATCTCAGGGAACTGGATGTCAGCAAGAATGGTAAGATTCCCCACCCCCACCTAAGTTTTTGTACTTGGGAGCATGTTATATTATTAAGGTTTCTATTGTGTTTTAACAAATAAAAATGCAAAATTAAAAAGTCATTATAGTGTATTATTGCTTTAGTTTTCATATATATAAAATTTATATAAGTGACCTATGAGAGCTTAAAGCAAGGTAGAGAACAAGCATAAAAAAAAATTATCCTGGCCAGCGTGGCTCAGTGGTTGAACATGGACCCAGAACCAGGAGGCACATGCCCGGGTTGTGGGCTCGATCCCCAGTGGCAGATGTGTAGGAGGCAGCTGATCAGTGATTCTTTTCATCATTGATGTTTTTATTTCTCACTCTCCCTTCCTCTCTGAAATAAATAAAATACATTTTTTAAAGAAAGTATAAGAAAATTAAAATGTTGTTTTAATTTAAATGCTGGGATACATGTATGTACATATCCATATTTCCTTAAATTTATACATTTATTTATATTCATTGCCCTGTTGTTTGTAATGAAGAGAAACTAGTAACAACTGTGTCTACTGTTGATTACACAGTTTCATATATCCATAAGAATGGATGTAATGTAGCTCCATCATTACTGACATGAAAGATTTAGTGTAAAGGAAAAAAATTGTGCAATCTTATATACAAATTGAACCTGAACAAATTATTTAACTTATTGCGAGACCACTCTGTACCAAATACTTTATTAGAAGCTGGAAATGCAATTAATGATGAGATGTCAAAAGACATGGTCACTGTTCTCCTGTGATGTACAGTCTTCTTTAGTTTAGAATATATTGAAGAGAGTGGAAGATCTATTCCAAAACGTTAAGTGCTTATCTTGGAGTGAGAGAAAAGGAGACACTTGAAAATTTTAGAATGAGCATGTATTTATTTTATAATTTATGAAAAAAAGAAAAGTAACAAGGATAAATTCTAAATACTCTACCCAAAGATAGACTTCAGTGAACTCTTAATACTCAGTCATCCTATATCAGTGGTCAGCAAACTGCAGCTCTTACCACTTTGTTGACTAATGGAG
>JAAGEH010002531.1:47675246-47892965 GCA_011751065.1 Lasiurus cinereus | reverse complement strand
GACTGAATGGCAAACGACTGGTCGCTATGATGAGCACTGACCACTAGGGGGAAGACGTTCAATGCAGGAGCTGCCCCTGGTGGTCAGTGCGCTCCCACAGGGGGAGCACTGCTCAGCCAGAACCCGGGTTCACAGCTGGCTAGCACAGCGCCAGTGGCAGGAGCTTTTCCCTTCTCTGCAGCAGCACTAAGAATCCCTCGGGGGATGTCCAACTGGCAGACATCTCTTGAGGGATCCCGGACTGCGAAAGGGCACAGGTCAGGCTGAGGGACTCTCCCTCACCCCCCAGTGCACAAATGTCATGCACCAAGCCTCTAGTAATTAATTCTTTATAACACCTGGCGACAATCTTGACAGATAAGCCTCAAAAAGTTAGTGCAATAGTGCCAGAAGATACCTAGCAGTCAAATGCTATAGCCCTTTGTCTTGATGATATGAGTACCCAACAGTTACTCTATGTCAGTTTTTCTAAATTTCAGGTCTTATTATGAAAACCACTTTAGGAGAGATTAAAAGTCTTGGTGTTTTCAGAATTAACAGTTAATTTTGGCAAATGAATTAATCATTATGTCTACCCATCTTCATTAAAAAGCAAAAGTTACTTGAAAATATATAAATTTATTGCATGTCTTCATTTACTAAATCCTAATTATCTTAATTGTTTAACACCAAACGATGAAGTTGTGTATTTCATAGGAAAATGATTAACACTTCCTCTATAAGGATTTAGAATATATTTATATTCATTGTTGGTTTAGGTTCAGGTTACAGTGATTAGTGCCCTATTGCATTTCAGTTGTCAATAACCAATACATTTTTGTTTTAAGGCTAATTCAGTTGACCCTTTAACAATATGGGGTTGTGGGGCTTAGGGGCCACGACCAACCTTATAGTAAAAAATGTATGTATAAGTTAAGTGGCCCTCTGCATATGGAGATTCCGAGCCACAGATTGAAAATAACATACTTTAAAAAAAATCTATTATGATTTATTTTTGTCTAATTTTTATTTTGGAATGTGAAGTTATTTTCAAAAAGCATAGTTGACACACAATATTATGTTAGTTTCAGGTGTATAATAGTGAGATTTCACATTTAAACACCTTACAAAGTGATCACCACAAAAAATTCATTATCTATTACTGTACAAAATTATTATATTATTGACTGTATTCCCTATGTTGTTCTTTACATCCCCATGTCTTATTTATGTTATAGCTCCAAGTTTGTTCCTCTTAATCCTTTTCACCTTTTTGCCCATATTGCCGTCACCCAACCCTATAGCAACTGTCAGTTTTTCTGTATCTATGAGTCTGTTTGTTTTGCTTGTTCATTTATTTAGTCTTTTAGATTCCACAGTGAATAATACAGAATTGGTCTTTCTCTGATTTATTTCACTTAGCTTTATACCCTCTAGGTCTGTCCATGTTGTCGCAAATGGCAAGATGTCATTCTTTTTCGTGGTTGAGTAATATTCCTTTGTGCATGCTTGTGTGTATGTGTATGTACAGATGTATGCACACACACATATCCACTTTATCCATTTATCCTATTGATGAACACCTAGGTTACTTCCATATCTTGGCTATTGTAAGTAATGCTGCAGTGAACAAAGTTGCATATATCTTTTCAAATTAGTGTTTTATTTTCTTCAGATAAGCACCTAAAAATGGAAGTGCTGGATCCTCCTTTGTCTATTGTTATAGCCTTTGTTTTCAAGTCTGTTTGTCTGATTTAATATTGCTATACAACTTTTTTTTATTGTTTCCATTTTCATGACAGATCTTTTTCCATCCCTGTACTTTCAGTCTTTTGTGTCTTTTAATCTGGAGTATGAAGGCAGCATGTATAAGAGCCTTGACTTTTTTTCATCCATTCAGTCACCCCACGTTTTTTCAATGAAACACGTGGTCATTTTACACTTAATCATTTTCATCTTTTTAAAATGAGTCATTTAACTTTTCGGTTAATTTTTTTCTATTATAGTGTTTTAAATTTAAAATTTTAATATTATTTGATTTAATTCATTGTTAATATCTCTTTTCTCTAAAGATTTATTTAGCAATAAAAAAAATGAGATCTTGCCAATTTCAACAGTATGGATGGACCTAAAAGATATTATGTTAGCAGAAACTGGTTTGGCTCAGTGGATAGAGCATCAGCCTATGGATTGAAAGGTCCCAGGTTCGATTCCTGTCAAGGGCATGTACCTTGGTTGTGGGCACACCCCCAGGATGGGTGTGCAGGAGGCAGCTGATAGATGTTTCTAACTATCTCTCTCCCTTCCTCTCTGTAAAAAAAACAATAAAATAATTATTTTTAAAAAAGATACTATGCTAAGTGAAATAAGTTAAACACAGAAAAATACCATATAACCTCACTTATATGTGGAATCTAAAAAAACAACAAACAAACATGCATAAACAAAACAGAAACTATAGATACAGAGAAAAGCTGATGGTTGCCAAGTGGAAGGGGCTGGTGGGATGGGAATAAAAAAAAAAAAAAGAGTGCTCAGAGGAGCCTGACTAAAATTTGGTCAAGGAAAGAGTTTTTATCGCCTGTTTTCTGGGTTAGAGTGGCACTGTCGATAATTCAGGAGAAATAAGAAGGAAAAATATAAAATAAAAATAAATTTAGTTATTTGTATTGAAATCGCCATTCTCTGTAAAACAGAATCAGGAGACAGGTTCCTAGGACAGTCCTAAAAGCCAAAGGGAGCTTTGTAGTATGCAGTGAAAGGAAGCTATTATGGATTCACTTTTCTTTTCATCCGGACATTTACTGAATAATTCTGTCTCTCTACTCTACGTATTTAAATGAATGATTATCAGTTAGCATTCATGTACATAAATTAATAGAAAGTCCCTACCCAGCTTAAAAGAAAACTAGTCTAATTGTGGAGCCCTGTAATAATCACAAGCTCTATAGCATGGTAAATAGATAAGTGGAACAGGGAATTAGAATAATACATAACACTTGAAGTGGTGTACACACAATACAATATGCAGATTATGTATTATAGAATTATACCCCTGAAACTTACATTATTTTATTAACCAATGTCACCCCAATGCATTCAATTAAAGTATTTTAAAAATTAAAATGAAAAAATAATTAGAAGATATTTAAACTTAAAAGAATAATATACAACAGGAGGTAGTAGCACAAAATATTCTAGAACTAACAATGTCAAGAAAGGTCTAGACTGATTGATAATTCTCAGGAGGACAAAAATCATAAAGCATCAAACAGACTGTGAAATTATAGCAGAAAGAGTAAAGTTAGGTGAGGTAAATAAGTGATCAATCAAAGGACTTGTATGCATGCTTATAAACATAACCAATGATCACAGACACTGGGGGGTCGGGGTATGCCTGGGAGGGAGGGGGGACAATGGGGAGATATGTATAAAAAATTAATAAAAATTAAAAAAAAGAAAGGTCTAGAAGCATAGGAGGAATTATTGAATTTGAATGTCATTCTGGTACTATGTTTTCCTGGCTTCTAGAATACTGGCACATAGTAGGTGGTCAAGAAATAATTGCTAATGAAAAAATGGTAAACACAGGAAGGTTCTATGCAGAATTAGTAAGGGGTACAATAGTATATAGCCCAATATAAATAGTAAACCACCACATAACGAATACTGCTGTATCCAAAGTATTATCATAGTAAAAATGAAAAAAGAAAAAGAGAAAAGTTAGTAAATGAAAGTATTATTCATCAGATTTTGAAATTATTTAAATTTTTAGGATTCATATGACCTCTGATTTAGAGATGGATGAGAGTTTTACATGTTCTGAGTTAGAAAATTTACCCCTAAATTTTTCTGTATTACAACATTTAATCATGTTAAATCTGAATTAGATGTTGTAATCTTATATATAAGCTCTTGTGTTTTCTCATTTTGGGTGTTCATATCAGTTCAATCTAATAATAATCTAGTATATCCCAATATACTGGATACTGTTTTCATATTCATTAGCTGTATGCCCTGCTTGAAAGAAGGCAGGAAACATTATGGTATATTTGATCTGTGTTTCCACAAGCTGTATTTATTTAAAAGCAATTGTTTTAAGATCTTTGCTTTTATATTTTCTTAGTTTCTAATCTTTTACATGGACCAGTATTTTTCAATAGGCCAGCTCGTGTGTTTCAGTGATGAAAACATTTTTCTAGGAATAAAACTTGGACTCTAATCATTGCTTCCAGTTTATTGTTTCCATTATATTGGGGAAGTAATCTAATTCTTAGTTAGTTTATATATTTTACTAGAGGCCCGATGCACGGAGGGGGGGTGTCCCTCAGCCCAACGTGCACCCTCTCCAATCTGGGACTGCTGGCTCCTATCCACTCACCTGCTTGCCTGCCTTATTGCTCCTAACCATTCTGCCTGCCTGCCTAATCACCCCCTAACCACTCCCCTGCCAGCCTGATTGACACCTAATTGCTCCCATGCCAGCCCAGTCACTCCCATCTGCCTTCTCCTGAAGGACCGATCACCCCCAACTGCCCTCCTTTGCAGGCTTGGTTGCCCTAATTGCTTTGCCCTGCAGGTCTAGTCCCTCACAACTGCCCTCCCCTGCAGGCCTGGTCCCCCCAACTGCCCTCCCCTGGTGGCCATCTTCTGGCGGCCATCTTGTGATGATGTGAGGATATAATGCAAGGGCGCGAGGGCCATCTGGGCTTTTATTAGTATAGATTATCAACATTGCCATTTCCCTGCCTGTCTCATGAGACTCCTAACCACATTTTGGACCAGTTTGTGTATAGGAAGTATATAAACTTAAGGTATTACTATTCGTCATTATTTATTAAGGAATTCATTTTTATTATCTTTTGCATTCTATGATAAAGCTAGAGTAAGTCTTGTTAGTAATTTGCTTTTATGAGTTTTACTAGTAATTGGCTTTCCCCTTTTGTGTCTGTAAAGTTTTGGTTTGTTGTTATCTTTTTAAAACAATATAAAGTTGGCCAAGCTGCTATCCCAAGCTTTTGCAAATAGCAACTGGTGTTAAAGCAATTATCTGTTGCATTCAAAAGGCCTATCTTCTTGAGAAGACTAATGAGAATGATGATTAAAATATATCAAACTGGTAGATGGAGAAAGCTTGTGGGGAGGGAAGATAAAAGAACTGAACACTATGTAGTTATTAATTCTTTCTGTATGGGCACACTGAATATAAAGCCAAGAATTATAAGGCAGAGAAACTAGAAAGAATAGCTTAGGCAATTTTAAAATGGTATGTCACAAGAATTTTTAAATGAGCAACCTTTTCCCTTGGATGTCAAATAAAAAAATGACAACAGCCAACACAACAATAGCCATCTGCTGTGAGTGAATCAAAATTATATCTATTTTTTGACACATCAGCAAAAAAACATTTTTGTGTGTGCTACAGAATTTAAGTAATTAGTTCATGTGTTCTCTGAGTTGATAAAGGTTGAAAATCATGCTTAAAATTTTCTGATATTGGAATTTACCTGGAACTTAAAAATTGTTTAGACTGGTTTCATGTAATAGATTCTTTTAATTTGATAATTATTTGTTCATTTTTTAGGAATACAAGAGTTTCCAGAGAATATAAAAAATTGTAAAGTTTTAACAATTGTAGAGGCCAGTGTAAACCCTATTTCCAAGTAAGTTCTCTGTTAAATTATGTTACTTTTGTAAACTACTATCACAACATGAATAGTAGTTTAATATACAACTATGAAATAGTAATAGAATGTTATTTTCTATATTGAGATGAACTTTCAGTATTAGTCTTAAATCTATATAAAATTTGTTTTAGATTAAAATGGAATATTTTAAATAATCTTTCTAGCGCCATATTTTGCAAAGGTAAATTTGACATCCAGGCAGATAATGCAATTGTTTTGCTCCAGATTTTACAGATAGTTAATGTCTGAAATGTGACTAGAATTCAGCTCTCCTAGCTCATGGTTGCTGGCACAAGATAAGAATGTCTTTACCCGCAAATCAAATGTGTAGCACACTCATACTTTTGGTCAAGGAGGGAAAAGCAACAAAAAGTGGAAAACTATATACTAGAGGTCATATATATTCTTTTGTGATGGTAATGGCTAAACACAGAACAGTTTCCTAGTGCCAATGCTGTTAAATTTTATAAAAATGGAGTGGTGAAGCAAAAGGTGAGCAGAAATGAAACATAGACTAGGATTGCTAAATTGAAAGTTGAAACCAGCTTTCACATAGTATAGTAATGTTCTTAATGAGTTTTTCTAAAAACACCATTTCTTTACTTGCTGTGGAAGATGAAGGAATGTGACCTAGGAGAGAAGGAAGATGAGTCAAAGACTGATGAATCTACTGCAAGAAAGTTTTGTACTTGATAAAATCCAGGACAAACATATAAAGATTGTTTTATCCTCATATGAAAATATTACTCTTGCATCAAGTTCTAGACCTGTGATTTCTTTTGTAAGTCAGAGGGAATACAAATTCAAGATAATACTTAAGAGGTTCTCATAGGGCTTTAAAATGTCATTGAGTTTTTTATATTATTTTGGGGGCTTATTATAAAATTTTATAGAGTATTTGATTATTTTGGGGCTTAATGTTGAAACTGAAAATGATCTAAACTGGTAGTTCTCGAATGGGGATGATTTTGCACTAAAGGTTTATTTGCTAAATTCTGGAGACATTTGGGGTTTTCATAACCTGTCGTGCCACTCTCCTGGCTTCTAGTGGGTAGAGCTAATTATCTAACAATACAGAATATCCAACAGTGCAGATGACAGCTTTCTCAAAACAAAGAATTACCCAAGCTCCAACCATCAATAATCCAGGTTTAGAATTCCTTATCTAGTCCTTTGGATTGATGTTAGCCAAGGAGAATTTTAAGAGTGCCTACAGATGTCATAATTATGTCTTTAATTCTGTGTATTGTGGCTCATTCATAGCTAACAATTTTGTGCAGATTTTATCTTAAAGGCAAATATTGCCTCACTATCTTTTAACAGAGATACAGATGCAAGTTTTGAAACAGGTAAGTTATTTTACAAAAGACAAATTTCAATTTGAGGGTCACTTGTAAAAGTAAAGAGAGGACTATCATCTGTTAAGAATATGTGTTGGTTAGACAGATTCTTAGATTTTAATAAGAGGGTAAAATTGTGTATGTGAATTTAACTTAAACTCTGGTATATTTTGTATAGGCTTCCCGATGGATTTTCTCAGCTGTTAAACCTAACTCAGTTATATCTGAATGATGCTTTTCTTGAGTTCTTACCAGCTAATTTTGGCAGGTAAATTATTGTTTTTTTCTAAAACCTTTTCTTGTGAACTTCTGTAAAGTTTTTAAAACTACAAGTTGCTTTAGTAATACTGTTAATTATAGTTTCATAGTCTCTTTTGTACTTATTTTTAAGCATTGTGGTTTTTAGTTTCTTCAGAACTAATTTTGACTTTGAATTTATTTTTTCCAAGTTAGCAATAAGCAGTGACATATTTAAAATGAAAAGTAATGTGAAACTTGAATTGAGTTTTAAAATATACAAAAATATCCTGGCCAGGGTGGGTCAGTAGTTGACCTATGAACCTAGAGTTTGATTCCTGGTCAGAGTATATGCCTGGGTTGCAGGCTCAATCCCCAGTGTGGGGTGTGGAGGAGGCAACCAATCACTGATTCTTATCACTGATTTTTCTATTTCTCCCTTCCCTTAGTCTCTAAAATCCATAAAAATATATTTAAAAAATATAAAGTATGCAAAAATAGAGTTTAAATGGGCGTATTTTCTGCATATATGAAATAAGGAATGATTTGTTCTTAGTGTTTATCAAATTTGAAAATGATCGATTATTGGCTTATATCTTCTCCACTAGAATCAAAATTATGAAGAAAAAAATGTGTTTCTGGGTTTTCTACCACATTGTTTCCTCTCCCCCAATATCTAAATGTTTTATAGCCCTGAATAATTTTTTTAAAGAAAAGATGAATCACTACTATATATCAAATTATAATTTTTTAATTAATTGCTAGAGAAATTGCTATTCAACTACAGGTTAATTTTAGAGTCACCTTTTTTGTCTAAAATTAAAGAAAAATAGCATATGATCTCACTTATTTGTGGAAATTTAAAAAGAAATCCCAAACTTCCAAGCTTATAGATAACAGATAGGAGGTTCCTGTAGGTATGTGTGGGTGAAGGAGAAAAAAAGGTACAGACTTTCACTTAATTTTCAATTCAGTATTGTGCACATTGTAACTAACATAGATAAGTCATGGTATATAATACACAGTGTGGTGACTATATTTAGTAATTACTGAATTGTGTATTTGAAAATTGCTAATAGAGTAGATCTTTTCTTTTTCTTTTTGTTAATCCTCCCTAAGGATATTTTTTCCTTTGATTTTTTTTTTTTTAAGAGCAAATGGAAGGGAGAAAGGGATAGGGAGAGAGAGAGAAACATTGATGTGAGAGAGACACATCGATCAGTGGATCGGTTTGCCACACCCTAACCAGACCAAGGAGTGAACCACAATCCAGGTCTGTGCCTTTAACCATGAATCCAACTGGTAACCCTTTGGTCTTCAGGCTGATGCTCTAACCATTGAACACACCAACCGGGCATGAGAGTAGATCTTAAAAGTTCTGATCACAAGAAAAGAATTTGTGACTGTGTATGGTGATGAAAATTAACTAAACTTATTGTGGTGACCATTTTGCAATCTATACAAAGATGAAATCATTACATTGTATACCTGAAACTAGGATAATGTCAATTATCCTCTACACTAATAGAAGAGAAACATGCAAATTGACTGTACATCCACTATACCCACCAGCCATGCCCACCATCCAGTCAGGAGCAAGTATGCAAATTAACCCAACAAATATAGCAGCGGCCATGGAGCTGGAGTGAGCAGGAGGCTTGGGTTGCCCCTGGTGATGGAAGAAGCCAAGTTTTCCACCTGCTCTGGCTGGCCATGGCTGGCCTTGGCCTTCATTCAAGGCTACAAAATTTCAGTTATAGAAGATAAATAAATCCCAACAAAAATGGCAGTGGCCACAGAGCTGGAATAAGCAGGAGGCTTCGGTTGCCCCGGCAATGGAAGAAGCCAAGCTTCCTATCCACCCTGGCCGACCTTGGCCTCTGCTCAAGGCTAAAAAGTTTCAATTATAGAAGATAAATAAATCCCAGATACCTCCTTCCAGCTGGCCCTGACCTCTCCTCAAGGAGGCACTGAGAAAAAAGAAAAAACCGGAACTGGGACCTTGGGTCACTGGGGAGGTGTGGCCAGCTGCAAACAGCCATCAGCCAGGCTAGCCTGGCACCCCATTGGGGACCACCACCCTGAAGGGGGTGTGGCCAGCTTGAAAACAGCCCTCAGTCTCTCACCTAGGCTAGCCATGCCCTCCCCGGTGGGAAACCTCACCCCATGGGGGCGTGGCCAGTCTGCAAACCACCACAGGCCCCTTGCCCAGACCACCCCACACCCCAAGGGAACCTTCACTCTAATCCAGGACACTCTTCAGGGAAAACAAGCCAGCTCCCACCCATGTACCAGGACTTTGTCTATACTAATAAAAGGGTATTATGCTAGTTAGACTGGGAGACCTTCCAAGATACCTTCCAGACATTCTTCTGGACAAAGCCATGGTGGCGGGGCCGCTAGTATATAATAAGAGGCTAATTTGCAAATTGACCAAATGGCAGAATGACCAGTCACTATGACACCCACTGACCACCAGGGGGCAACTGTTCAATGCAGGAGCTGCCCCCTGGTAGAAAGTTCATCCCAGCTGCTCAGCCAGAAGCCGGGCTCAGGATAAGTGAGCGCAGTGGCCGTGGCAGGACCCTGGACTGTAAGAGGATACAGGCTGGGCTAAAAGATCCCTCTCCCCACTGCCCCCTCACCCCACCCCCTGGTGCACAAATGTCATGCACCAGGCTTCTGGTATTTCAGTAAAGAAAAAAATAATTCTGGGTAATGTTGCAGCCCAAAGACTACATTGTCATGCTCCATATATTTATATGCATAAACATACTTGTTTGTGCATTTACAAACACAAAAGTTATATGCTTGTTGGATTCTGTATCTGACATTTGGACCACTTTTATTTTTATTGAAATATATTTGACACACAACATTATGGAAGTTTAAGGTAAACAACATGTTGATTTGATATATTTATATACTGTGTAATATCATTGCTTTGTAGTATTAATTAGTAACTCTGTACCACCTAATCTGATCATTTTCCCTCTAAATTTATTGGAAAATGCATCTTAGTAGTACTGGAGGATATTTTCTTTTCCATGTCTCCTTGTGTTCCCTTATGGTTTTCTCTCTGAGCTAAGCTCTGGAATTGAGTTATTATTCAGAGATACTTAATAATTTTGGTAGATATTTGCATAGGCATGAAGTGCTCTAGATTTGATATTTAGGGACAGTCACTTTGTGCTGTGAATGTCTGGAAGTATTTACTCCCCTCTCTCCTCCAATAATTCTGAAGAACAGAAATAGCCTTTTCTTCCGTTGTATTACTTTGTATTCCTGTGTGATTTTTAATACAGTATTATGCATATTGTAACCCTGTCTAATAAAAGAGTAATATGCAAATTGACCACCATTCCAACATACAAGATGGCTGCCCGCATGTGGATACAAGATGGCCAGCAGGGGAGGGTAGTTGGGAGCAATCAGGCCAGGAGGGGAGAGAAGTTGTGGGGGACCAGGCCTTCAGGGGAGGGCAGTTAGTGGTGACCAGGCCTTCAGGGGAGGGCAGTTAGGGGTGACCAGGCCTTCAGAGGAGGGCAGTTAGGGGTGACCAGGCCAGCAGTGGAGGGCAGATAGGGGCAAACAGGCTGGCAGGGGAGTGGTTGGGGTTGATCAGGCTGGTAGGCAGAAGCAGTTAGGGGCAATCAGAAGGTAGGCAGGTGAGCACTTGGGAGCCAGCAGTCCTGGATTGTGAGAGGGATGTCCGACTGCCTGTTTAGGCCCAATTCTGATTGGGCCTAAACGGTTAGTCGGACATCCCTCGAGGGGTCTCAGATTGGAGAGGGTGCAGGCTGGGCTGAGGGAACCTCTTCACCACCACCCCCTCCGCTGCACAAATTTCATGCACTGGGCCTCTAGTTACATAATAAATACTGATTGCTTTAAAACTTCAGGATATGATATTAACTAGTTAATTCTTTGTCTTTGTCGTAGATGCTTGATTTGTTTTCTTTGTTTTGCAGATTAACTAAACTCCAAATACTAGAACTTAGAGAAAACCAGTTGAAAATGTTGCCAAAGTAAGTACAGGTGCTGTGCTTTCTAAAATTTAATTTAGAATTTTTAATTAGGTCCTTAGAGAAATATTAACTTTTTAATATCTGAAAATTATTTTAAAAGACTGGCATTTGTGGTCATATTTATATTAGTTGTGGTCCTGTAAAAATCTATGTGTATTTGTCATTTAATAGTGACTTCATAGTTTCTGGAACACAGTCTTGTGTGACAGAAGTCTAAGTAATAAGTATGTAAAACCAGCTTGAGTCCCAAATAAAAGTCTCAATTCATATACCAGAACTGTTACATGGTACTCACTAGAGAAATTGTGAAGTCTGATAACTATAGTTTTAAGAGCCTGTGTGGTTTTTCAGTCTATTGTAAATGAGAAATGGGATGGAGGGCCCCCTACTGGTAAGCGAACATCAAGAATAAATAGCAGTTCAAGAGCAAAGATAAACAGATCTACAAATTCAAAATACACTGTGTAGTCTGTTTGTTTATTGTAGAAATGTCTTAAAACACCCTGAATTCATTGCTACATTTTTTTACAGTTTAGAGATCGGCAAACTATAGTTTGGTTAAATCTGGCTCACTGTTTATTTTTGTAAATAAAGTTCATTGGAACCACTTTCATTTATATATTGCTTATGGCTGCTTTTGCTCTGTAGTGGTAGAGAGAAGTAGTTGTGATGGAAATTACATGTAAAGATTAGAGTATTTACTATCTGCACCTTTATAGAAAATTTTGTTGACTCCTGTTAATTGTCATCTCTTCAGAAAAGTATCTCCAGTTCCCCAGGAATTAGTTGATCTGTTTACTCAACTTCTGGGCACCATGTTTACTTAATTGTTATGATATTTACCACAATAGTCCCATTTTCTTTTATCCATTTCACGCCCTTCTTACCTGACCAGCATATGTAAATATGTATCTTGCATTCATGTAGTTATATCTTCCTTCTTCCCCTACCCCCATGTCTATAATCTTTGAGGGCAAAAAGCATACCTAATTTTTTGTTGTTGTTTTTTTAAAATATACATTTTTATTGATTTCACAGAGGAAGAGAGGGACAGAGAGATAGAAACATCAGTGATGAGAGAGAATCATTGATTGGCTTCTTCCTGCACACCCCCCACTGGGGATTGAGCCCACAACCTGGGCATGTGCCCTTGACTGGGAATTGAACCATGACTTCCTGGCTCATAGGTTGATGCTCAATCACTGAGCCATGCCAGCCAAGTGAGCATATCTGAGCATATCTAGTTTTGATTCACAAAAGACATTATGTATTAGTTCAGTAATTGTTCAATGCAAGAATGATTGTCATTTTATAGTGATAGTTGTGATTATAAATTAAATGGGATTTAAAGTTGTGAGTATAAATTAAAGTGGGAATTAGACTAAGGTTTAAATATGTTACATATTTGGTATTGTCATTGTCTCCTTAATTAAGAACTTGCCTTTTTTCTAAGAGGTTTGAGTAATCAAAATATAATTTATTTACTGAAATGGCCTACAATTAATATGATCTATCTGATTATAAGGAATTCACTGATTTTAACTCAGTGTATTTAAACTTCTTAACTTCAAATTTGCAAATATAATTCTTTCCTGTTTTTTTTTTTTTTTTTATAACTTATGAGTACAACCTTTGAAGTTTTACAAACTCACATCACAGGTCAAAGCAGTGGGAAAGCTGTTTTAGATTCATAGCTAAGGGAAACTTAATACCATCTTAATAGTGGAGGTCAAGTACCAGGGACATAAAGGATGTGATTTTTCCTTTGAGACAGGAGATATCAGTGAATTCCTTATGATCAGATAGATCATATTAACTGTAGGTATTTCAGTAATAAATTACATTTTGATTATTCAGGCCTCTTAGAAAAAAGTCAAGAGAAGATAAAAATAAGTTAAATATAAAAGAATTTTGGAGGTAAATAGGAAATTTGAGGGATATTGAACTGGGAAGCTGGATCTTAAATGAAAAGACTTGAAAATGTAATAAAAAAGAAATTGTATGTCTTAGAGGTAGATTTTTGAGGTGTAAGAGTAGGACCAGAATTGCCAGTAGTAGCTAGCTACAAGTTCAGATGGGGATGCTTTAAGGACTTGACATTACATTTCCTCTTTTTATTGCATATATGTGGCATTCACATTTTCTTAAATCAGTTTTAAAACAACTTTCTAAGGATATCATTTGTAAGTTTTCTAATGCATTGCTTCTCTTTTTGTTCCTTTTGTAACCTTCCTTTGTTGATATGATTAATTGTACATGTGAACATCTTATCACATCTCCTCTTTACTTTCTGAAATGTCCACCTGGTAACAGCATTATGGAGCAAGGATTAAATATCATATCATCTAATCTTCCTTGAGAAAGATCCTGGAAACACCTTTTGCTTTGTTATGAAGCAAACTAGAACTGGCTTATAGGTTTCCTGGGACAAAGACAGATAAGAGTAAGGGAAGTGAATTGTAGTACCTCATAGTACCTAAAACAAACAGATTTCAGTAAATCTTTGTTAAATAAAGCAGCTTTGAGAAAAATTGGTTTTGTGACATGAATTAAATTAGAATTGATAGAATGGCATATTTAAAATGGAAGCATTGGGGAAAAGTAATTTTAGATCCATAACACAGTAACATTACAATTACGATATGTGTTTCATATTTTTTCACTAAAAAGCCAGAGAAACATTTGTTATTTTACTTACTGTTTCTAATATGTTAAATTTCCAGACATGATAGAATTGCATATGCACATTATCTTTTACACTGTATTTTTACTGTAACTTTTCTATGTTTAGAAATACCATAGTGTTCTAGCTACCTACAGTATTCAATACAGGATCATGCTGTATAGGCTGTAGTCTAGGAGCACTAAGCTGTACTATAAATGTAGTAGGTGTAACTATCCAGATTTGTGTAGGAATACTCTGTGGTGTTTAAACAGTGACCAAATCACCTAACATTTCTCAGAACATATTCCCGTCATTAAATGAGACATAACTGGATGATGACTGCTTTTTCTTAGAAAACTATTTTTATTTTGTCAACATATGAAAACCTATACATCAGTAGATTACATAAGAATGTTTTACACTGTTCTTTTGAAAACTTCCATATAATTGATATTTTGTATACTTAATTCTTTATTAATCCATTGTGCACAGAACCATGAATAGACTGACCCAGCTGGAAAGATTGGATTTGGGAAGTAATGAATTCACAGAAGTGGTAAGTTCTCACCAGTCGTACTATCCATAGTCTTAATATTTCATCAAGAACAGAATGGGAAAATTAATGTATTCTCTGCAATTTTTAAAGTATGAAATTGGGTAAAGATAAACACAATTTTGAGAGACAAGGTATGAAAGTTCTTAAAAGAGAAAACCAGAGAGAAACATTTGACGAGTGAGGATAAAAAGTTAAAATTAATGAGAAACCCATGTACAAAGGTAACCAAAAATTTTTAGGCATTGGGGAGTAGAAAGTTTGAGAGATTTAGTCATTTCTCTGACACAACTCAAAAATTTGCCAGATGTATTTTTCGAAGAAGTTATTATTTTTTTAAATCTTTATTATTCAGATTATTACATTTGTTTCTCTTTTTTCCCCTCCATAGCTCCCCTCCACCCGGCTCACACCCCTCCCTCTACCCTTACCTCCCTCCCGTTGACCTCATCCATAGGTGTATGATTTTTGTCCAGTCACTCCCTGTACACCTCTCACCCCTTTTCCCCTGAGAATTATCAGTCCATTCCCTTCCTGTGCTCCTGATTCTATTTTGTTCACCAGTTTATTCTTTTGATCAAATTTTTAATTCACTTAATTTTTAGATTCACTTGTTGATAGATATGTATTTGTTGTTCATAATTTTTTGTCTTTTACCTTTTTCTTTTTCCTCTTCTAAAAGAGTACCTTTCAGCATTTCATATAGTACTGGTTTGGAGTTGATGAACTCCTTTAGCTTTTTCTTATCTGTGAAGCTCTTTATCTGCCCTTCAATTCTGAATGATAGCTTTGCTGGATAGAGTATTCTTGGTTATAGGTTCTTGCTGTTCATCACGTTGAATATTTCTTGCCACTCCCGTCTGGCCTGCATCGTTTCTGTTGAGAAATTAGCTGACAGTTGTATGGGTGCTCCCTTGTAAGTAATGAACTGTTTTTCTCTTGCTGCTTTTAATATTCTCTCTTTGTCTTTTGCTTTTGCTACTTTAATGATGATGTGTCTTGGTGTGGTCCTCTTTGGATTCCTTTTATATGGGGTTCTGTGTGCTTCCTGGACTTGTAAGTCTATTTCTTTTACCAGGTGGGGGAAGTTTTCAGTCATCATTTCTTCAAGTAGGTTTTCAGTATCTTGCTCTTTCTCTTCTTCTGGCACCCCCACAATTCTGATGTTGGTATGCTTGAGGCTGTCCCGGAGGCTCCTTACATTATCTTCACATTTTTGGATTCTTTTTTCTTCTTGCTTTTCCAGTTGAGTGTTTTGTGATTCTTTATATTTCAAATTTTTTTACTTGATTTTTGCCTTCCTCTAGTCTGCTGTTAGGTCTCTGCATAATATTTTTTATTTCAGTCAGTGTATGCTTAATTTCTAATTGGTCCTTTATCATCTTTAGTTGGATCTTTTTCATCTCCTCTTGGGTCCCTCTAACTTTATCCAACTTTTCTAGGATATTCTTGAAAAACCTTTTAAGCGTGGTTTTGAACTCTATATCCAGTCATTTGTTTTCCTCCATTTCTTTTGTTTGTGATCCCTTCCCTTGTCTCTGCATTTTCACTATGCCGGGAGAACTTCTGTGTTGGATTCAGCCTTATGATACCAGACTTGAAAAACTGCAAAAGCCTCTCTGCTGAACTTGGGATGGGTGGAGTCTCAGGGCTTAAAGGACCACCTTGCGTTCCAGTCGGCCCCACCCTCCAAGGCTCCTGAGTCTCACGTGACTGGGTAATTGCTGGAGCGGTCCCTGTGTGCGGCAGGCTCTCTCGCAGTGCCTCTAGACTGCTGCCCTCCAGCTCCCCTGCGCTCAGGGACCATATGAATCTGGGTCCCCAGGGTTTTGTCTGAATCGGGGGTTTAGTGGAGTTAGACGTGACACAGTTGGGATGCTTTGTCTCCTGCCCTCTTGTGAAAGCCAGCGGCACAATCAGCAGTCGGTCTTCTGCACACAGTGCTGTGCGTGCCGCCCGACTTCTGCCCTCCTGCAACTCCCCCAAATTTCCATGCACTTCTTCCTTTTCACAGTCCAAACTTTCCCCGTATGAGTTTCTGCTGGACCTGGGGTTTAGTGTCGTAGGATAAGAGGTTCAATGCCATTGGGAGTCTCCCGCCAGAGAAAGCCAGCCAGGTACTCCAGCACCTGCTCTCTCTACGTGCGTGTCTCCATACCTCAGCTTTTTGCAGCTCCTCTGGGTCTCTGTGAGCCCCTCTCTTTTCTTCTAGTTGTAGAATTTCCACTCAGCCAGCTTTTCTGTGGTTCTGGATGATGTCCGTTCTGTCTTTTAGTTGTAGTTTTGAAATTGTTGTGTGAGGCAGCAGTGTAGGTGTTTACCTATGCTGCCATCTTGGTTCGCCACCTCTGAAGAAGTTATTAAAAATGTTTACATTATAGCCGAAATCGGTTTGGCTCAGTGGATAGCGCGTCAGCCTGCGGACTGAAAGGTCCCAGGTTCGATTCCGGTCAAGGGCATGTATCTTGATTTCAGGCACATCCCCAGTATGCGGCGTGCAGGAGGCGGCTGATTGATGTCTCTTTCTCATTGATGTTTGTAACTCTCTATCCCTCTTCCTTCTTCTCTATGAAAAGTCAATAAAATATATTTTTAAAAAAAACTTCCACTTCTTTTTAAAAAAAAGTTTACATTATATCTGCAAGTTTATTTTTTTTAAATTGTGGTAGATTTCGAATGATTGTGTTGAGAACAAGAATTCTGCAGCACTGCCAGCTGCATGATTGCCCTGTGGATATTATTTTGTATATTTGCTCACTAAATACACTCAGCTTCTCATTGAGCCTCTGGATACCTCGTTTTATTTTAAAGACTCTTTCATATTCTTATATTTTAATTGAGGGTGATTTATAATTGGTTTTACTGTGTTTTTGAAGACTTCACTGCTTGTGAAAAAATATATATTCTGTGCTTCTCAAATTAACTATTGTACTCTCTCAATATATGTTTTATATTCATCTATTTCCATATTAACTTTGACAATTTTTAAATATTGTTCATTTTATGAATCAGCAGCACTCAGAAATCATTAATTTTAGTACCATTTTGGTCTTCCAACAATATATATACAATATACTTTATAAAAAACATACTGTTAGAATGATAGCAGGTAAAGCTCAAAAGGAATTTTTATAATATCCATGTTGTACCTAGAATTCTTACCAATATTTATATGTTAAAAGTAAATTTGAATAATATGCTTTTTATCTATCACTGATGTTGTTATGGTGATTAAATATGTTGGTACATGATGCCATCACAGTGTCATTGATTGGACACAGGTTTGTGGGATGAATTCAGAAGAGCCTCCAAGGGTGAATGCCCATGGTCAAATTTTGCCTGAATACCAAGGACCACTGCAACTCTTTGATCTTTTGGGTCCTCAACATTATATATAAACAATCTTCCACCATGTAATTGCTAGGAGTTTAAAATAACTGGGCCACTCTGTTGGAGTGTTGTCCATACACCAAAAGGCCGTGTGTTTGATTCCCAGTCAGGGCACATACCTAGTTTGTGTGTTCCATCCCCAGTTGGGGCACATATGGAAGAGAACTGATTGTACATGTTCATGTTCTCTCTCTCCATCTCTCCCTCTCTCCCCTCTCCCTCTCTCCCTTTCTCTCTCTTTCTCCCTCCCCCCCACCCTCCCCCTACTCCTTCTGCCTCCCCCCTCTCTCAAAATCAATAAAAATATCCT
Source organism: Lasiurus cinereus (assembly GCA_011751065.1). NCBI lineage: Eukaryota > Metazoa > Chordata > Mammalia > Chiroptera > Vespertilionidae > Lasiurus > Lasiurus cinereus. The sequence goes on along the minus strand of JAAGEH010002531.1, from coordinate 47,874,776 downwards.
TGGGTGAGGATTAAAGAACTGTAATCTATAACAATAAAAGTGTAATGTGCTAATTAGATTGGACGTCCTTCTGGACAAAGCCAGGGCTGCAAGGGAAGCCCGGGTCCTGGGTGCCTGCCAGTGGCCAGAGGGAAGCCTGAGTCCTGGTTGCCATAGAAAGCCTGTGCCGGCAGCTGGGAGAAGGAACACCTATTCTTGCACGAATATCATGCATCAGGCCTTTAGTAATGAAATGAAATAACAGAATGCACTTAGATGATTATACTCTGGTTTACTTACCTTTCCCTTATTGGACATTTAAGGTATATGTTGCCCTATTTCTTTTTTTCTTTACTCTTTCTTAACAGCCATTATGTTTTACAGTTAATGATTGAGAGTAGTTTTGGGGTGTTTTTTTTTAATATATTTTATTGATTTTTTAGAGAGAGGAAGGCAGAGAGATAGAGAGTTAGAAACATCGATCAGCTGCCTCCTGCACACCCCCGACTGGGGATGTGCCCACAACCAAGGTATGTGCCCTTGACCGGAATCGAACCTGGGACCCTTCAGTCTGCAGGCTGACGCTCTATCCACTGAGCCAAACCCGTTTCGGCGAGAATAGTTTTTTATTGTACTCTTGAAAGCAATGGCACTTTATTTCTCTATTAATTGTGTAATATCATCTATTATGTAATCAAAAGCTTACATGAGTGTTATTCAGTCTGCTGTTAGGGATTGTCTATCTTTGTATTCTCCTGTAATTGTAATATAGAGTAAGTCTTGACTCTCGACTCTACTCTATTTCCTCATTTTTTTATTTTAAACTAAAAATTGTCATTAGACATTTCCAGGGGCTTTTTTTCCCCCCAAATGAGAACATTCAAGTAAATAATTGGATTCCCTCCTCTTCCTTCTAAATCCAAACAGCCTGAAGTACTTGAGCAACTAAGTGGACTGAAAGAATTTTGGATGGATGGGAATAGACTGACATTTATTCCAGGGGTATGTATATCAAATTTTAAATGTCTTTCCTTACTGCTCTGTTTCCTTTGCAGTTTTATTAATTGTATACTTTGAAATCATTTTTACTTGGTGAAAATATGGATGATTATTTAATTCTCAATAGTATTAAATAGTTATAAACAATGTGTTGTTAACACATAATTAACTAAAATCAGAAATTTTTCAAAATAAACATTTGTAAAATAGTCCTTTTTTTAATACCATGCATTGTGTCCTTCACAGTGGTTGCAATTAACTTTATAACCAAAATCAGTTTGCCCATGGAATTGTTCAAGTAGAGTATTTTCCATGTAGTTTCTGTCTTATCAACTGACATTTTGTTTGTTCCCACACCTAAAGCATAAGAATCCCTGTGTGTGTTATCTCCCTTGCCAATGATGGACAGCTGAGTTCCCAAGAAAAATATATGTCCATTGTCACTCTACTGGGCTAAAATTAGTTAGGAACTCTTAGCTTTATTACTGAATATATAACTAATTGTATTTTTTTTATTGTGAGTTTCCTCTCTCATATAAAACATGTAATTATAAGGTATAACTTGGTATTAGGACCATTACCTCAACGTTTTACAGATCATTTACTGTTGATAGTCATTCGATTTTATTTTCTTTACTTATAGTTTATTGGTAGTTTAAAACAGCTCACATATTTGGATGTTTCTAAAAATAATATTGAAATGGTTGAAGAAGGAATTTCAGCTTGTGAAAACCTTCAAGATCTCCTATTATCAAGTAATGCACTTCAACAACTGCCTGAAACTATTGGTTTGTATTGCTTTCTAGTTCATGTAATTAATTTTTAATAACGTAAAATCTGAGAAATTAAGTTTTTGCCATTGTTGAGATAGTTTTACTGTACTGCTGAAGTCACAAATCTTTCTTGAATTTTTCCTAATTTACTAATAATTTTTCCTAATTTACTCCTTTGTTGACATTACTGTAATAAATTTTTTAAAAAAAAGAAGTTAATTGATCCAAACTTGGTTTAATTTTTATCATAACCCTTAACCTGATAACTTTTTTCAATCTTACTTCATTTTACACTCACAAACACGAGAAACCAGTTGAGCAAATTTTATGAGGGTCATATTTATTCATCTAGTTGCTTGTCTGATGATGCATCAAGAGAATTAAATAATTTTGATTGAAGAATCAAAAAGTTAAATCTTGGCTTCTTTGTGATGTTTAAATATAAAACCAAAAAATATTTTTACATGTTTTTCAATTGAACTACATAGTTTTTTAGCTCAGGTTACATTTTTAAAATTCCATAATTTATTCAGTATGTCTATTTTAAATTAAGCTCCATTTTCTTGCTTTAGTATTTGTTATTCATAGAATAGTTTGTTACACACCTATGAAAGCTACCTTCATACTACCATTTCTTTAATTCATTAATACCACAAGTTTGTATTGCATGTTTTTACTGTACATGGCAATATTTTAAGGGAGGAGGACTATAACAGTGAACAAAGCAAACAAAAGTCCCTACTCTAATTATGCTTACATTTCATAGGGAGTTAAATAAGAAAATATACACTAATGATAAGAGGTAATATGTAGGTAAAAATTGAAAATATATGCTAAGGAAATAGAGTAAAGGGTTTTATATAATATCGCCAGGTTAAGAAAATTTTATGATTAATGTCAAATGTAATTTGTGCTCACATTGACTTATAGTTCAAGTTGGAAAATTGTGTATTATTCTCTCAATAGGTTCATTGAAGAATGTAACAACTCTTAAAATAGATGAAAATCAATTAATGTTTCTACCAGACTCTATTGGAGGGTAAGATATTTGTGATATAATAAAACTAGAAGGTTTTACTTTCAATTTAGTATGCCATATATATTTTCAGATAATTGCATAAATATCTAAAGGAGATTTCATAAACATTTAAAAAAGCAACTGATTGCAGGTTGGGTATATCTATCTAATAAAAGAGTGATGTGCAAATTGACCATATCTCCGCTACATCACTAGCCACACCCACCAGCCAATCAGGAGCGAGTATGCAAATTAACTCCAATCAAGATGGCTTGGCCATGGAGAGAGCAGGAGGGAGGCTTGGGTTTCCCTGGTGATAGAAGAAGCCAAGCTTTCTGCACACCCTGGCCGGCCCAGGCCTCCACTAAATGCTACAAAGTTTCAATTATAGAAGATAGATAAATTCCAACAAAAATGGCAGCAGCCACGGAGCTGGAGAGAGCAGGAGGCTAGGGTTGCCCCTGGTGATGGAGGAAGCCAAGCTTTCCGCAGCCCTGGCCTGCTTTGGCCTCCTCTTAAGGCTACAAAGTTTCAATTATAGAAGATAAATAAATCCCAACAGAAATGACTGTGGCTAATGGCACAAGCAGGAGGCTTGACTCCGCTCCAGGCCACAAAGTTTCAATTGTAGAAGTTAAATAAATCCCAGATACCAGGGCCTCCACTTGGGTCACTGAGGGGCATGGCCAGCCTGAAAAGCACCACAGACCCTTTGCCCAGACCACCCTACACCCCAAGGAAACCCCCATCCTGATCCAGGACACCCTTCAGAGTAAACCAGCCAGCCCCCACCTGTGCACCAGGCCTCTATCCTATATAATAAAAGAGTAATATGCAGATTGACCATCATTCCAACACAAGATGGCTGTCCCCCATGTGGTCACACATCCTACCACCATGTGGACACAAAATGGCCAGCAGGGGAGGGCAGTTGTGGGTGATCAGGCCAGCAGGGGATGGCAGTTGGGAGGGACCAGGCCTGCAAGGGAGGTCAGTTGGGCGCAATCAAGCCTGTAGGGAGGGAAGTTAAGGATGACCATGCTGGCAGAGGAAGGAAGTTGTGGATGAATGAAGCTACAGGGAAGGGCAGTTGGGGGGGGTGGTGGGCAGGCCTTGCAGGGGAGGGCAGCTAGGGGTGACCAGGCCTGCAGGGGAGGGCAGTTAGGGGCAAACAGTTTGTCAGGGGAGCAGTTAGGCATCAATCAGGCTGGCAGGGGAGTGGTTAGGGGATGATCAGGCTGGCAGGCAGAAGCAATTAGGGACCATCAGGAAGGCAGGCAGGCGAGCAGTTGGGAGCCAGCAGTCCTGTATTGTGAGAGGGATGTCCCATATTGGAGAGGGTACAGGCTGGGCTGAGAGACACCCCATCACCGCTCCCCCCCCCCCGTATGAATTTTGTGTACTGGGCCTCTAGTTTATAATAAAGATAAATTGATTTTTTATTGGTGAAGTTTATCTTAGTGGAGACAGAGTTTTGCTAGTTTCATTAAAGCCATGTTCAAAAATTCCTAGGTTCTTAAGTTTTAGATTATATATAAGAAATACTTTTTAATGCTTTTTTTGTTTTTTTCTTAATTAAAGGTTAGTATCAATAGAAGAACTGGATTGTAGTTTCAATGAAGTTGAAGCTTTACCTTCATCTATTGGGCAGCTAACTAATATAAGAACCTTTGCTGCAGATCATAACTACTTACAACAGATACCCCCGGAGGTACTGTATTTTAATTTTCTTATGAATTTTCATTTTTTCCCAATTATTTATTATAGGTATCTAATATGGTTTTATATTCTTTCAGAAATAATTATGTAACTAAGTTATTTTTTTTAGCTACATTGGTTTATAAGAAATACCAGAAATATTTTTCTTCATACATGAAAATTAGTAACTAAAAATATAGTTAATAAAGGGAAAATATAATGTACTTTTATAAATGAGAAGAGTATTTTTCATAATTTTAAAAAATATTTTACTTATGTCTGTTTAGCAGAAAGCCATATTTCTGATCTACAGTTTTATGTTTCTTTTTCAGATTGGCAGCTGGAAAAATATAACTGTGCTATTTCTCCACTCCAATAAACTTGAGACACTTCCAGAGGAAATGGGTGATATGCAAAAATTAAAAGTCATTAATTTAAGTGACAATAGGTTTGTAATATGTATTCATTGGTTTGTTAATAGAAGACACTGATTAGATAAAATTAAAGTTTCACTATATATGATAGAAAATCTAATATATGTTCTTTTTATATATGTACTTTTAAAATATATATATATTTTATTGATTTTTTACAGAGAGGAAGGGAGAAAGATAGAGAGTTAAAAACATCGATGAGCGAGAAACATCAATCAGCTGCCTCTTGCACACCTCCCACTGGGGATGTGCCCTTGACCGAAATCATACCTGGGAACAACACTCTATCCATTGAGCCAAACCGGTTTTGGCTATACTTATTTTTAAATAGAATTTTTATCTGAAATAATGATGTAATTTTACCCGATTTCAATTACAATGTTGTTATTTGTCACAGTTCTTTTTTTCTTATGTTTTTATTGATTTTTAAAGAGAGAGGCAGAGAGGAATAGAGTGTTAGAAACATCAATGAGAGAGAAACATCATTGATCTGCTGCCTCCTGCATACCCCCTAGGAGAGACAGAGCCTGCAACCCCTGACTGGCAATCGAACCAGTGATGTCTTGGTTCCTGGGTTGATACTCAACTACTGATCCACACCAGCTGAGCTTCATGGTTCATTGTGTGTTGACTTTAGTTATAAAACCTTTATTCTCTCCTTTATAACAAACTTATTTTTAAAGTCAGATCTTTACCTTAATACTGCTATTGAGCAAAGCAGCTTTTAATGTAATTGCTTTTTGTATTTTCCTAAGCAAAGGTGTGATTAGACACCCATCATATAGCTTGAACAATATAACCAAAGTGTAGAGCAAATAAATCACTAGGGCTGCTAAATTGTAACAAAGTTTAAAGTAAGAACAATAATTTTTCCAGAGGTAAAGGTAAAATACAGTAGTCCCTCCAGTCCCTCCAGTCCCTCCTTATCCGTGATTTCACTTTTTGCGGTTTCAGTTACCTGAGGTCAATTGTGGTTCGAAATATTTAATGAAAACGTTCCAGAAATAAGCAGTTAATAAGTTTTAAATTGTGTTCTGTTCTGAGTATAATGATGATCTCTCAAGCTGTGTCACTCAGAGCATGAATCATATGTTTGTCCAGCATGTCTACACTATATATGCTGCTTGCCCTGTTCATCACTTAGTAGCCTTCTTGTTATCAGATCACCGTATTACAGTGCTTGTGTTCATGTAACCCTTATTTTATTTAATAATGGCCCCAAAGCACAAGAATAGTGAGGCTGGCAGTTTGGATATGTCAAAAGAAGCCATAAAGTGATTTCTTTAAGGGGGAAAGCTATGTATGTATTGGGGGGGAGATGGGGTGGAAGTAAATATAGGGTTTGGTACTATCCTTGGTTTCAGGCATTCACTGGGTGCGGGGGTGGGGGTGGAACTTACCCTCTGTGGAAATGGGAATTTCTGTAATGATAAGAGTGTTTCTAGAGCATTTTTACATTTTGCTTTCATAGTTTCTTATTAAAGTATTAAAAACAGTCCTATGAAATAGTGTAACAGGTATCCCCATTTTGTAGAGGAGAAAATTAAGACTCAGATTTAATGAGTTTTAATGAAAACCCAGTTTTCTGACTAGGTAGGATATTCTGACTTTCTTTTTTTTTTTTAAAGAACCACTGCCTTAAAAAAATTAAATCCTTGTTTTAGCCCATACATTGTACCCTAAAACTAGGGCCCTAGATTCCAACAAATTGCCTTGGAAGATGGGTACAAAAGAGATAAGTGTAAGACAGAAGGATTAAATAGACATTCTATTTAATAGGATTCTATTCTAATTTAGCATTCTAATGAGTTTTATATTACTTTGTTTTTATTTGTTATAATGTTAAACTAGTCCTCTTGATTTTGAAAGTGCTGGCTCACAATGAAATATAGACCAGTGCAGTTTCTATAACAAGCTGTCACTATGAGTGCTTCCTATAACAGTTTATTCTCTGTAAATATAAATAAAACATCCAAAGCAGTTTTATGAGACTTTGCTTAATGTGTTCTTATCTTTTCATTAAGATAGGGATAGTTAATATTATTTCTTATTAGATAATTTTTGAGGTTATTGAATTATCCATTCCCCCTTGACCAAATTGATTCAATTAAAGCATTGTATCTTAAAAAATGATTCTTATAAAACTAAGTAATATTTTGTTTTATGTCTCAAAGACCTATATTGGTTTTTTTTTCCTGAATTAACTATTTCCCTCCTATTTTTGTATGCAGTACCATAACATTTTTTAGGAGACCATTCAATTTACTCTCATTTTAATATTTTTCATGTTAAAGTTTAATTTTTGTTTGTATATTTTACAATAGGTTAAAGAATTTGCCCTTTAGCTTTACGAAGCTACAACAGTTGACTGCGATGTGGCTCTCAGATAATCAGGTGAGCATTCTGATTTTATAAATTACTGAGGTTTCAATTGTTCTAAACAGTTATGTACTCTAATTTACATAGTATTATTTGAGAGCAGTTATACTGTGAACACATGTAAAAATGTATTATGTTTTTTTTAAATCTTAGAAAATATTTACATGCAGATAATTTTAGTGAAATATATGTAGATTTTTAAATAGTAAATTCTGTTGGACCTATTGATTTCTGTTAAATCTATAAAAAAAACACACGACATATTATTAGGTTAGGAGGTCAGACAATACTCCCTTTTTTGTTTTTATAGTAATTCTCTATGGCATATATCTGTAGAAATTTGATAATTTAAATTATACTTCTAATTAAGCACTTTCTCGTGTCCTAAGGAAGTGTTTCTAAGGGATTAAGAGTTTTACCTTGGCCTTTTCTTTTGTTTGGAAAACATTTATTGAAAGCTTATAGCAGACCACGAACTACTCTGGAAGCAGGAGGTACATTGGTGAAGCAAATAGATTCTTCTTACATCCTTATTAAGTTTACATTCTCATGGGAGACAAACAAATATCTATGTAATGTTTCAGAGCTAAAGAAAAATCCTGATGGACATTAGAAGAATATCAGTTTTGAATATACTATTTGCTGATTTTTCTTATAAAATAAAGCTTGATATTTGACTTTCAGTAATGCCTTATAATAATTTATCTAAAGCTGTATTTTCCTGAGATTTAGATACACTGGTCTCATGAGGTATTTATAAGTTCTGTAGTGACATTTGCTTTAGAGACTATATTATGTCTCTCTTTTGGAGTATATTAATAACCCCGTTGTTTACTATAGTGAAGTAATCCACTTATCTGTATATCAGGATTCTCCAGACTTCTTAACTGAGGATCTCTTCCCACCTCCCTCTTACTAAAACCCTAGAAGTCTTAAGTTGATGTTGATCCACACTTACGAATCAGATTGTAGTATTTACTTGTTCAGAAAATTAGGAAAGGAGATATTAAAATGATGATACCTTTGTTTTTATTATAGCTTGTACACAAGTGTGTCCATGTATTTGGAGCTCATTAACTATCTGATCTTTCTTAATTGAATTATTTACATTTGAACCAGATTTGAAATTTTGCAGCCAAATTCACAAAACAGGGCTCTGGCATATGTGAATTATTACAGTGTGAATGAGACATAACTCCCAATCTTGTGGACACTTAGATTGTTAGTAAATAACACTGTGGTGGATAAATCATTGCTAGCAGATTATGCCAGATGACTCAGGTTAGTGAAATTATATAGTATCTAATTTCTTCATATTTGCATTGCTCTTATTGCTTCCATTTGTTAATTACTTCAATAGAAAAATTATGGTGATGAGGTCTTATGTTTTTCTCAATTTGACAAAATAGTAAATAGTAAAACATATGTACATAGCTATAAAACCTCCCTAACAGTGTGACCCAGACCTTTTACTACAAAAGAAGAGAGTATGGTGGAGAAGATATGTGACAGTGGTTACTATGAATTACAAAAATAAAGTGCCCCTAAATATTTCACTGACAATGTAGGAAGTATATCTATAAGCAGTATATGCAATAACATAATTTTTCATGAATCTCTGATGGCTTGAACAGAACAATTGATTATTCCTTATTCATTTTGCCATTCTCACTTAATCATTATTGAACAACTGTTTCATGCCAGGCAAACCAAGGTCACGTAATACAATGTGGTGAAAGTAGAACTAAGGCTTTAGCATCAAAGAAAGAAAGCATAACTTGAGGATGTAAAGGCAGGTTTCCCAGAGGAGGAGATGCCTGCAGTGCCTAATTACTTTCAAAAGAGTTACAGGGATTTAAACAAAGGAAGGGGAAGAGTGTTCTGGTTAGAGAGATTAAAGATTTACTGGTGAATCAGTCTAGGATATTCAGTAACTCTACAAGTAGTTCATTGTGACTAGAGCATTACCTTTTAGATGGAAGAATAGGAAATGAGGCCAAAGAAGTATACAGTGACCAGGTCATAGAGCGTGTTGTATGCCGTGCAAAGGAGCTTATATTATATTTTAAGAATGGTAAATAGACTTTTTTTTTCCCTGCACATCAACTGTGATAAATTAATAAGTGGCTCTGACAGATTGTTTTAATGATTCTGAAGCTATATTCAGGCTCAATTGAAAATTGCTGTAATTAGGGTGACTGTAATTCATTGTCCATATTAGGCTAGGACACTTGATAGTAAAAGAGAGGCATATAGTCATTGATCAGTTATTCATATATATCTTCAATTTAAGAGGAAGAAGTGATACATATGAGTCTTCCTATAGGAGATAAGGAATAAGTGTCACATATGAGCGGGCAAATAATCTGATCAGATTGATATTTTAGAACAATAGTGGGGAATGTCCGGCCTGCAGGCCATGTAAGGCATTAGGGGTGAGTTGATTAAATGCTTGAACAAATATAACAAACTAATTTTAAAGTTGATAATTTTGTATGGCCCACAAATGATGTTATAAATATCCAAATGACCCTCGGTAGGAAAAAAGGTTTCCCACTCTTGTCTTTTTGGCTGTGTTACGAAAGATGGATTTAGCAAGGGATGATACCAGGAGTGAAGGCCTGGGAGAGTGGTTCAAGGGCATTGCCATACTTGAGGCAACAGAAAATGCTGCCTTGAAATAAAGTAATGATAACAGTGCTAGGGAAGAGCCAGTATACTTAAGGCATAACTTAAAAAGTCATGGTCAGTACAACATTTGAAGAGGGCATGTCTATGAGAAGAATGGAAGTAAAAGCAAAAATGATCCTCAAAAGTTTTGCTTCAGTGACTAGGTGGAGATGAATACCATAACTAAAATAAGGAACCACAGAGGACAAAATATGTTTCTGGGAATATGTTAAGTTCTACTTAGGTATACTGCATTTGAAGGACCCTTAACATTGAGGTAGGCATGTATAGAACAGTTTTAGTGGCCATGAGACCCCTGGAACTTAATTTTAGGCTATGGTTTCTATGTACTTGATTTCTTTTTTCTTTTAATTTCTAACTTGTACAGATTTCTCAAAATTACTCCTAGAGGTGTAATTTCCTTTTTCCCAGTACCATAATATATTTATTCATTTTAACTTGTAAAATTTTCTTATTAAGAAGATTTGTGGCACAAGAAGAAATAGAAGATTTCTCCCATCATCTTAATCACTTTTTCTAGGGGGCAATTTCATGACTTTTATTATTTTCTCAAAATTGATTATTTAAAATGTTTTTAAATGGTAGGGATGGATGAATCCTAAGGACTACTACCATTTAAGTGGCAGGTGAGTTAATAGTCTTAGAAAGAGTGATCATAGAGATAGAAGAAAAACGGTGGTGGTGGTTTCAAGTTAAGGATGAAGCAACTGGCTTAAAAGGAGTTGAATCAACTCAAAAAAAATGAAAGAATAAAATCAAACACTTGGAGGCTATTGCTATTCAACAATAATTGGGTAACCAAAAAGATCAAAGAAGAAATAAAAAGCATTCTGGAAACAAATGACAATGAAAACACAACAATTCAAAATCTATGGGACAGACAGTGAAAGCAGTCCTGAAAGTTCTACACATCAACCTCAAAAAAACAAGAAAATATGGTAATAAGTTTTATCTAACCCTACAACTTAAAGAATTAGAAAGAGAGCAACAAGAAAAGCCAGAGTGAACAGAAGGAAGGGGATAATAAAGATCAGAGCAGAATAAACTACATAAAAGAAAAAAAATACCAAAGATCAATAAAACTAATAGCTGGTTCTTTGAAAAGATAAATAAGATTGATGAACCTCTAGCCAGGCTCACCAAAAAACAGAGGACCCAAATAAACAGAATCAGAAATAAAAGAGGTAAAGTAACAACTGACCCCACAGACATACAAAAGATTATAAAATAAAAAACAAAAAAACAACAACAACTAGAGACCTGGTGCATGATTTTTACACTGGTGAGGTCCTTCAGCCTAGCCTGTGGGAATCAGGCAGAAACCAGCTCTTCAACATCCCCTGAGGGGGTCCCAGATTGTGAGAGGGTGCAGGCCAGGCCGAGGGACCTCCAATCGGGGTGAGGAAACGACTGCAGGAGCGCTCCAGGGCATGTCTGGACCATCTCACCCAGTTCTAATAGGGCCAGCCAGCCAGGGAGGAACCACAGGAGGTTGGCTGGCCAGGAAAGGACCACAGGAGGGCTCCAAGGCATTTCTGGCCTGTCCCAATTAGCCAGATTCCACCAGCAAGCTAACATACTGATCAGAGCATCTGCCCCCTACTGGTCAGTGCACGTCATAATGACTGTTCAAACAGTAATACACTTAATATATTAGGCTTTTATTATATAGGATGCTACAAACAACTCTACTCCAACAAACTGGACAATCTAGATGAAATGGACTTATTCCTAGAAAAATATCAGCTTCCAAAACTCAATCAGGAAGAATAAAAAAACCTGAGTTGTTTGATAACTACTGTTGACATTGAAATAGTAATAAAAAAGCTTCTGGCAAACAGAAAGCCCTGGACCAGATGGCTTCACAGGGGGGTTTTACCAAACATTTGAAGAACTAAAACCTATCCTCAGATTATTCCAAAAACACTTCCAAGTTCTATGAATCCACCATTACCTTAATCCCAAAACTAGATAAAAATACTACAAAGAAAGAATTATAGGCCAATATTCCTGATGAATTTAGATGCTAAAATTTTCACTGAGATTCTAGGAAGTCTGATCCAGCATTACATTAGAAAGATCATACACCATGACCAAGTGGGATTTATTCTGGGGATGCAAGGATGGTACAATACCCGCAACTGATAAATGTGACACATTACAAACAAATTGAGATACAAAACTCATAATCATATCAATTGATGCAGAAAAAAGCATATGACAAAATCCAATACCCTTTCCTGATTAAAAACTCTCAGCAAAGTGGGAATAGAAACCTACAGCCAACATCATTCTCAATGGGCAAAAACTAAAACCATCTCCCTTAATAGGAACAAGACCTGGATGCCCACTTTCACCACTCCTGTTCGACATAGTACTAGAAGTGCTAGCCATAGCAATGAGATAAGAAGAACGAATAAAAGGCATCAAAATTGGGAAAGAAGCAAAACGCATTATTCAGAGATGACATGATATTGTATATAGAAAACCCCAAAGAATCCATAAAAAACTATTAGACTTAATAAATGAATTCAGCAATGTATCAAATACAAAATTAACACCCAGAAATCCATTTTTTTAAACACCAATAATGAACTCACAAAAAGAAAATTAAAAAAAATCCTATTTACCATGGCAACAAAAATGATACCCAGCAATAAATTTAACTAAGGAGGTAAAAGGACCTGTATGTGAAAAATTACAGGATAGAGGGAGGCATAAACAAGTGGAAGAAAATACCATGTTCAGGGATTGGTAGAATCAACATTGGTATAATGTCCATACTACCCAAAGTAATGTATAGATTCAATGCAGTCTCCATTAAAATATGGCATATTTCACAGATCTAGAACAAACTCCAAAAATTCATCTGGAATAAACAAAGATGCCAAATAGCTTCAGCAATCCTAAGAAAGAACAAAGTTGGAGAGATCACAAAACCAGATATCAAACTACTAATACGTTACAAAGCCACTGTTCTCAAAACTGCCTGGTACTGGCACAAGAACAGACACAAGCCAATGGGACAGAAAACCAGAAACCAACCCAAGCCATTATGCTCAGTTAATATTAGATAAAGGAGGCAAGAGCATACAATGGAGTCAAAACAGTCTCTTCAATAAAGGGTGTTGGGAAAATTGGACAGATACATGCAAAAAAATGAAACTAGACCACCAACTTACACCATACACAACAGTAAACTCAAAATGGATTAAGTGACTTAAGTGTAAGAAGGGAAACCATAAAAATCTTAGACTAATCCATAGGCAGCAAAATATCAGACATAGCTCCTAGCAATATGTTCACTGATACATCTCTTAGGACAATGGAAACTAAGAAAATAAACATAAGGGACAACATCAAAATAAAAAGCTTCTGCACAGCAAAAGAAACATCAACAAAACACCAAGAAAGTCCACTGCACAGGAAAACATATTTGCCAGTGTTACATCCAATAAAGGCCTAATCTCCAAAATTTGTACAGAATTCATACATCTTAACAAAAGGAAGATAACCCAATAAAAAGGCAAAGTGCTTAAATAATTTTTGAAAGTAGACATACAGAAGGCCAAGAGACATATGAAAACATGCTTAGAGTTACTAATCATCTGAGAAATGCAAATCAAAACAACAGATACCATCTTATACCTGTCAGAATGGTTGTTATCAACAAATGATAAGTGCTGGTGAGGATGTGGAGAAAAAGAAACCCCCATGCACTGCTGGTGGGAATGCAGACATATACAGCCCCTGTGGAAAACAATATGGAGTTTCCTCAAAAAATTAAAAATGAAACACCCGTTTGACCCAGTAATCTCACTTCTAGGAATATTCCAAGAAATCAGAAATACCAATCAAGAAAGGACATACGCACCTCTATGTTCATACCAGCACAATTTACAATAGCTAAGATTGGAAGCAGCCTAAATGCCCATCAAGCAGATGAGTGGATTAAAAACCTGTGGTACATCTGACTGGTTTGGCTCAGTGGATAGAGCGTCAGCCTGCAGACTGAGGGCTGCCAGATTGGATTCAGGTCAAGGTCATGTACCTTGGTTGTGGGCACATCCCCAGCAGGAGGTGTGCAAGAGGCAGCTAATCAATGTTTCTCTCTCATTGATTTTTCTAACTCTCTATCCCTCTCCCTTCCTCTCTGTAAAAAATCAATACATTAAAAAAAAAACAAACCCGTGGTACATCTACACAATGGAATACTATGCTGCTGTAAAATAGAAAGAAGACGTTATTTGCAACACATTGGATGGACATGGAGAGCATTATGCTAAGCAAAATAAGCCAGTTAGACAAAAATAAATATCACATAATCTCATTAATTTATGGAATATCATGAAAAACATGAACTGATGAACAAAAATAGATCCAGGGATAGAGAAGCATGAATCAGACTCAAACCTCAGAGGGAGGTAGGGGAGGAAGGTGGGAGATAAGAGATCAACCAAAGGACTTGTATGCATGCTTATAAGCATAACCAATGAACACAGACTCTAGGGGGTTAAGGGCATGTGCTGGGGGATGGGGTGGCCAATGAGGGGAAAAGAAGACTTATGTAATACTTTAAACAATTAAGAATTTAAATTTTAAAAAAAGGAGTTGAACGTAACAGGATAAATTCTGTTGAGAGGTCTGTTCAAATGAAATCTGATTTAGAGTTGTGACCACACAATACACTATAGAGATTTTGTGTCATAGAATTGTGTACCTGAAACCTGCATAATCTTGTTAACTGGTGTCACCCCCCAAAAAATCAATAAAAATGAAGTCTGAAAAATATACATTATATTTTGGCAAGTTACAGCTAATTAGTTACAACTAATGTAAATTTAGAGATATGTCAAAACCCAAATTAAATAAGAAATAAATGAGGGAATTGAGGCATGTGAATGTTGATTAGACTTTTAAAAGGGTTGAATGAGAAAGAAAAGTAAAACAAAGTAATTTGTATTTTAGAGGTAGGCTAAGAAGGAATCCTTGAATATTAGAGAGCATGTTTTTAGGTTGTTGGAAATACACTGTGTGGAGAATGAGATAAAGGACATAAGAGTGGTTTGGATAGCTGAAGTGGAATCTGGTAGAACCACAAGCTCTGGCTGGGATTTTTACCTTAAAGGGAGCTTGAGTTGAAGTTTGTAAATGATAAAACTCTTGGAATGTTGCCATTTCTGAACTCTTAGCAATTCTTGAATCCTATTTTTAAAAAAATATTTATTGATTGATTTCAGAGAGGATTAGAGAAGAAGAGAGAGAAACATCAATGATAAGAGAATATCATTGATTGGCTGCCTCCTGCATGCCCCACACTGGGCATCGAACCTGCAACCTGGCATATGCTTGACCAGGAATTGAACTGTGACCTTCTGGTTCATAGGTCAATGTTCAACGCCAGCTTGGCTTGAATCTTATTTTTATGTTTAAAAAACATTTTAGGAGATATATGGAAACCTGCTCAAAGTCACTAATCAACCAAGAGATGTAAATCAGAACAACAATGCGGTACATCTCATACCTGTCAGAATGGCTGTCATCAACAAATGACAAGTGCTGGCGAGGATGCAGAGAAAAAGGAACCCTCATGCACTGTTGGTGGGAATGCAGACTGGTGCAACCACTCTGGAGAACAGTATGGAGTTTCCTCAAAAAAACTAAAAATGGAACTCCCATTTGACCCAGTAATCTCACTTTTAGGAATGTATCCCAAAAACCTAGAAATACCTATCAGAAAGGATACATGCACCAGTGTTCATAGCGGCACAATTTACCATCGCTAAGATTTGGAAACAGCCTAAGTGCCCATCAGCAGATGAGTGGATTAAAAAACTATGGTACATGTACACAATGGAGTACTATGCTGCAGTAAAAAAAGTTCTTACCATTTGCAGCAACATGGATAGAGCTGGAAAGCATTATGCTAAGTGAAATAAGCCAGTCAGAGAAAGCTAAATATCACATGATCTCACTCATTTATGGAAAAGAACAACATAAACTGATGAACAGAAACAGACCAGAGACAGAAAAACATTGATCAGAACGTCAAACCTCAGGGCAGGTAGGAAAGAGTAGGGGTAAGGGGGAGAGATCAACCAAAGGACTTGTATGCATGCATATATTACCTAACCAATGGACACAGACAACAATGGGTAAGGGCATGAATGGGGGGGGGCGGGTAATGCGGGACTAAGGACACATGTAATACCTTAATAAAGAAAAATTAAAAAATAGTAAATATTTTAGAAGATACTACCTTTTTCAGGCTGCAGTTTTAGAAAATCAAGAAAGGATTTTCAGGCAACTTTGAGAACTGTGTTGAAATTGGTTACCACAAACTTGTAGTTAATAATTTGCTCATTTGTGCGATATAGAGAAAGCACATAATTGTAATGATTCTGCATTGCAGCTTTGGCAAGCCAGATGCAAGAGAAGGACATCGTAGGAAAGTGGTTGTAATGAGATATGGTGAGGTACAAAAGGAGAAGCAAAGATATGAAAGAATCGTGGTGACAGAGTTGAACATTCAAGGGAATGACAGTCTTGGTGAGATGCATTGGCAAATCATGTGAGAGCTGCTTAGGGTCTTTGTTGCCATATCCCGTGGTTGTCCTTTCTACTGGCTGCTACTCAGCTTCCCTTTTAGGAATTCTCCTTGTACTTGTCCCTTATAGTAGTATGTGGTGTCCCTTATGGTGCTCTAGACCAGCAGTCGCCAACCAGTGATCCACGGACCACTGCTGGTCTGTGAGGTCCGAAAGTTTGGCAGTTGCTGCTCTAGACTATGCTTTAATTTATTTCCCTATACAGTACTTTCCTCTTGGAAATATTTATTTACTGGGCTAAAAGAATGGCTATGTCGTCTATATTCTGTGTCTGTTGAATTACTCATGACTGTGGAAAAAACTGGCATGAAAGAGTTAGGATAGTTTTCATAGTACTAGAGGCCACTTGGATATGAGGAAAGGGCATAAAATAATAGAGGCAGGATTTATGTTCCTCAAAAGAACAGGTGTTTATGCTTGTGGAGAGATGGGTAATGACCTCACAGCATTTGTAGGCCCTAACTCACCTCCTTAGTGAGAGTTTATGAGATGGAGAATAAGCGACCCGGATTTGAGGGTGCTTCAGGGAAGCCCTGTCTTTGGAGAAGGAGTAGATCTATTTCCATCGTCTGAAGAGGTCAAAGGAAAGTTTTCAGTGAAGAAGGTATTTGAGATGCAGGGAAGTTTGTTTACTGCAGAACAAGAAAGGCCCACCAAGGAAATGTTTGAATGGGAGTAATACAGCTAACTGCAGGGTTTTCACAAGAGTAAGTCCAAAAAGTTAATTGATAGAGTGCTAGGAACAGGGAGGACTGGGTAGTTCCCTGCCTGTCTGGGGTTGGCCAAGGCTTGGATTGGTAGGATGTTAAGTCAATAGGGTGGCACAAGCATTAATATTAAGTAAATTGAAAACACCAGTTAGGGAAATAATTTTAAGAAAAAATGAGGTCCAAAATAATGGGCTTCCAGTTCCTCTGTTGAAAACTTGTGATGTCATTAATAGAAACATTAGACACAAAGAGAGAAGCAAGTTACAATTTATTGTTTTAAGTACTCTCTTTCAGCTGAAATAAACCTGAGTAACTAAACTAAATCTTCTAAATCATTTCTGCAAAAGTGTCTTCTTAAATGAGAGTAGTAGAGGGAGAAATACATTGAATGGAAAGGCTTATTTTATAGCTTATTAAATCATACGGCAAGTAATTATTGGATCGTGGGTATGAGATCTTTTAAAACTATTGATAATTAGTGATAATTTCAATACAGTATGAGTTTGATTCATACTACAAACTAAATTTTATTTAGATTTCTATGAGGTTTAAAAGCAATGCTTGAAGTTTTATGTATATGTAAATTTGTTTTTGTAATCTACACATTGATGCTTTATAGAAAAAATGGTGAGTACTTATTTAGAAGAATTGCTAGATATGTATTTGCTTTAGGATTATTGAAAATTAAACACTTTCTTTCTGTAGTCCAAACCCCTGATACCTCTTCAAAATGAGACTGATTCAGAGACCCAGAAAATGGTGCTTACTAACTACATGTTCCCTCAGCAGCCAAGGACTGAGGATGGTAAGAATTTTAAGAATGTCTTTTCTCTAGTGTGTGTGTGTGTGTGTGTGTGTGTGTGTGTGTGTGTCCTATCTTCTAAAAGAATAGTATGCAAATTAACCATCGCCCTGTACACCCATCAGCCAATCAGGAGCAAGTATGCAAATTAACCCAACCAAGATGGCTGCAGCCATGGAGCTGAAGAGAGTAGGAGGCTTGAGTTTCCCCTGCAATGGAGGAAACCAAGCTTTCCACACACCCTGGCCAGCCCAGGCCTCCACTTAAGGCTACAAAGTTCCAATTATAGAAGATGAATAAATCCCAGATACCAGGGCCTCCGCTTGGGTTGCGGGGGTAGGAGGAGCAGCATCACCAGCTCCTCACCCAGGCACCAACCTCTATCCCATCTAATAAAAGAGTAATATGCAAATTGACCATCACTTCAACAAACAAGATGGCTGCCCCCATGTGGACACCCATATGGCTGCCATAAGATGGCCAGCAGGGGAGGGCAGTTGGGAGAGACCAGGTGTGCAAGGGAGGGTATTTGGGAATTATCAAGCCTGCAGGGGTGGGCAGTTAGGGGTGATCAGGCTGGCAGGCAGAAGTGGTTAGGGGCAATCAGAAAGGCAGGCATACAAGCAGTTGGGATCCAGCAGTCCTGGATTGTGAGAGGGGTCCCAGACTGGAGAGGGTGCAAGCTGGGCTGAAGGACACCTCTCCATACCCATGCACAAGTTTCATGCACCAGGCTTCTAGTCCTATATAATAAAAAGGTAATATGCAAATTGACCCTAATGGCGGAACTTCCAGGAATCACCAATCACTATAATGTGCTCTGACCACCAGGGGGCAGACACTCAGCTCAGGAGCTGTCCCTGGTGGTCAGTGCACTCACACAGGGTGAGCTGTGCTCAACATCAAGTAGGCTGATGGCTGCAAGTGCAGTCGTGGTGGCAGGAGCCTCTAGCCTCCTAGCCAGCGCTAAGGATGTCCGATTGGGTCTGAGCTGCAGGTGGTCATTCCCTGAGGGCTCCTGGGCTGCCAGAGGAATGTCTAGCTGCCAGCTTAGGCCCAATTCCCTAAGCAGTGAGCCTAAGCTCGCAGGTGGACTTCTCCCAAGGGGTCCCAGGTTGGGCTGAGGGATCTCTCCAAGTGCACTAGTTTTTGTGCACTAGGCCTTTATTATATACATATATATATATATGTTAGAGGCCCACTGTATGAATTTGTGCATTGGTGGGGTCTGGCCAGGGGGAAAGGACAAGGGAAGTTGGCTGGCCTGCCTACTGGTTGAACTCCGGGTCGAGGGGACAATTTGCATATTAGTCTTTTATTATATTGGATATACACTTAGTCTTTTATATATAGACCAGATTATTATGCATTCAGAGATCATAATCTGGCCACTGAAGACCTGAGGGAGGCTACTTGGGGATAAACAGAGGGGAAGTAAAAAGGGGGTGGAAATCGGAGACATCTGTAATATTGTCAACAATAAAAAATATATTAAAATAAGGGTAAAACAATTATACTGGTAAATCATAGCAAGTTGTGAAGTGAATTGTAAGTTTCCAAGACTTACTGGTTTGAAGGGAATTTGGAAAATCCTATATAATAATATTATATAATAAAAGGCTAATATGCAAATTGACCAAATGGTGGAACAACCAGTAACTATGATGCACACTGACCACCAGGGGGCAGATAACCAATACAGGAGCCTCCCTCTCAAGGTCAGTGCATTCCCACAGGGGGAGTGCTGCTCAGCCAGAAATGGGGCTCACAGCTGGTGAGTGCAACAGTGGTGGCAGGAGAGGCAATTGAGCATTCCCTGAGGGCTCCAGGCTGTGAGAGGGCACAGGCCGTTCTAAAGGACTCCCTTCCCCCCCCAAATTGCACCAGGCCTCTAGTTGGTTAATAAAGTTCTTTGAAAATGGGATAATAAAGCAGCGTCTAAGGGTTATAGATAGTGGAATTTAGAGGTATGTGCATATAATGTACTTCCTTAAATGATTCCTTGAAATTAAACAGCAAATATCTATTATGGATCTCTCTATTCTAAATCACATTTAGGTAAATGTTGGAAATGCATGTTAAGTGTTATGTGATTAGGATTATTAAACCAGGAAATATTTTGTTCACTTCTGTTGTTGGTTATAGAATTAACACTACCCTTGGATCTATACACTAGGTAAAGATAATCTGTAAAATTCTGAGTATAAATGTTACTTCTTCTAAGTTCTTAATTACATTTTGCCAAGAAAGGCGAATATACCAATTACTGTTTAACAATTTTTTTCAACAATTATGGCATTAAAGCCTTTGAAATTAAGGAGCAGATTGTTTCCGTATATGTTGTACTGTGTGTGTGTGTGTGATGTTTATTATATGTGGCACTTAAAAATACAATTTTTATGTACTTTTCTGAAACTAGTGAGCAACTTTATGACCCCAAATTAATGATAAATTATCTCTTAGTACATAGAGACACTGAAGAAAAAAATCAGTTTTAATTTTTAAAATAGACCATAGGCAATTTAAATAAATTCGTAAGCTTCAGTTTTCTTATCTTAAAATAATGATAATAGCATCGGTTTTGCAGGGGTTTTGTAAAAATATGAAAAACACTGGTTATAAAGTGTTTAGCACTGTAATGAAATCAATTTGCCTGTTATTATTCTTACATTGTTTTGGTGGGTTTAAAACACAGCTTTGAAATACTTAAATAGATTAAAATAATTTTACTTTTGTTCCATAATTAGTGATAAATAAGTAGAAAACTCATTACTTCACTATGCTAATTATTTGTTGCTCTTTGCAAGAAGAAATAAAAGATATGCTTTGGTAAGTTATTTTGTGGGTACATTTGATGAGATTTATTTTGATGAAACAAATGTTTAGCTTTAAAATTGAATTAACAAGTAGTAGTTTTTCATTATTACTCTAAAATATAGTGGATTTTTTGTTTGTTTTTCTAGTTATGTTTATATCAGATAATGAAAGTTTTAATCCTTCATTGTGGGAGGAACAGAGGAAACAACGGGCTCAAGTGGCATTTGAATGTGATGAAGACAAAGATGAAAGGGAGGCACCTCCTAGAGTAAGTGTTCTTTCCTCCTTCAAATTTGAAACAGATCTGCTGATACTTACTGGGTACTATATCCCCAGAGGCCCAATGCATGAAATTCGTGCAAGAGTAGGCCTTTCTTTCCCTGGCTGCTGGCACCAGCTTCCCTCTGGCACCTGGGACCCAGGCTTTCCTTGCAGCCCTGGCTTCGTCCAGAAGATCGTCCAGTCTAAAGAGCATATTATGCTTTTATTATAGACTAGTGGCCCGGTGCACAAAATTTGTGCATGGGGGCGGGGGCAGGGTGTCCCTCAGCCCAGCCTGCACCCTCTGCAATCAGGCCCCTCGGGGGATGTCTGACTGCTTGTTTAGGTCCAGTAACACCTGGCAGTTGGATATCCCTCTCGTAATCCAGGACCACTGCCTCCTAACCACTCACCAGCCTGCCTTCCTGATCACCCCTAACCACTCTGCTTGCCAGCCTGCTTGTTGCCAACTGTCTCCCCTTGCCAACCTGATCACCCCCAACTGTGTTGTTCCCCTCTCCCCCTGCCAGCCTGCTCGGCCACAGTTGCCCCCGTCCTCCCCGCCACACCTGATTGCCCCCAACCGCCCCCCTCTGCCAGCCTGCCCCCACTGCCCCTCCCGCTGTCAGCCTGCTCGCCCCCACCTGATCCCCTGTTTGCCTGATCTCCCCAACCACCTCTGCCTCGACCCCGCTACATGGCTTTGTCCAGAAGAAGGTCTGGAAGGTGTCCTGGTCTAATTAGCATATTACCCTTTTATTAGTGTAGATAGATTCTGTGCCATTTTGGGAGATACAAAGAAATATATTATTTCATTTCTTGCTCTCAAGGCACTCGAAGTTTTACTGATTATGTAACGTGAAATAAATTGATAACAGTTTAAAATTATATGATTAAAAGCTAGATTTCATAGTGTAACTATAAGGGAAAAAAGGTTATTCCTTCTCCCTTCCCTTTCATTAATGATTTATTTATATGTATATTAGGCATATTATAAACCTTTTGTTTCTTTTTAGGATTGAGTGTGTGTGTCAGTGGTAGAAGTAACAAATACCAGTTTCCAAGTTACTTAGGGATGTAATTCTTTTCCCCTTATATAAGCTAGCTGAACTTCAGAAAATAACAGGTTGACCGTCATTTGAAGTGTTTGGTTCACTGCACATAAGACAATATATAAATATAGAAATTTTATATGTGTCTGGATTAATACCTAGCTAGAAAACGTATCTGTTTCAAAGACAAGTGATAATGTTGGCAGTATCCACACCATATATATATCAAGTGAAATATGTTTATGCCTGTTTTTAAAACAGTGAAATGCATTACTGATTTTTGACTAGTGATAAAACCATACTTTTATTGAGTCCAAAATACATTTAAAGGTCTATCATCTGTTTTCACAGTTGCTTTCTGAGTCAGATATCCAGTGTAATTAAGATGGGTCATAGATTGAATTTTGAGTTGTCATTGGAAATATTTATTCATATTTTAATTTTTCCTTATTTATTTCTCTAGGAGGGAAATTTAAAGAGATATCCAACACCATACCCAGATGAGCTTAAGAATATGGTCAAAACTGTTCAAACCATTGTACATAGATTAAAAGATGAAGAAACTAATGAAGACTCTGGAAAAGATTTGAAACCACATGAACATCAGCACGTTGTAAATAATGATGTGGGTGTGAAGGTTAGAAAACTCAATTCAAACTATTAAAACCTGTCAAGTTATTTAAAAATATTAAATGATAATGGTTATAATTATCCTTTTTTATATACTAAAATGTACTCTCAAATTTAGGGTGGTATTTTCAGCTACTTGAACTAAAAGGTGTAATAATTAGTGAACCTTCCTACTTGGTATTATTACACTTCAGTGTTATGCCTATTCAGATAGGCATGGGAGTGTCAGCATAAGCTTACAAAAAGAATTATTGCTTGAGCAAAGAATAAGATAATGAATGTCAGAAGATTCATTGTAATGAAAACACCCCTCTACCACCAGTAATACTGATTCATTCTAATATTAATTGTAAATTCATTACTATGACATACCATTGGTATTTCCTTGGGATATTTCAGAAACATACGCAAATCCCTAAATTACATTCCTTTAAGGGACTTTTTTCTCACATTGTATCACAGAAACAAGTTTTATCGTGTCACTGGAGTTATTATACATTTCATAATGAGTAGGAAACAATCTAGCCATTCTGAATTTGACCATAGTGAACTAAGTGATTCACTCATAACCATCAGCTTGCAAGTTCTAAGATGGATCTATCCCTCAGCTAAAGTATGAAGTTTAATGTGGCTCATGGATCTTTGGGTACGTCCTGTCCCCAAAATCAGCATTTTATCTGAGGGCTGCAGATTTCCATGTTTAAAGTTTCCTTGATTTATCCAGGTGAAAACATTTAATTATTTTTAAATTTTCATCTGAACTTTAACACAAGAGTAGATATAAAGCATAAGGAAAATGAATTCTTTATCTTCTATTTTACTTAGACTTCAGAAAGTACTGCTCCAGTAAGAAGCAAAGCCGATGAAAGAGAAAAGTATATGATAGGAAACTCTATACAGAAGACTAATGAACCTGAAGCTGAGACCAGACCTGTGAATCCACCAGTGACTACAAATATGAAAGCCTCTGAGAACTTGAAGAATGCTAATCATGATGAGGTTTTTGAGGTATGGCTTTATGATTATTCTGGAATGATCATAGTAACTGATAAGAATTCAATATTTCATTGTTACTAACTGAAGATAGGAGAGACTTCATATTGATAGCAGAAAATACGCTAATGCATTTACCATTGAGAAATTTTATAATGTTTGCTATAATATAGTATCACTCATTTACCAGTTTAAACTTACATTTTTTGACTTAGTGTACTCAGATATTTACAGTGTAAATTAGATTGTGGCAATTCTATTTGAGTTCTATAAAATATATAATAGTAATTGCTTTATTTCTATAACTTGAAAATGAAAAGGTTGCCATAGATATACTCCAATTATTTGGTTTATTTAAGCATTTATCATTGGTTATGAAGTATTTTTTTCCTTGAATATCTGAGACATTTTTCCTTGGACTTTCTTCTAATGGATTAATCAATAAAAGCTGTAGCTTTGTTTTTTTTTTTTTAAGCAGCTTTATTGAGGCATATAACTCACCCATTTAAATAAAGGTACAATTCAGTGGTCTCTAGTATTCTAAAAGTTGTGCATCCTTCACCATAATCACATTGAGAACATTTTCATTATTTCAGAAACAAAGTTCATATTTCTCAGTTACTATCACACATCCTCTCCCATCTCCCTAACCCCTAAGCAGTTAGTAATCTACTTTATCTGCCTTTATAGATTTGACTATTCTTGGAATATCATGTAAATATAACCATACAACCTGAAATCTTTTGTGATTGGTCTTTCACTTACCATAATGTTTTCTCTTTCACCTAACATAATGACTTCAAGATTATCCATATTATACCATGTCTCAATACTTCATTCATTTTTTATGCCTGAGCAGTATTTCATTTTACTGGTGAAAAATGGACATTTGGTTATTTCTACATGTTGGGTGTAATGAATAAGGCTGTTGTACATATTTGTGTGCAAGTTCTTATGTAGATATATATTTTTTCTTTTGGATATATACTTAAGAGAATAATTGTTGGATCATATGATAACTTATGTTTAATTGTTTAAGAAACTTCCCTTTTTCCAAAAGGGGTTGCACTATTTTACATTCCTCTCATACGCTGTTAGAGATCATGGAAAATGGTAACCTGTAACTTTTAAAAATGAGATTCTAAAGGATTTTTTATTTATAGGTACATTGCCCACTCTGTGTCCACTACCTCCAAGTGGCTATTTAAATTTAATTTAAATTAAGTAAGTACAATTAAGAATTGAACTTCTCAGTTACACTTGCCACATTTCAAATGCTCAGTTTGACACATCTGGATAGTTAGTGGCTATCATGTTGAACCACATAAATTATTTCTATCATTACAAAAAGTTCTGTTGGAAATAACTGACATTGTGGGTTTATAAGAGCCTCTGTATTCCTGAAAATTTAAATGTGTTTGAAGTACATCATCTGAGGAGAAACCAAGATGGCTGCATAGGTAAATACCTGAACTGCCTCACACAACAATTTCAAAACTGCAATTAAGAGACAAAACAGACATCATCCAGAACCACAGAAAGGCTGGCTGAATGGAAATTCTACAACTCTAAGGAAAGAGAAAAGCACACTGAGACTCAGAGAAGTGCAGAAGGCAGAGGTACAGATATATGTGAGTGCAGAGAGGACTGGCAATTGAGTACATGGCTGGCTTTCTCAATCAAGCAGGAGGGAGACAAAAGCTCCCAACTTCTCTAAACTCCAATTCTGGGCAAGAGTCTGGGGACCCAGACTCATTCGGGGGAAAACTGGACTGTCTGGCAATAGGTGAAACTCGAAGGCGACTTTCTCTCAGAGGTGCTTGCAGTGATTACCACCGGACACTGAGACCCAGGGGCCTCTCAGGGCAGGGCTGACGGGAAGCAATTGCTGTCTGTTCTGCCCTGAGACTCCGCCCCATCCAAGCTGAGCACAGAGCCTTTTGTAAGTCTTACCTCATAAGGGTGTCTCCAGCACAGAAGTTCTCCCAGCAAAGAAACAGGTGATTCTCACAGACAATTGCCCTGGAGGTCAATTCCTCCCAGTGATACCAACAACAATCAAGACTTAACTACAGGAGGAATCCAAGATGGTGGCATAGGTAAACACCTACACTGCTGCCTTGCACAACAATTTCAAAACTACAACTAAAAGACAGAATGGACATCATCCAGAACTACAGGAAAGCTGGCTGAGTGGAAATTTTACAACTAGAGGGAAGGAAGGGGGCTCACAGAGACCCAGAGGAGCTGCAAAAAGCTGAGGTACGGAGACGCGCACGTGGAGAGAGCGAGTGGCAGCGAACCTGGCCGGCTTTCTTAGCGGGAGGGAGACGGAGATTCTCAATGGCATTGAACTCCTTACCTGCAACCCTGAACCCCTGATCCAGCCGAAACTTATTTGGGGGGGAGTTTGGACTGTGAACAGGGAGAAGTGCACAGAAATTTACGGGAGTCGCAAAAGATCGGAGGTCTGGTGGCGTGCACAGCACTGCACGCAGGGGAACGACTACTGATTGTGCCGCTGGCTTTCGTGAGTGGGCGGGAGACAGATCCTCCCAACGGCATCACTTCTGGCTCCACTAAACCCCGGTTTCGGGCGAAACCCTGGGGACCCAGACTCCTGTGGTCCCAGAGCGCAGGGGAGCCGGAGGGGCAGCAGTCTAGAGGCACTGCGAGAGAGCGCGCGCCCACAGGGACCACTCCAGCGATTACCCAGTCACGTGAGACTCAGGGGCCATGGAGGGCGGGCCCGACTGGAAGGCAAGGCGGTCCCTTAAGCCCTGAGACTCCACCCCTCCCAAGCTCAACAGAGAGGATTCTATGGTTTTGCAAGTCTGATATCATAAGTCTGAATCCAACACAGAATTTCTCCCGGCATAGTGAAAATGCCGAGACAAGGGAAGGGATCACAAACAAAAGAAATGTAGGAAAACAAACGACTGGATATAGAGTTCAAAACCATGCTTATAAGGTTTTTCAAGAATTTCCTAGAAAAGATGGATAAATTTAGCGAGACCCAAGAGGAGATGAAAAAAGACCAACTAGAGATGCAAAAGATCCAACTAGAAATGGAAAAGGACCAACTAGAGATGATAAAGGACCAAATAGAAATTAAACATACACTGACTGAAATAAAAAATATTATACAGAGACCTAACAGCAGGCCAGAGGAAGGCAAGAATCAAATTAAAAACTTGAAATCTAAAGATTCCCAAAATGTGAAGATAATGTAAGGAGCCTCTGGGACAGCCTCAAACGTACCAATATCAGAATTGTGGGGTGCCAGAAGAGAGAGAGCAAGATACTGAAAACCTACTTAAAGAAATAATGACTGAAAACTTCTCACATCTGATAAAAGAAATAGACTTACAAGCCCAGGAAGCACATAGAACACCATATAAAAGGAATCCAAAGAGGACAACACCAAGACACATCATAATTAAAATACCAAGAGCAAAAGACAGAGAATATTAAAAGCAGCAAGAGAAAAACAATTAATTACCTACAAGGGAGCACCTATGCGACTGTCAGCTGATTTCTCAACAGAATGCAGGCCAGACGGGAATGGCAAGAAATATTCAACATGATGAATAGGAAGAATCTACAACCAAGAATAATCTATCCAGCAAAGCTATCATTCAGAATTGAAGGGCAGATAAAGAGCTTCACAGATAAGAAAAGGCTAAAGGAGTTCATCAACTCCAAACCAGTCTTATATGAAATGCTGAAAGGTACTCTTTTAGAAGAGGAAGAAGAAACAGGTATAAGATAAAAAATTATGGACAACAAATACATATCTATCAACAAGTGAATCTAAAAATTAAGGGAATTAAAAATTTGATCAACAGAATAAACTGGTGAATATCATAGAATCAGGAGCACAGAAAGAGAGTGGACTGGTAATTCTCAGGGGGAAAGGGGTGAGGGGTATATAGGGAGAGACTGGACAAAAATCATACACCTATGGATGAGGTCAATGGGAGGGAGGTAAGGGCAGAGGGAAGGGTGGGAGCTGGGTGGAGGGGTGCTATGGAAGGGAAAAAAGAGAAACAAATGTAATCTGAATAATAAAGATTTTAAAAAAATATTGAATGTAAACTGTGATGGAAAAATAAAATAAAAAAAAAATAAAAAAATTAAGTGAATTAAAAATTTGATGAACAGAATAATCTGGTGAATATAATAGAATCAGGAGCACAGAAAGGGAGTGGACTGATAATTCTCAGGGGGAAAGGGGAGGGGTGTACAGGGAGTGACTGGACAAAAATTACATATTTATGGACTCATCAATTGGAGAAGGTAAGGGTAGGGAGGGGTGGAATGGAGCTATGGAGGCGAAAAAAGAGAGACAAATGTAATAATCTGAATAATAAAGATTTAATTAAAAAAAAATAGCCAAAACCGGTTTGGCTCAGTGGATAGAGCGTCGGCCTGCGGATTGAAGGGTTCCAGGTTCGATTCTGGTCAAGGGCATGTATCCTGGTTGGGGGCACATCCCCAGTAGGGGGTGTACAGGAGGCGGCTGATCGATGTCTCTCTCTCATCGATGTTTCTGGCTTTCTATCCCTCTCCCTTCCTCTCTGTAAAAAATCAATAAAAATGTATTTAAAAAAATAAAAATAAATAAAAATAAAGAGCTGATATTGCTGGGGAAAAAAAACACACAAAAAACCTTAACTACAAGGCTGTGCATACATTCCACAAAGGGGTGCACCAAGAGTGTCCGCCTTAGATAACTAGGGAGGCTGAGCCACTGGACCTTATAGGACACCTAGCTCATAAAGCTACTCTACCAACTCAGGTAAGTAGTGAAATGTGGAAACAACAAACAGATCACAAACACATCACAAATGACTGGATATAGAGTTCAAAACTACGGTTATAAGATTTTTCAAGAATTTCCTAGAAAAGACTGATAAACTTAGTGAGACCCAAGAGGAAACGAAAAAGGACCAATTAGAAATTAAGCATAAACTGACTGAAATAAAAAATATTATTATACAGCCGAAACTAGTTTGGCTCAGTGGGTAGAGCCTTGGTCTGTGGACTGAAAGGTCCCAGGTTTGATTCTGGTCAAGTGCATGCCCTTGGTTGCAGGCACATCCCCAGTAGAGGGCGTGCAAGAGGCAGCTGATCAATGTCACTCTCTCATTGATATTTCTAACTCTATATCCCTCTCCCTTCCTCTCTGTAAAAAACCAATAAAATATATTTAAAAAAAAACACTATATACATATATAGTGTTATATATGTATATAATACTACATATATATATATGTAGTACATATATATGTAGTAGTAGTAGTAGTAGTAGTAGTAGTATACAGAGACCTAACAGCATACTAGAGGACCACAAGAATCATGTCAAAGATTTGAAATACAAAGAAGTAAAACAGTCAACCAGAAAAGCAAAAAGAAAACTAATCCAAAAGTGTGAAGATAACTGGGGAGCCTCTGGGACAACCTCAAGCGTACCAACATCCGAATTATGGGGGTGACAGAAGAAGAGAGAGAGCAAGATAATGAAAACTAATTTGAAGAAATAAAGACATGGAGAATCCAAGATGGCAGCATAGGTAAACACCTACACTGCTGCCTCACACAACAATTTCAAAACTACAACTAAAAGACAGAACGGACATCATCCAGAACCACAGGAAAGCTGGCTGAGTGGAAATTCTACAACTAGAGGGAAAGAGGGGGGCTCACAGAGACCCAGAGGAGCTGCAAAAAGCTGAGGTACGGAGGCGCACGCGTGTGGAGAGAGCGGGTGCCAGAGTACCTGGCTGGTTTTCTCTGGCAGAAGGGAAACAGAGACTCTCAAAGGCATTAAACCCCTTATCTTACTACAGTAAACCCTACATTCAGCCGAAACTCATATGGGGGGAGTTTGGACTGTGAAAAGGGAGAGGTGCATGAAATTTAGGGGAGTCACAAAAGATTAGAAATCTAGTGGTGTGTACAGCACTGCGCAGAGGACAGATTGCTGATTGTGCCGCTGGCTTTCACGAACAGGCGGGAGACAGACCCTTCCAACTGTGCCACTTCTGATTCCACTAAGCCCCTGTTTCGGGTGAAACCCTGGGGACCTAGACTTGTGTGGTCCTGGAGTGCGGGTAGCCGGAGGGGCAGTGGTCTAGAGGCACTGCGGGTGCGGTGCACAAGAACCGCTCCAGTGATTACCCAGTCACGTGAGACTCAGGGGCCTTGGAGGGTGGGGCCGACTGGAAAGCAAGGCGGTCGGTCCCTTATGCCCTGAGACTCCACCCATCCCATGCTCACCAGAGAGGCTTCTGTGGAGTTGCAAGTCTGGTATCATAAGGCTGAATCCAACACAGAAGTTCTCCTGGCATAGTGAAAATGCCGAGACAAAGGAAGGGATCACAACAAAAGAAATGTAGGAAAACAAACGACTGGATAAGGTTTTTCAAGAATATGCTAGAAAAGTTGGATAAAGTTAGCGAGAGCCAAGAGGAGATGAAAAAGGACCAACTAGGGACGCAAAAGAGCCAACTAGAGATGGAAAAGGTCCAACTAGAGATGAAAAAGGACCAACTAGAAATTAAACATACACTGACTGAAATAAAAAATACTATACAGAGTCCTAACAGCAGACTAGAGGAAGGCAAGAATCAAGTCAAAAATTTGAAATATAAAGAAGCAGAGAACATTCAAGTGGAAAAGCAAGAAGAGAAAAGAATCCAAAAATGTGAAGATAATGTAAGGAGCCTCTGGGATAGCTTCAGGTGTACCAACATCAGAATTGTGCGGGTGCCAGAAGAAGAGAGAGAGCAAGATACTGAAAACCTATTTAAAGAAATAATGACTGAAAACTTCCACATCTGGTAAAAGAAATAGACTTACAAGTCCAGGAAGCACACAGAACCTCAAATAAAAGGAATCCAAAGAGTACTACACCAAGACACTTCATAATTAAAATACCAAGAGCAAAAGACAGAATATTAAAAGCAGCAAGAGAAAAACAGTTCATTACCTACAAGGGAGCACCCATAGGTCTGTCAGCTGATTTCTCAACAAAAACGATGCATGCCAGACGGGAGTGGCAAGAAATATTCAACGTGATGAACAACAAGAACCTACAACCAAGAATAATCTATCCAGCAAAGCTATCATTCAGAATTGAAGGGCAGATAAAGAGCTTCACAGATAAGAAAAGGCTAAAGGAATTCATCAACTCCAAACCAGTATTATATGAAATGCTGAAAGGTACTCTTTTAGAAGAGGAAGAAGAAAAAGGTAAAAGACAAAAAATTATGAACAACAAATACATATCTATCAACAAGTGAATCTAAAAATGAAATGAATTAAAAATCTAATGAAGTGAATAAACTGGTGAATATAATAAAATCATGGGCATAGAAAGGAAGTGGGCCCTAGCTCTTTGGCTCAGTGGATAGAGCGTCGGCCTGCAAACTGAAAGGTCTCAGGTTCGATTCTGGTCAAGGGCACATGCCCAGGTTGCGGGCTCAATCCCCAGTAGAGGGGGGTGTGGGGTACAGAAGACAGCCGAACAATTCTCATTATTGATGTTTCTATCTCTTTCCCTCTCCTTAACTCTCTGAAATCAATAAAGATTTTTTTTTTAAAAAAAAAGGAAAGGAGTAGAGGGAAAAGGTGTGTGGGGAGTGCAAGTAACTGGACAAAAATTGTACACCTGTGGATGAGGACAGTGGGGAGTAGGGAGGTAAGGGCAGAGGGTGGAGTGGGAACTTGGTAGAGGGGAGCTATGGAGGGAAAAAAGAGTAACAGTTGTAATAATCTGAACAATAAAGATTTATTAATTAAAAGTACATTATATAATGGTTATCCTATGAACTAGTATTTACTATAAGAAAAAACTCATTCTTTTGAATGTACTAAATTGGTGACATTGTTCAATAAATTATTATATATGTTGAACCTAATATAACAGTCTATGAAAAGTTTTTGGGTTTGTTCCAGTGAACTTATTACTCATTTAGTGTAATTTCAATGGGTAAGGAGCTATAGTGGCAGAATTGCAACGTGGATACATAAGGACATAATTAAGGTTAGACTGTGTGAAGTGTATAAGAAAAGTACTAATACAAGTTAGGTATTAAGGGCTATAGAAATTTGGAAAAGATATTTTCTGGATAAAATTTCAAGGATACTCTAAGATAAAGAAGGCATTTAATCTGTATTTTGAAATACTAATTAGAAATAAAAATGATGTGTGTAAGCATATTGAAAGCAAATGAATGGTGTTTGGAAAATGTAGAAAAGAGCATGTTTCATCTGACTAAATATGTCAAGGGTGATAAATACATGAAATAAAATAAGTAGAGTAGATTGGTTCCTGATTATGAAGCTCTTGGAAGCCATGCTCAGAAGTTTGAACTTAATGTTTTGTCATCTTTGGGGATCATTGAAAGCTTTTTAGTTGAGCATTACTTCTGAAGGGCTATGTATTGGAGAAATCTGGCAGTAGATACTGAATTCTCCAAGTTTAAGGGTTTTTGAGGAATTACAGTAGAAAATGCAGACTGGACGTTACTTGCAAGAATATTACAGATGTAATATGTGATAGCCCTACCTTTAAGGAATGGAGAAAAGGAAACAATCAGATCACCATGCCCGAATGTAATGATGGTGTTAAGAGAACAAATAGACCTGGAAGGACAAGTTTGTTTTTAGATAGGTGGAATTTGAAGAAATAATACCATCAGATAGACATATTCAGTAGGTAGTTGGGACTATTAGCTCAAGTGAGAAACAAAAGCTAGATTATAAATTGAATATATGTCTACATTAAACATAATCATTGAAGAAAATGATTTCTATCCAGGGGGAAAGAATAGGAAAGGAAAAAATATGAGCTAGCTGCAGGAAGACTAAGTGATGTAAGCAAAGGAGACAGGTGGGAGGAGATGAGGAGACTGCAGTTCCCAGGAGCCCAGGAGTAATACAATTTCATGAAGGAGAAGTCTGGCCAGCAGTTTAAATGCTGCAGATATAAAAGATTAGAACAGACTCTTTGCCCATTCTTATCCCATTCATTCTGTCACTAAGTCCTGTTAGTTACAAAATTTATTTTTCTCCTTGCCAGCCATCACTGCCATTGCCTAAGAACAGATGCAGTCTCTTTTCTTCAGGGCTATTGTGAAAGCTAGATGCCTTTCTGCCAGTCTCTTCCCATACCTTCTTAATACCAGCATTACTTGCTTAAAAAATAGTCTGATCTTATGATTTCCTGGCTTGGTAACCTCCAATTACGGCCAACACATACTTAATGATTCCATAGTCAAATTTTGTACCATGCAATCCATTCTCTCTTTCTTATTTCCATCTTTCCTTAACTCAGAATATCATTCCTCTCTTAACTCACCCATCACTACTAAACCGAATTATATTCTTTTCCTATTCTACTAATTATCAGCCTAATGCTTTCCATTGTCATACAGTCTTAAACAGGGTTAAAAAACTATGACATAAATCTGGCCTTTGCCTGTTTTTATATGGCTTGCAAGCTAATAACAGCTTTTACATTATTAAATGGTAGAATAAAAATCAAAAGAATGTCTCATGATACGAAAAATTGGATGAAATTCAGTTTTACTGGTATATAGCCATGGTCATTTGTATATATTATTGTCTATGGCCACTTTTGTCCACTTGGCAGAGTTGAGAAGTTGAAACAGACTATGGTTCTCAAAGTGCAAAATATTGAATAGCCTTTTCACTGAAGGTTTGCCAACTCTAGTCCATATCTTTATTATGACACTGATGAGTACCTCAAAGTCTTAGCACTTTTAAGGGAACACCTGTTTAAAACCTTTTATTTATTTTTACCATATTAGTGAAATAATTTAATCTGATTTAAATGTAGTGTATACAATATTAAATTTCTTCCATTAATAGGTCTTTTTGTTTCCTATCCAAAATAGCTCTTCAATGGTAGAAAACTTGGGATAATTGCCAAATATTAGAGAAAAATTCATGGAGAAGAATGTAAACTTCTGTCATCAAATTGGGCAAAAATCATTATTAATTTATACTAGTAAAAGAACATTTCAGTTTTCTAATTCCTTGGAACTCAGTGATCCTTAGAGCAATAAATTTGAGGATTATAGAAAGAAGAGGTTTTTGTTGGAGCGAACTGTTTTTCTATGTCAGGGATTGTTTTTATTTCTCTGGCACCTGACATAGTACTAGGCACATAGTAATCATTAATTCATTTGAATTAAGATCTGTCCCAGGAAATTATCCCATAGGTGCTTTGGAATATTGTTAATAACTACCACAGTTTTATTGCTGTACTTAAAATTTTTAAATCATATACTACTTTTAGTCACTATAAAAAGTTTTTATATATGTTGTAAATATTTTCTCTTTATAAAGTTCTTATGACTTAATATTCATTTAAAAAAAACAAAATCTATCTTCATAAATATTTTCACTCTTTTCTCTTTAAATTAGGAATCTGAAGAACTTTCTTCTGATGAAGAGATGAAAATGGCAGAGATGCGACCACCATTAATTGAAACCTCTATTATCCAGCCCAAAGTGGTAGCACTTAGTAATAGCAAAAAAGGTTAGCTGTTAAGGAAAACACTAAGATTAGAAATGAGCAGAATAAAATGTATAATTGTTTTGGAATAAATTTCATTAAATGTCATTATGTTATTTAAAACACTTTTTTAGCAACAATTTTTAAAACATACCTTTTTGAAAGGTTTTTTTTATTCTCTTTTTTTAAATAAAAATCTTGATAGACTTTTTTTCTTCTTACAAGGACATGGACTTTATAGGGAGACAAGCCTAGATTATGATTTCCATTTCTACCACTTATTTACTGTATGATCCTTGAGCAACCTAATTTTATCTATGTATACATATCTAATTTGACATAAAATGAGGCTAATGAAAGAGTTTGTGAATATTAGATGTACTAGATTATTCAGTGTACTAAGATCTAGCCCAATACTGGATATATAGTAGATGTTTGTTGTTATTTTATCCCAGAACTTATTTTAAACCATTCTTTTTCCCGGCCATTCTTTCATTTAACATAAAAGGGGATTTGAAGGATATCTGTCTCTTTCTTTTATTTTACCCTTCCTTCACTCCTCCCCACTAATGTCTGAACATCTTTATCTCCACCAAGTAATTGATCCAGCTATTGCCTTTATGGCATTAATGAAGTTTACTTAGCAAGGTGCTACTCAAATAGCTTGGATTTCATCATAATGGTGGTAATATATGTTGAATACTTATTAATTGGTACTTGCTATATGCTAAATATTTTACATGTTTTATAATAATCACAGTTGTCTCATGATTTGGAATTGGAAAGAGAGAGAGAGACCTAGGAAAGAATTTGTTACATATAGTTTAACATTATTTTAAAAACTCATAATCCAAGACCCTAATACCTTAAAGTTGAATTAGAGAGCCCTTAGCTACTGTTTTTAACTGTAAACACAATCTAAACTACTTGAACTGAAATATTTAGAACAGCAAAAATATCCTTAATTTGGATTCATGTGTTTATATATACTGTTTCTATGATTGACTAGAGTTGAGTTAGTTAAAAACATTCTTTAAGGTTCTAAGATATTATGTTCTCTTTTTTATCACTACTTTTAAAAGTACTCTTTATACTACCTACTTATACTGGAATATGAAGATTGTCTATTTCTGTCTTTATTATTATTACACATAAAACCATCTCACATATGAAGAGTTCAGTATTCATGTTCAACTTTTTGAAATGCTTTCTAAATATGAAGAGAGATGACCTTGTGAAACTTTCTTTGATTTGTTTGGTGGTTGTTTTTTGATTGACTGCATTGTTAGAATAGATAAAAACACATATATGATATAATTTCTCCCCAAGATAAGTTTACTTAAGGCTATAAACTGTACTTTGTATTTTTTATTATTATAACTTTCTAAAATTGTAAATGAGTGGGAAAGCATATTTACTAAAACTAACTGATAGCCTTAGAACACATTGCATAATATAATCCTGTCAGTAATTCAACTAATAAAATTCTGGGTAATCCTAACTTTGGTTATATTTTTAAAAAGTAAAGGTATATCTATCACTATTTTAAAATTCTTTTATGTTTGTATGTATTGACTGAATTTTTATAGGTGCCTCTGGTTTTCTACTTATTTATATAATTCTTTACCTTATATATTGAACCAGGACAATATAAATGCTATTTGTCATCACTGGGAAGTATTTCACACAGGATTTTGGGTGACTTTTATCAGTGGCTTGAGTTATTTATGTGTATGTTTGTTTGTTTCAGATGATACAAAGGACATAGATTCTTTATCAGATGAAGTTACACACAATAGCAATCAGAATAATAGCAACTGTTCTTCTCCATCCCGGATGTCTGATTCAGTTTCCCTTAATACTGATAGTAGTCAAGATACCTCACTCTGCTCTCCAGTGAAACATACTCACATTGGTATTAATTCCAAAAGAAGGTTTGTAAATATCTTAACAAAATAATTTATTTGTACAAAAAATAGAGTTAGAAATGCAAATAAATATGTATGACAAAAAGAAAGGATTTCACAAATATTATAGAAGTGGTTCAGGTAGTATATGGTTTCTTCTCCACTTTATTACTAATTATTTAGCTTTTATACATTTCCATTTTAGTTTTTTAAGGGGGGGAGAAAATATTTAAAATATGTTTTGATTTTCTTCATTAAAAGGTTGAACAGTTCTAGCTGCTACAACATAAATAACCTATTTGGGGTAATTCAATTAGAAACTGATACTTTTAGGATTAGAAATGCAAGATCATTTGGGGATTAAAGGATTTATTTAAATACTTTTGTTAATGATGTATCTTTGGCTTAGACTTAAATTTATAGGTCAACTTCTTTGAAAAAGGCTTAATTCCTACAGGTTGGAATTTAGCTGAAATTTAAAACAAGTATATTATTTGGGCTCTCAAGAAGTTTGGTTATCAAAGTACCATTTTACTTTGATGTTAATCTATCATGTAGAGTGTTTGATAGAAAGATTTTGGTTACTACTGAACCCAAAGCTTATTGTATGGATATTGCTAAATATTTTTTAGAGTTCAATTGTTCTTATGCTCTAGGCAACATATAAGTTAAGTCAAATTTTTATATGTATTGATTTATATTGTTGGAAAGTGCCTTTGGTATCTGAAAATGAGTTTAGCTGTTATGTAGTTGTAATTATGATTAATCATTTATATCTGTTCTCTGAATTTGAGGTTAAGACCCAGTATAGTAAATTATTGATTTTTAGAACCTTTTCGTTGTTAAGATAATGAATGATTTGTTGAATAATGAAATTTTACTGATGTTGGGAAGTAGTTTAGTATTTTCTAACTCATGTTTTTTATGTAATGAAATAAAGGCTAAGAAAGGGATATAGCTGCACCTCTGTGTTGTATTTCTAATCATGAATATTATTTGTCACCTAATGGGAAGATTAATATTAAGGAATATTAGTTGAAATATTAACTTGACTGTTTTTGAAATACAACTCGAAGACACAATTATGTTTTCATATTACCAAGCAGAAATAAAATATTTTCTGTAATTTTAGAATGTCACCTTTAAATATTTCCCAAATCCAATGTAGATTAAACATACTTTCAGGTTTTTGTGTGTTTTATTTTTTTCCATTGAATTTTAGAAAAAAAGGGAGAGAGGGAAGGAAGTAGAGAGAGAGAGAAAGAGAGAGACATCACTGTGAGAGAGACACATTAATTGTTGCCTCCCATGAGAACCCCGCTGAACTAGGGATCACACCTGCAACCAAGGTAACATGCCCTTGGCTAAGAATCGAACCCGAAACACTTTGGTACACAGACCAACACTCTGTAACCATTTAGCAATATTAGCCAGGGTTAATTTCAGTTTTGATCTTCATATTTTGTAGAGCTATTGTTTAGTTCTTTGTGTCATTTCCTTATCTATATATTTTGAATCTAATAACTTAGTTATTATAATAACTATGGCTAATAATAAGGTTTCAAAATTATTCATAAAAATGTTCTGTGAGTTTTACTCAAATGTTCAAATTACTGGCTCTTTACCCATGTATCTTCCCATCTTTCAAGCATTTCATATTTTAAAATATATTTTTATTGATTTCATAGAGGAGGGGAGAGGGAAAGAGATAGAAACATCAATGATGAGAGAGAACTATTGATTGGCTGCCTCCTGCATGCCTCCTATTGGGAATCAAGCCTGCAATCCAAGCATGTGCCCTGACTGGGAAAGAACCGTGACCTCCTGGCTTATAGGTTGACACTCAGCCATTGAGCCACAATGGCTGGGCAGTCATTTCATATTTTAGCACATTTGTGAAAAGCTATACCAGAAAAGGACACATAATTTTTTTCTTTGTTTAGCTCAAACTATATTGTGACTAAGTGATTTATGGTTTTGATGGAAATTAATCTTAATGATAAATTTTCAGATAGTTTTACTTTTCTCCATTTAAAATGAATTTCCCATTACTAAGAAAACTGGGCTTTATGGTGTTTTTGATAACATTATTTTTGTTTTAGGCAAGAAGATGAAAATTTTAATAGCCTTTTACAAAATGGAGATATTTTAAACCATTCTACAGAGGAGAAATTCAAGGTTCATGATAAAAAAGATTTCAACTTACCTGAATATGATTTGAATATTGAGGAACGATTAGTTCTTATTGAGAGAGGTATTGACTCAATAGCCACATCTGATGAATCTCACAAATTAGACCATATCAATATGAATCTTCATAAACTTATAACCAATGATACATTTCAACCGGAGAGAATAGAAAGATCAAAGGCACAGGATATCGTTCTTGGAACGGCCTTTTTAAGTGTTAATGCTAACGGACAAGCTGAGCGCTTGGAAAATGGAAACAAGTGTCCTAATCTGGAATGTGTAAATAAGGTGAATGGACATTCTGAGGAAACTTCACAGTCTCCTCGGAAGACTGAGCCCCAAGACACTGATCCTTCTATTGATGTGGGCATTTCTAAGAGCACCGAAGATCTCTCCTCTCAGAGAAGTGGACCAGTTGGGTCTGTTGTAAAATCTCATAGCATAACTAATATGGAGACTGGAGAGCTAAAAATTTATGACATTCTTAGTGATAATGGACTTCAGCAGCCAAGTACAACAGCTAAAGTTACATCTACTATTGATGGAAAAAATATAGTCAGGAGCAAGTCTGCTACACTTTTGTATGATCAACCACTGCAAGTTTTTACTGGTTCTTCTTCTTCTTCTGATTTAATATCTGGTACAAAGGCAACTTTTAAGTTTGATTCAAATCATAATCCTGAAGAGCCAAATATAAGAGGCCCCATAGCAAGTGGCCCACAATCTACACCTCAGATATATGGTCCTCCACAATACAACATCCAGTACAGTAGCAGCGCTGCAGTCAAGGACACATTGTGGCACTCCAAACAAAATCCCCAAATGGATCATGCCACTTTCCCTTCTCAGCGCCTTCCTCGATCAGAGAGCACAGAAAACCACAGTTACACTAACAAACATTCTGCCAATATGAATTTCTCTAACCATAACAATGTTCGAGCTAATACTGGATACCATTTGCATCCGAGACTTGGCCCGGGAAGACATGGGGAAATGTGGGCTATCTCACCAAATGATCGACTCATTCCTGGAGCAACTCGAAATACAATTCAGCGACAAAGTAGTGTGTCCTCTACAGCTTCTGTAAATGTTAGTGAGCCAGGTCCCACAAGGCGGGCCCAAATCCCTGAAGGAGATTATTTATCATACAGGGAGTTACATTCAGTGGGAAGAACTCCTATGATGTCAGGATCACAGAGACCTCTTTCTGCACGAACATATAGCATTGATGGTCCAAATACATCTAGGCCTCAAAGTGCTCGACCTTCAGTTAGTGAAATACCAGAGAGAACTATGTCAGTTAGTGATTTCAATTATTCACGGACTAGTCCTTCAAAAAGACCAAATGCAAGGGTTGGTTCTGAGCATTCTTTATTAGATCCTCCAGGAAAAAGTAAAGTTCCTCATGATTGGCGAGAACAAGTACTACGACACATTGAAGCCAAAAAGTTAGAAAAGGTAATTAACATGAATTTTTTCATTCTCACAAATTTACTGACTTTCCTTTAAATTTTTGGCATTCTTTTTTTTTTTTTTAATCAAGGTGAAACAAGATACTCTGGATTATTGAATATATAGGATGTCTTTAAAAATGTATGCATACACTTTGAATAATTATAATGGCAGTGTTTATTAAAATACATTTCATTTTCAAAATTGAGCTATCAGCTGTTGAAATGTGTATACATTTTTTGGGGACACCCTGTGTACTTACATTCTAGGAGTTTTTCCTAGGTGCTGACTAAATAGTTCCAAGTTCTGATTTGTCAGACTTGGAACAATTGAAATGGTAGTATAATCTTCTCTCCCATCTCATTCTCCCCAGTATTTTTTGATAGGCTTACATTCATTTTATATATTTTTGTGCATGTCTTTTAGATTATGCCACACATACTGTGAATAATACATGTATATACATATGTACCTCTGTATAGCATTTTCTGACCTGTTGTCATCTATTAATAATGGCTGATTATGTAAATATGTATGCAAAAAATAAGCAGTTTATTGTATAGTTAACAGAAAAACAGATGTCCTATAAATGTAAATATTTCATTTAAGATTTTTTCCCCCAGTTATATGACTAACACTGTCACTGACATAGATGGCTTCTAGCATGGCATTTACTCTTTTCGAATTGCATTTGTGACCTATTTAAACTCACTTGTCTGGCTCTACTATAGTGTGTAGATGTTTGTTTTTTGAAAGGAGTTATAATTTTTAAAATATCCTATAAAACTGATATTTTAGTATCACAATTCTGTGCTCAAATGTGTAAGGCATATTTTTTCTTTAGGATTTAGCTTGGTATCTTTCAGTGGATTTTACCTAAGAATTATCTTACCTCTGTTTATTAAATATAAGATACTGGTTTTTTTTAAATATGCAACCTCAATTAGTCATTATTTTTAAAAATTTCTTAAGTCAAATTTTTCAGAAATAAATACCTAAAATGTAATTAGTACCTTATATCAATCCACATTGCATCTCTGCCTGTAATTGTTAGCTCTATGCAATGCTGTCCTCTCAACTTTAAATAACTAAGCCATATGTAAGGTTAGGTAACTTCATTCTCATCTATTTATTGTGTTTCAACTATAACTTTATACATATAGTTGAGGTTCTTTGAACTTGTATGTTTTTGCTGACAAATTTAAGCAGAGGAGTCATACAACTGTTTTATAAATAAACTTCTGGTGTGGAACTGGGTTTTAGGAGGAGAGGCTACAAAGTTAAATTGACTGGGTAATAAAGCCATCTGGTAGTAGTCCAGAAAATACCTAAGAATGTATCAGTGGAATTGAGGCAAAGAAATGAATTTAATAGGCAGTTCTGAAATAGACTTGTTAAGAATTTATTTTTGATAGTAATATTCCTGTAGTCAGTCATTGAATCAAGAAATTAAACTTGAGATTGGTGCCTGGGATAATTGGTTTTGAGGAATGCTGGTAACTACTACTGAACATAGAGGAGGAATAGCAGATTTGGAGGATGAGATCAGTTTGTTTACTATACTATACTATACTATACTATACTATGCATTAATAATTGACATCTCTGATGGCTATTCTCCCATTACTTTCCTGATTGACTGAGAGTGCCTGGACTTTAGTAAATAAAAGTAAGTAGCAGCCACTACATTGTTCACTGTGCCTCTCTGCTTTTTATATTTAGAAATTTGCCATACGGTTGCTTGGAGAGTACATGAAAGTAGTGTCTCAATTTTGCTACCCACTGATAATTTAGAGATGAGAATTTAAATGAAACTAGGAAATGTACAGAAAATGTGATGTAAACTTCAAACTTGAAAGTAATGATTGACAATGGTGGAGGTTGATGAAAGATCTCTATTTGCTCCTCTGTAATCCTCCTTCTTCCCCCATACATAATTCTAATGTCATGGTGGACATTTGAAAAACTTCTTCAGGGAATTTCACAATGGCTTTCCTACCTTTAGGGATAAGTCCCCAAATCAAAAGTTGCTACTTTGCCCAGCTGGGTGTTTATTAATAATACAGAAATAGATTATGTAATACATTAATTTTTTTTTAAATGGAGGGAAAAAAAAGAAATAGATAAGTTATTGACCCTCTCTTGGTTTGAAACGTTGTGGTAGTCGCACCTCTCCCACCCCAAAAAACTACCTAGAATCTACACATATAAAACATTTCAAAATCTCAAGACTTATTCATAAATAAAATTTAACACTGACAATGAATAAAATTTTTTATTTCAATGTTGAATTAATATTAAATATCAGCATTTGCTAATATTATTAAATTAAAAAAACTTAGATATGTAAGCACTCAACCAGATATGATTAAAAATTAGCATAACATGATAATTTTCATGTTCAGTTACTCTTATGCAACTGTTTTAATTCAGCACAAGCCTGAATTAAAAACCAGACCTGTTCTAAGCATAAGCTTTCTTATTCAGTGAAGTATTTACAAAATGTCATATAGTATGTTCAAAGATGGCATAATAGGCTTTGCTTGAAATCTACATATCCTTAAACTGGTCAGTTAGTCCACTCAAGTTAACAACATGTTAAACCATGTATGTATGTAACTGTGTATAATTTCTTTATTTTTACATTCTAATCAGCTATTTAAGGAATCTCTGAATTGCCTCTGCTAAATCTTTATTTATTGTGAAGTACTTTGGAAAAGTACAGGCCTAGCTTATTAAGTTTAGCTTTTTCTTTAATCATTACTTTAAAATCCAAAAAATAACTAAAAGTATATTTTATAATTTTATAGATCTTTTTCATTCTGGAATGTCATGTTAATGTTTCTTAATAGTAGGTATCAATTTCATAATCTGGAGAAGGTGTATATTCCCTAAGAGTAACATAGGAATGCTTGTAATGTCATTTCATATTTCTTCATTACAAGCCATGCTCAAAATGTGGTTTCTCTCAGTTTTACTATCAGACTCTCAATATTCAGGGACATGACTAAAAGCATAAACATGAAAGAACAGCATTTAACAGCTCTGGAAGTAAAGAAGCAGGAATAATGAGAATCAGGCAGTACATTTATGAGGTACATTTTTCAGGCAGCCCTAGGATTAGTGAGTAGATATTTACATAAACTCAGTATTTGGAAGGATTCTATCAGTGGTTCTTGTATTGAAGCAGCAAAAGGCACTAACTCCT
Source organism: Lasiurus cinereus (assembly GCA_011751065.1). Lineage (NCBI taxonomy): Eukaryota > Metazoa > Chordata > Mammalia > Chiroptera > Vespertilionidae > Lasiurus > Lasiurus cinereus. Next base: position 47,831,626 of record JAAGEH010002531.1, on the reverse strand, counting down.
AAAATATAATGGTTTTTAATATCTATTTATTTGGATGGTAGAAAGTTTTTATATGTGCACTTTCTAGTTTTTGTTTTTATTTTGGTAATTATAGAGCAGCGGGAGCCTTTTAAATGTTATAACCTAAAGTACTATGTTTATATTAAACTTATGCAATGGCCAAGAGCCTACTATGTTTTGCCAAATGTAATTTGTGCTATATTATGTATTTAAACTCTGCATTTATTTAATAATAAGATAACTTCTATAAAATGAGGCAGACTTTAGAAATTTATTTTGACCTAGAAATAACTGGTTGTTGGTAAAATGTATCTTTAGAGAGGAATTAGTTTGTGTCCCATGTATAGTGTACAGATACATCTAGGTATGACATTCCTATTTTTTGATGTCTGAACTTGAATGGTGGGATTACATGTAATTCGTGTGTATATTTGTATGTTGTCATGTATCTATATGATAAATAGTGCCAGTTTCTTTCATTGGTACTGAAATTCCATGTTGCATGATATTTCTCTGTGTTATTGGGCTTACTTGTAAATGCATCTATACATAACATGTCTTGTGAATTTTGCATGCTACACTAATCTGTTAAATCTATCCCCTCTTTATTCAGAGCATGCTGTCAAGGTCCTTTAATTCCAATTTTACTGCTGTAAGCAGCTTTCACTGTGGCAGCTCTAGGGATCTGCATGGCAGCCAAGGCAGTCTTGCCTTGAGTGTTGCAGACGGAAGAGGTTCTGGTGGGCACATTTTTCGAGTGAGTACCTGTAGTAGACCAGTACTTTTAGTGCACAGAAGAGAAATAAATCCCACATTTTAATGTTTTGACATTTCTGAAAATAAAATTTGCTGTGGGGTTAGCTCTCTTGTTAACCTCCCAGTTCCACCATGGCTTAGTGCTAAAACTTGCTGCAAAGCTGATTTAGTCTTCTTTTAGGTTTCTATGGTCCTAACTAAAGATGTAGTCAATTTTTTTATGTAAAAACGGGTGAGCAGAGGGGTTAAAAATTATTATATGTAGTGCTTTCTCTCTTAAAACTACCTTGCTCTCCCTAAACTCAAGATTTTAAGACTGTGCCATATGTAATCCACAGAGGAGTTGTGCGGAACAGTAATTTTCATGTTAGTAATTGAGTATTGGCCAAAAAAAGCACTAAGAACTAAGTGGAACTAAGTTTGGTCATAAGTAGCTAAATATGATTAAAATTGAGGCTGATAAATTGTAAGAAGTACAATGAAAAGACAAAACGCAAATTCTTTATTACCCACATGTCAGCCACAGTCATTCATGGTGAAAATGAAAGGTTTATTCTTTTAATAGTGAAAGTTAAGGATAGGGTGTAAGAATAGCAGAGAAGGAGAAGGAGAAGGAACAGAACAACTCTGGCCTCGCTCTGTTTTAAGGTTTTCTCTTCCTAATAACTTGAGATAGTAGCATAGCCTCCAAATAAATTCCTCTGCCCCTCTCCTTCAATTCTGAAAAGACCTTTCTCCCTTATGACCTTATTTTATCCCCTCCTCCGTTTTATTTCCATGTTAATTCTGCTTGTTTTGGGGTGCTTTGCTTTTTCCTGAGCATCCACTCTCCCCACCTTCACCCCTTCTTAATATATTCCTGGTTTGTTCTAGGATAGGTGCTTGGCTCTAACTGTGTCTCACCCATCTTGCTTTGCCTTTTGTCACCTGACACCACTTGGTTTCTATGTTATGTTATAGTGGCAGTAATCGTTTTGGAACTTACCAGATTGAAAAAGGGAGAGAAAGGGGTGATGGCTATTAAGCGCTGCATTTCTGGCACTATTTCAGCTGAACTCACAAAGTAAAGACAGGGGTCTTTATTAACTCAAGGGTAATCTTATAGTCATCTGGAACAATTGTTCTTTACAAATTCTTATAGTGATATTTTTTGTTCGTTATTCTTAAATTTAGAGCCTTTGAGTCTGTTGTTGCATTTTTACCTTTTCAATTATACTTGTTCTTTTAAAGATTAAATAAACATGGTTGATTTTTATGCACATCTGAAAAATGAAGAAGGAAAATAAAGTTTTCATTGAATAATACACATCTAAAAATGCTAAGCCATGGTTTGAACTAGCAACTAACTGTACATGATAGATCTGTTGCAGATACAGTTTCTAAGATTACATTATAAGCCCTTCAGTTTATATCTATCCTGTGGCATATCATAATGGAGTAGATTCAGATTATTTTTCAACATGATAATGTAATTTGCATATTTATATTGCTAGCCATGTACTGTTTTAAAAGTAACAATTTCTCTAGTTTTCTAAAGTATAGCTAAGTGTATTTAGAATGAAATTAAAATGAAAATTTTAGGTATCTTGCATTCCAGCATATTTATAAGAAATGTTCAAGATAATGAAATTGAGTCTACTTTTAATCTAAAGCTGCCAGTGAGATAAGCTAAAATATAAGGGTATCACTTGACATATAAAAATAAGGATTCTGGTTAGTTAACTTTTAAAACATTTCCCCAAACCAGTACTTTTGGAAATATGGAGTTGACTAATATTAGTATGATAAAATTAGGGTAAAATAAGTTTTATTTAACGGTATGTTTATTGGTACTGCTCATCATTTAAAAGAAAATCCTTGGTGATACTAGGCTGTTGAAAGAGCATCAGGTAATTTTTTTACCAAAAACTTTGAGGTTCTCAACAGGAGTATGTTTTAGTTGCTCTTAAAATTTGAGACTCTTAATTGGATTAAGAGTTACTCAAACTCTTAATTGGATTAAGAGTTACTCAAAGTGTTCAAAGCTAGCTGTTATTGTAAATAAAACTAAAAGCATTATAAAGAAATAGCATTGTGTATCTGTATATATTTTTTATATGTTATAAGAACAAACAGCCCTAGCTGGTTTAGCTCAGTAGATAGAGCATTGGCCTGTTGACTGAAGGGTCCCGGTCAAGGACATGTACCTGGGTTGTAGGCTCAATCCCCAGCCCTGGTCAGAAAAAAAAAGAACATTTTGTCATTAACTTTGGAAGATGACTAAAAGTGCTAGTTTGGGGGGCGCGGGGGGGGGTGGGGGGGTATAAGTGACATAATATTGTGTTAATCCAAGGTGCATACCTTGATAATTTGATATATGTATGTATATATTGCAAAATGATTACCATGATCAGTTAACATCAGTCATAAAGGTACTCAGATTGATGGCAGTTGTGATGTTAATGTTAATTTGGTTCTTCATCTTTCTGTAGCGCTATTTTTTTCCTAATCTCTCAAGTGTCATCATCATTTTGGTTGTACATCTTAAAGATCATTACTTGTTTACTCTTTATTTTCCCCTAACTTGAAGCATCCCCAGACATCCTGTCCAGGAGATCCTTGTCAAGATGGTATATTCATTTCAGGACAGCACAGCTACTCGTCAGCTACACTTAGTCACAAAGATGTCCCTCCAGACAGCTTAAAAGTAGGTGCTCAGGAAATAAAGTGGTATCTGTGAGCTTACTATGTTTATGGTTTGTGAACTAGAAATATCATAGCTCCTTTAACACTGAAAATACTTTTTGGAGAACTTTCCTCCCTTGCTTAGTTATTAGTAGGAATTTATTTTTTAAATAATTGAAAATAGAAAATTGTATTCTGCTATTTTTCAATTCCATGATTTTTTTCCTACACTAGTGAATTGTTTTTTTGCATTTCTATAGTATTACCTACTTATTTTATCATTTGAATCAGGGATTTTGGCATTCATGAGAAACCTATTTGAAGAGTTATACTTGAACCTACCTTAAATTCTTCATTTGAGATTGTTTTACTATTACTAGGAGCATGTTAAAATACTTTAAATGTAACTAAAAGTAATTAGAAAGGCTTTTGTATGTGGTAGAATAGATGATGGTTTATTCTTATTAATTTTGTAGCTAAAGTGTCACTCATTTAGAGTTTACTTTTCTGTTACCAATGCCAGATAGATAATTATTTTCTTTTTTTAATATATATATATTTTATTGATTTCAGAGAGGAAGGAAGAGGGGGAGAGAGAAAGAAACATCCATGATGAGAGAGAATCATGGATCAGCTACCTCCTGCAAGTCTCCCACTGGGATTCGAGCCCACAACCCAGGCATGTGCCTGTGCCCTTCAATGGAATCGAATCTGGGACCTTTCATTTCGCAGGCCAATGCTCTATCCACTGAGCCAAACCTGCTAGGGCAATAATTATTTTCTTTACTACGCTCTTCTGTTCTTTTTCTTAACTAATTCCAGATCCTAGTGTAACCAGATATAATTATGAAGCATACTTATATATGATATAAATTTTTATATTCTTGAGAGTAGAAACCCAGCCACATAACATTTAACTTCATATGTATCACTTTTTGGTGTGTGTTTTTTTTAGTTGAGCTTTTTTATCCAGTTTTTTTTTTGTTGTTGTTGTTTCATTTTAAAATCCATTGTATGGTTTATGTTGCTGAGTTTGTCTTATGCCTTTTATTGCTCTGAGCCACTTGTGTATTAATCATAGCTTAATATATTACAAGAGTATGTTTAACATTGATGTAGAAAGTCAGGCATTAGCAAGTATCTAGTTGTCAAGGAGCCTAAGGATGGGTCAGAAGTAATTATTGTCTGGAGAATTCTCCACAGGAGAAAAGTATTGAATCTGCACATAGGAAAAAAATGATATAAATATAGAGAAAAGCAAGTACTGTCTACCAAGATGTGTGTAAATAATAAAATAACACAACTACTTAAGTACATACTTCTAAGCAGATTAATCACTTCAAATCTACAGTGATCAAGTGATAAATACCCAATAAAAGATTTTTCAGGGAATACTGACATATTTGTGCTAATATCATCTGCCATAAAACACACATATGTTTCCAATCTACAGAATTAGCTTCTCAAATATAACCCAGTGAAAAACAGGACTTTTTTAAAAAGTGAAAGTCATCTTTACCAAAGCAAGGTTTACCAAAACAAATCATTTCCAATTTCTTTACTTGTGGATAATTTTAGGGAAGTGGGGTTCAAATATTTCCCTCACAGTTTTTCCATGGTTTCCTTGTGGATGAGGTCACCTTTTATTAATAATCAGTAGTGATGTTTTAAATGACAGAATAGCTTAAACATATTTATTTCCTCTTCCAATCAGAATCTTTTCACATGCAAATATTCACAATAAAATGTAACCTTATTTTGCCAGGCAGGTTCTTCACTAACAGAATAAGCTTTTAGCCAAATGCTACAAAGGTGATTTTAAATTCAGATTTAATCTCTAAAAAATGAAAGAGATTAAAATGAAGATAAATTCTTTTAAAACACCTAAACTCAAATATTTTGTTTAGCATATCAAAAGTAAAATAGTATGTCAAAGTTTCATTTTTGTGGTTACTATTATATGGAATTAATATTTAGAGAGTTTTTAAATTGCTAACTGATACACAGTATTGCATAACTGAATTGTCCTGTTAATTCTGGAAAGAAAGTAATAAAGGTAGAAAAGATACAGGTTTAGGAAAATATTTTACCAGAAAATTACTTTAGTTTAAAGAAAAACCATTGGCAAATGCATGTTTTAAAGAATTAAGAATTTAAAGATAGTATAGGAAAGGATTCCCTTTTAGTGGGCTTACTTAAATTTAAAATTTTTGACATACTGTTTGCTATTTTAACATTTGGTTATGTGAGAATAGGTGCATTTATATCATATAGAAAAGCAAATAATTTAAAATGTAGGTATGATTTACTTTTATTTAAATATTAAAATCTTTGAAAAGTCATTCTATCATCAAAAGCACTTAGGCAAGTTTAGAATTAAAACAAACTTTTTTTTTTTAGTGTAAAATTAGAAAAAATAGTATAAGTGGCATGACACTGGGATTTGGAATGTTAATCTCTAGTGCTTTTGAAATGCTCCAAGAAGAAAATCCAACTATTTGTATTAAGACATCATTATTGGTCATTTTAAGACACTTCATGTTTTTCTTAGATGCCTTTGAGTAATGGACAGATGGGCCAGCCTCTCAGGCCTCAGGCAAATTATAGTCAAATACATCACCCCCTTCCTCAGGCATCTGTGGCAAGGCATCCCTCTAGAGAACAACTAATTGATTACTTGATGCTGAAAGTGGCCCACCAGCCTCCATATACACAGCCCCATTGTTCTCCTAGACAAGGCCATGAGCTGGCAAGGCAAGAGGTAAGAATCATCAAGAATATTTGAAATATGAGACTAAGCTTTTAATGTATTTTATAGGTTATTTAATTATTAGCAATAAATCCATATAGAATTTTAACATAGTTTTTTTTTTTAACCATTTTGTGTTTAAAGGTCTTGTTTCCTGTTAAGTTTATAGTGTTAAACTTTGTGGTTTATTTTGACTTTATGACCCCATCCCCCATTCTCATTAATTGACATAGGATATAATGTTTTAGGCATGAATTGCTTTCTTTCCTAAGGTGGTTATATTCCCAAAACTGGTTGATAAAAGCAGACCTTCTTCAAGAATATAAATAGGCCATTGAACTTTTTTTAATATATATTTTTTTATTGTTGACAGTATTACAGATGTCTCCCATTTTTCCCCTAACCATTAAACTTAAATTGGCATATTGTGGTTTGCTATTGTTATTTGACACTCAGCTTGTGAAACTTGATTTTAATCTCCAAACTACTATGAGAATTAAATCTTACAAAGTACTTTTTTTAAAAAGTCACTAATCATGCAGTCATTTATTTTGATAGCTTATTGGTAAAATATTATTAGAAACTTAGAGAACAAGTGCTTTATTAATTTTGGATCTATGTAATGTCCAATAGACATGCTATGTAATGTAGATGTTTCATAAATAGAAATTAATAATGTACATGTTTTATGCTATATGCCTTTAAGACCTATGTCTAAAAAATACAGTAGAGTTAACATTAATTGGTTGTCTTTTCTCATAAAACACCAATAGATTGAGTTACGAGCTTTGCTTTATAATCCTAGCTGTGCTGTTAACTCACTAACTCATTAACATAATATTCCATATCATAGTTTCACTTCATCTGCCCAAATATTTGTTTTAGATGAATCCGTACATAGTTATGTTTGTTACAACTTTATATACCAATACTTAACTATGGGTGTACTGTGTTGCATCTTACCTTATTTTCATGTCTCAGATTCGAGTGAGAGTTGAAAAGGATCCAGAACTTGGATTTAGCATATCAGGAGGTGTTGGTGGAAGAGGAAACCCATTCAGACTTGATGATGATGTGAGTTTTATTTTCATATCCTTTGAAAAACCTATAAAGTTGTATTCACTATTAGTACCTCTTATCCTATAGAATAAAAGCCTAAATGCAAATTGACCAAACGGTAGAACCACTGATCACTATGACACACTGACCACCGGGGCAGACACTCAATGCAGAAGCTGCCCACAGGCCTCAGGCCAGCCAAGGCGGGTGCCAGCAGGCCTCCTCCCCCAATATCTCCACCAGTCACCCTGCAGAGGGAGGCAACTGGTGGCAACAGGCGGGTGATGGGGGGCGGGCAGTGCCGAGAGAGGTGACCAGCAGTGGTGGCAGGGCGCCAAGCCAGTCAAGGTGGGTGCCAACCACCCCACTGGTCACCCTACACATAGGCCCTGATCACCAGCCAGGCCCTAGGGTAGGGATCCTATCTGGGCACGAATTTTGAGCATTGAGCCTCTAGTACATATGTAAAAATGTAACATGTATTTCTGTAAATCTAGACAGATGTCCCCTTTTTATTTCCTTTGTTATTGTTTAGCTTTTTGTTTTGAAATGTGATCAGTTTAATTGTTTGAGGAATACAAATTTAACCAAATACTTCAAATGTTCCTCATACTGTGAAGTGATTTTTAATTTTGTAATTATTTTTCTGTACATCTATAGAAGTAACTTAATCACTTAAATAGAAATAACTATGCTGAACTAACAGAGGCAAAAATAAAAATAATAGAGTTGGGTTGCCCTGCCAGTGTGCTCCATGGTTAGAGCGCCACCTTGCTCACCATAGGGTGACAGGTTTGATCCTCCCACCCCCGCTTGGGTCATGGGTGGGAGGCAACCAATCAATGAGTCTCTCTCACATGGATGTTTCTCTCTCTCTCTCTCTCTCTCTCTCTCTCTCTCTCTCTCTCTCTCTCTTTGTCTCTCTCTTTCCCTCTACTCCTCTCTTCCCCTCTCCCCTCCTTTCCAATCTTTGGAAAAAATATACTCCTTGGATGAGGATAATAAAATAATAATAATAGGGTTGTTTGTCACAACGTTTTCAGAGAAGACAAGGATAAATCCTCCCAATTCAAATATTTGCATACTGAGAAAGATTGCTTCTTTTTAAAAAATATATATATTTTTATTGATTTCAGAAAGGAAGGGAGAGGGACAGAGAGATAGAAACATCAATGATGAGAGAGAATCATTGATTGGTTGCCTCCCGCATGCGCGCCCCCTCCCACCCCCCCAGCAACTGGGGATCAAACCAGCAACCCGGCATGTGCCCTTGACCAGAATTGAACCTGGGACTCTTCAGTCCATAGGCCAATGCTCTATCCACTGAGCCAAATCAGCCAGGGCAAGATTGCTTCTTGGTACTCTGTTATTTTTGCATAATGCTTCTCATTAAATAAAATTTTGTTGTTGTTATTAAAGGGTATATTTGTAACAAGGGTTCAGCCTGAAGGACCAGCATCAAAATTATTGCAACCAGGTGATAAAATAATTCAGGTACATCTTTTTATTATTTTCTTTACTTTTTACTTTGTAACAAATCTGTCTCCTTATCAAGAAATTATTAAATGCCTGATTTGAAAATAAGCATTTTATGAAGTTTATCTTTAAATATTTGTGGATAAAAAAGTGATATTTCCTATAGGCTACTCTAATGCTTTCATAGTTTAAATAATTTCCACCTTGTACTGTGGAAAATCATACTGATATTTTTTATACATGTTTGATATATTTTAGCATTTTATTTTAGTTCAGAAATGGTAATGTCTCTAAAATAAGGTGATGAAAGAATCTTTGTTTAATTAGGAGAATTACTGTAGTTAATTCATGGAAGCACTTAGAACTGTGTGTCTGGCACACAGTAAGACCTCAGTAAACAATATAGCCTAAATTATAGGAAGTATAGTGTTCTTAATCTGTTACCCCTACAACTTGATGTGACTTCATATACACATCACTGACAGCACTGTGTCTTTGACAAGTATTCCTGGCACTGTCTGTTATGTAGGAATCATCTGAAAATATAGGTTCCTGGATTCTACCTTCAGAGATTCTATTTTAGTGCCCAAGAGTCTCAATGTTTTTCAAATGCCAAAATCATACTTATTTTCTGCAAATAAATTACTATGAAATGTTTTTTTTTAACATTTTTCTTTTTTCTTCTAGGCTAATGGCTACAGTTTCATTAATATTGAACATGGACAAGCAGTGTCCTTGCTAAAAACTTTCCAGAACACAGTAGAACTCATCATTGTACGAGAGGTTTCCTCATAAGAACTGTGGACAAAAAAGGGGGAAGACAGCAAGATTTATTGGAAGATATTTGCAGGGGAAATTAATATTTTGACTATTTTTATATATAAAGAAGAACTCAAAAAAGTATTTCAAATTTGTACATTAATGAAATAATGGAACTTGTGGCTAGAGGGAAAGAACCACTGTACAGTATATAGGGAAAACTGTTGAATTCAAACCATATAAAACTTCTTGTTAGGTTTTTTAAAAACAGCAATCAAGGCTACAAAAACAAACGTATGTTGTTTTTGTATAGATTGTAGGTTTATTTTTGGATTTCATACACAGATTGAACTCTGTGCAAGGCTCTTGTTAGCCTTGATTGTAGCCCAGAGACAGATGGCAGAGCTAGCTGTCTCATAGCTCTTATGCCCTTATTTTTATTCAACTGATTATTAATGTTTTTCTGCTGAAACTTTTTTTTTAATGTGGGCAAGAGATTTGAAGTGTTGGCTTTTGCTACGTGCATATTGAATCGCAGAGTGAGCAGGTGAAGGTGGTGCTGGTGGGTTCACTTTCCAAGGCCTGATTAAGTTAATTCCTGTAAAAATCTGAAAGCAAAGAATGAAAAAACGGCTATCCATGTGTTTTCATTAACAGAATAATGCAATAAAAATGTAATGTCTTTTTAAAGAAATAAAAAAGGCGATGATTGCATTTTATGAGCTCTACAGGATCTGTCCTTGTTATAGACATTGACTATATGAATTTTCTAATGGTGATTCGATTTTCCATTTTATAGTCACAAGAAATTTTTAACTACTGTAGATGTCCATGTTTTTTCTGTGATATGAAAATACCTTGATTTTTTTTTTGGCAAATGATATTTGCAATTTGTTTTATAAGTAGTACTCCATTTTAATTTTAATTTATAATTTTTATTTTAAGCAGCAAAGGAAACTAAAATGGCCAGTTTTAAGATTGTGTTGCTATGACACAAAATATAAGAAGATTTAGGAAAGCCTCTTGCTTTTGTTTGGCCTCACATTGCCTTGGTAAAGGAAAAAGAAAGTACGCATGGAGCTAGGAAACCAAAGCAAGTTTGTGAAACTGGCACAGTGATAGAGCATTGCTGTGGAGGGTTGTAAAGCAAAGGGATGGGTCCTTCGGGCCTACCAGTGTTTAAAGGTGTTCAAATAAAGGGCTGTTCCTACAGGTAGCATTAAATGTGAACATGACACTTCAGAGTCTTTAAAGGGTTTCTAAGTGTATCAGTGTAATAGTGTTTTACCACCAACTGCCTTTGTTGTTGTTAGTGTAAGAAATATTGGGTAGAGGTTTATTAATTTTGTTTATCCAAACAAAATCTTGTTTTTGTTTTGTATGTAATCAAATAAAAACTGAGTAATATGCAATGGTAAAAATGAATGCATGGATACTTGGACCATAAAAATGTGCCATAGAAGACCAATAACTGTTTTTATTCAAGGCTGATCTAGAGCCTTTCATTAGAGCAATATTCAGTTATTGAAATTCATTTTTAATTACAAAGAAATATAATTTTAGAATTTTTAATCTGTTATTCTTTGTTCTTCAATCTTGTTTTAATTAAGACTTTTATAGGACTAGCAAAAACAGCAATCAGCATTATTTTGCAATAGGGAATTAGACTCCAATTCCTTTCTTGCTAGTCAGAGTAAATAGGTAGTACTTTCAAAAAGATGTGAACTCAAATATTGCACTTCTTTCAAGATGTTATCCATTGGTTATTGTACTATGTATAGTTTTAATAATATTGATTGAAACCCTTTAACAACTCTTTGTAAATTTTAACTCATTTTTGTTGATTTTCAGTACTATTTACATAGGAATTGATTTTTATGGATATAGTAGAAGAAATGTGCTGTATTTTGATAAAATTCATTTATTGTATGTGTTGTAATCTCTAAAAAAAAGAATGACAAACAGCTTCTTTAAGATAAGCCTTGATGTTTCCTCCTTTATTCATAGTTGATTTTAAAATATTTTGGCATTGTAATTTTACATTGTATTTCACATCATTTTTTATTTCAATTTTTCAGTCAAGTTTTGCTTTTAATAGGAATATATAAAATAGATATAATTATTACATTTTTCAACTACTTTACCTCGAATTAGATATACAAACTATAATTTTAGAAAAGGAAGTAAGCCACAAAGAACAATTGATTTGTCAATGATCTAAACTTGATTGTCTGCTTTTATATTGAAATACTATAAATGCAACAGGTGTTACTATATATACCCTCGTATTTTTTCTACTCTAGTTAATTTAAAACAGCTTTTAATGTTCTTGTAACACAAAGTTGAATAAGAAAATTTTGTTACCAAGAGGAGTAACATGATACATGATATAATGTTAAAAACTAATAGCAAAAAGTTTTGCATTAAATTAATAGCTAAAGTTTTCTTCTAAAATATTGGAAAATTGAAATGAAATAACAAGGACTCTTCATTAGAACTTTTGGTGATAAAGTTTCAAAATTTAAATAAAAGAGTTCAAATCTTTTGAGAATATAGAAAGGACATTTTTTAGTTTATATGAAGTTGAGTGATTTGGAGTCAAGACCTACACCCATAACAGACTTTATTTTAATAAGTGTCATGTAGCAAACCATAAAAACTTTTATTTTTTAGTTACAGTGTTTAAAATTGACTACCCTAGGAGGAAACCAAGATGGCGGCATAGGTGAACACCTAAGCTGTTGCCTCACACAACAATTTCAAAACTAAAACTAAAAGACAGAACGGACACCATCCAGAATCACAGGAAAGCTGGCTGAGTGAAAATTCTACAACTAGAAGCAAAGAGAGTGACTCACAAAGACTCAGAGGAGCTGTAAAAAGCTGAGGTACAGAGACACGCTCGTGGAGAGGACAGGCGGAGGAGGTTCTGGCTGGCTTTCTCTAGCAGGAGGGAGGCAGAAAATCCCAACTGCACTGAACTCCAACTCCAGCTCCAGGCGAGTCTCATAGGGGGCGTCTGGACTATTGTGAAAAGGAAGGAGTGCACAGAAACTTGGGAGAGCCTTGAAAGACAGAAGTCTGGGGGCTCGTGAAAGTGCACACACACAGCGCTGACGGCTGATTGTGCCTGGCTTCCTCTAGCAGGAGGAAAACAGAACCTCACAACAGCACTGAAATCCAGGTCCAACTGCACGGAACTCCAGTTTTAGGCGAGACCCTGGGGACCCAGACTCATACAGGTCCCTAGAGTGCATAGAAATTAGGGGGAACCCAAAGGCAGAGTTTCGGAAGCTCTTGCACACATGCGAGAAAGCCAGAGGTCTGGAGGCAAGCCCACATGTGCAGACACAGCTGATCCTCACAACCAATTGGCTTGGAGGTCAATCCCCCCTCAGTGATACCAACAATAATCAAGACTTACTACAACAGGGCTGTACCCACAGTTCACAAAGGGGTGCATCAAAAGTGTTCACCTCAGATAACTAGGAGGCAGAGCTACTGGGCCACATAGGACAGCTAGCACACAAACCTACTCTACCAACTCAGGGAAGGAGCAAAATATGAGGAAACTAAAGAACAGATCACAAACAGAAGAAATGGAGGAAAACAAACGACTGGATATAGAGTTCAAAACCACAGTTATAAGGTTTTTTAAGAATTTCCTAGAAAAAATAAATTTAGCGAGACCCAAGAGGAGATGAAAAAGAACCAACTAGAAATTAAACATGCATTGACTGAAATAAAAAATAATATACAGAAACCTAATAGGCTAGAGTAGTGGTTCCCAACCTTCCTAATGCCACGTCCCTTTAATGCAGTTCCTCATGTTCTGAACCCCAACCATAAAATTATTTTCGTTCAACGTGATGAATAGCAACAACCTACAACCAAGAGTGCTCTACCCAGCAAAGCTATCATTCAGAATTGAAGGTCAGATAAAGAGCTTCACAAATAAAAAGCTAAAGGAATTCATTACCACCAAACCAGGATTATATGAAATGCTGAAAGATATTCCTTAAGAAGATAAGAAAACTGTAAAGGTAAAAATTATGAACAAAAAAATACATAATCTATCAACAAGTGAATCTAAATTGAATTGAAAATCTGATGAACAGAATAAACTGGTGAATATAATAGAATCAGGAGCATATAAAGGGAGTGGACTGCTGAAACTGGTTGGCTCAGTGGATAGAGCGTCAGCCTGCAGACTGAAGGGTTCTGGGTTTGATTCCAGTTAAGCACATGTATCCTGGTTGTGGGCATGTCCCCAGTGGGGAGCATGCAGGAGGCAGCTGATCTATATCTCTCATCAATGTTTCTGACTCCCTCCTTTCCTCTCTGTAAAAAATAAATAAAAGGGGGGGGTGGACTGATAATTCTCGGGGAGAGATGTGAGAGGGGTTCAGGGGGAGACTGGACAAAAAGTATACACCTGTGGATGAGGACAGTTTGGGGGAGGTAAGGGTAGAAGGTGGGTGGGAACCAGGTGGGGGGGAGATATGGGGGGGAAGAAGAACAATTGTAATCTGAACAATAAAGATTTATTAAAATTTAAAAAATAAGATAAAATTGACTACCCTAAATTTTAAATCATTAAAAATTATGTGTTTAGGGTAATTTACTCAGTACAGAATTGTATCCATAAAACTAATTTTTTTTATTCATTAGTCATTAGTTTACTAAAAGCAATGAAATTCTAAAATTCCCTACATACTTTTTTTTCTGACCTCTTTGTACTTAAATGTTTATATACTTTGAAAAAATTTAAACACAAACATTGTTATAAATAGAATTAAACTTTTAAGTATTAATTTACTGTTAAAATAAATCCCATTAACTGCTATGTAATATTTTTATCAACATTTTTTAAAAATTACCAATTTTTTGTATATAAATTGTTTTAAGTGACTAGGTAAACTAATGCTATTTAAAGTTGTGTGATTTTGCCGAGACCAGTTTGGTTCAGTGGATAGAGCGTCGGCCTGCAGACTGAAAGGTCCCAGGTTTGATTCCAGTCGGGGGCATGTACCTTGCTTGTGGGCACATCTCCAGTGTGGGCTGTGTAGGAGGCGGCTGATCGATGTCTCTCTCTCATCGATGTTTCTGACTTTCTATCCCTCTCCGTTCCTCTCTATGAAAAATCAATAAAATATATTTTTAAAGTGTGATTTTATGAAATTCAGGGTAAGAATTGTTACAAAGAAAAGATATACAAACAGCCTAGGTGCCCATCAGCAGATGAGTGGATCAGAAAACTATGGTACATCTATACAATGGAATTCTGTGCTGCAATAAAAAAAGAAGGAATTCTTACCATTTGCAGCAACCTGGATGGAACTGGAGAGCATTATGCTAAGTGAAATAAGCCAGTCAATGAAGGAGAAACACCACATGATCTCACTCATTTGTGGATAAAGAACATTATAAACGAGTGAACAAAAAGATAACAGAGGCAGTAAAGCATCAAGCAGACTGTCAAATTACAGCAGGAAGGTTAGGGAGTGGTGGGGTAAATAAGAGATCAACCAAAGGACTTGTATGCATGCATATAAGCATAACCAATGAACATAAGACACTGGGGGGTTAGGGCATGCTGGGGGGGGGGGCAATGGGAAGATATTTATACATGTAATACATTAATAAAAAATTTTGAAAACCTAAAAAAAAAGGGAAAGATATACAATTATATTCTTTGACCACTGAGAAAATCTATTTCTGGGTATGGAGGAAGTATTGTATTTTACTTTAAAGGAAACCAGTGGAGTATGAAATATTTTTCAGTTTGAAATTGGTGATCAATCTATTTAGGATATTTTATTCCATTCTTTTGAAATTTTTATAGCTTATTTTGGTTTAAGGTATATAGATTACTTATAAAAGAGACATTGAAATTAAAATAATTTCATGTTTCATCAAAAGCATAAGTACACATAGTTGATGTGTACAAAGGGGAAAAGATCACGTTTCTTTTAAAAGGTAATATAGATTATATAGGCAGTCAGTTCAAACTGTTAGGTATTTCCCTTGGCTACATTAATAAAAGAAATAAGCAAATTGTACTTCTGTGATGCCCATCAGCCAATCAGGAGTGGGTATGCAAGTTAACCCAATAAAAGGGTTAATTTGCATATGTGGGAGTGGTGGGGCAGGATACCTATTATGAGGGAGAGGTGGGGGGAGGGGGGGAGGGAGCTACAGAAGTGGTGCTCCGGCTGGGAGCAAAGACTTGCAGGCTCCCTGGTGGCCTGGAGCCAGGTCAGAGGGAGGAAGGGCGGTTCTTGCACAAATCTTTGTGCAACGGGCCTCTAGTTTCTAATAAGAGGTTCAGTAAAGGTTGGCACGTTTCTTTACCTGTAAAACCTGAAGCCCTGTGGATAGTAAGCATGGTTAACTGAGATTTGGAAAACTCAGGAGAGTGCTATCTTCTTTTTAGTACCATGCATTCTCTTTGTGAAGTTACAAAAAAAGTTTATGGTCTCCAAAAATGTACAGTCCCAATAACATCCAAGCATCCGAGAAACTAAACTGAGAGCTTAGGGGAAACACCTCAGTAGAATCTCCTTAGGGTTTTTGTTTTGTTTTAATATTTATTGTTGAACGTATATATGTCCCTTCTCCACTCCTCCCCCCATTGACTTCTAGCCCACCTTCACCCCAGGCCTCACCACCCTATTGTCTGTGTCCATATGCATATACGTAAGTTCATTGGTTGATCTCTTCCCACCCCCCTCCCCTGCCTTCTCCCTGAGTGTTGGTGAGGATGTGGAGAAAAGGGAATTCTTTATATATATATATATAGTTGATTTTTCACAGAGAGGAAGGGATAGGGATAGAGAGTCAGAAACATCGATGAGAGAGAGACATCAATCAGCTGCCTCCTGCACACCCCCTACTGGGGATGTGCTCGCAACCAATGTACATGCCCTTGATAGGAATCGAACCTGGCACCTTTCAGTCCGCAGGCCGGCACTCTATCCATTGAGCCAAACTGGTTTTGGCAGAAAAGGGAATTCTTGAGTTTTACGTTAGAGAACTATAAAGCTGCTCCTGAAACTTTCCATAGCATTGTTAGGAAAGAGGCTGGCAAAAATTGTCCTGCTACTATAATTACCTTTTCAAATAAACACTTCAGGAAAGTTTTGATCTCCCATTGGATTTCATGTGTTCCATCTAAGCTGCTCATTTGGCCCCCAATTTAATTTCAGGATCAAGTATGAGAAGCTCATGAATGACCGCGAAAGGAAGAAATCCAAGCTATAAAAATATGCTCCCCTCCCCAGTCCCACTCTCCTGAATTCAATAAAGCTAATTTCATTTTACATGAAAATTATTAAGTCTAGAAATATTTTTCATGACCTGACATTTAAATTTAATCAAAACAAATTTGTTCCTCCAAAGCCAGTCTTTAGAAGCATATTATAATTTTTTTGAGAGGGAAAGGGGGAGAAACATTGATACAAGTGAGAAACATGGATCAGTTACCTCTTGCCCATGCCCCAACTGGGAGTCGAACCTGCAACCTAGGTATGCACCCTCACCAGGGAATTAACCCACAACCTTTCGATGCACAGGAGGACAATGCTCCAACCTGATGAGCCACCTGGCCAGGGCTAAAAGGACCTTTTTTAAATGAGCTTTTCTCAAGTAATTTCCTTGTTCAAAAACAAAACTAAAGAAAAATAAGCCAGCCCTAGCTGGTTTGGCCAAGTGGATAAAGTATTAACGCACGGACTGAAGAGTCCCATGTTCGATTCTGGTCAAGGAAACGTACCTCAGTTGCAGGCTTGATCCCTGGCCTTGTGTGGGAAGACAGCCAATCGAAGCATCTCTCTCATATAGATGTCTCTGTCCCCCTCCCTCCCATTCTCTCACAAATCAATGGAAAAGTATCCTCAGGTGAGGATTAACCACAAAAATAGAAACTAAGCAATGTTATGTATTTTTACCACTTTTTTTTAAAAAAGGTCCAAAGGCAGAACCTTATATTTATTACTATTAGATTTCACTTTGTAAGCTGCGATTTACCATTTGTTCCTATTAGGATCTTTCTGAATTGTTCTACTAGCTAATGAAGTAGTTGTTATTGCTGCACTCCACAAATACGAGGTCATAGGAAAAATGCATCAGGTTTTGTTCTTCATAATCCCTCTTGCATTCCAGTGTGGCATTGATAGGTTCTCCATTTTAACAAGAGCCTCACCCTAGATGTGCTCTTATTGTCTCTGTCCTGGAGATTAGCTTTGAATGGCTGGCACCAGTGAGAATTCCTCACATTTCAGAGAACACACCAGGTTGACGTCACCCACATATTATCCTCTACAAAGAAGGTCAACTGTCTGCAGCTGCTCCTCCTGCTGCTGCGTTTTATTCACTCTGAGCAGGACACAGGCTACCCAACTGTCCCCTCCCCAGCTGTCCTGAATTGCAGAACTATTTAGCTAATACTGCTTGGGAAGTAAGGAAGTCCTCATTTCTTAATTTGTGAAGCAGGTATAATATTAGTACCTAGTAAATAATTATTGGGTGACAGCAACACGTTATCAAAAAAAAAATTCACTTTTCATAATGTGTTTTTATAGCTAGTATCAGAGGAAAAGATGATACAATGGAGGCTCCACAGGATCAAAGGAATATGTTAGGAGACTGACACCAAGCAGACACCAAGCCTTCTCTAAGCGAGACTTGAAGCAAGAGAGCTGCTCTTCTGTTGATCTTGAAGAAGCTCCTTATTGTGAACTACCAATGGAGATGGGCAGCTTCTAGTAGCTGAGGGCCTTAGCTCTGCAATTGCAAGGATCTGGATTCTGCTAACAACCTGAATGAATTTGGAAGAGGATCTCAAGCTTTAGGTGAGCACATAGCCCAGCTGCATTGACAGCAGCCTGAAGGACCCTGAGCAGAGTTCCCAGCTAAGCATGGATGGACTCCTGACCATGAGAAACTGTGAGGTAATGTCCTAGCTGGTTTGGCTAAGTGGATAGAGCGTTGGGGATTGAAGGGTCTTGGGTTCGATTCCAGTCAAGGGCACTTGCCCGGATTGCAGGCTTGATACCTAGTAGGGAGTTTGCAGGAGACAGCTGATGAGTGATTCTCATTATTGATCTTTCCCTTCCTCTCTAAAATCAATAAAAATATATTTTTTAAGAAAATGTGATGCCGAAACTGGTTTGGCTCAGTGGATAGAGTGTCAGCCTGTGTACTGAAAGGTCCCAGGTTCCATTCCGGTCAAGGGCACGTACCTGTTTGCAGGCTCACCCCCAGTAGGGGGTGTGCAGGAGGCAGCTGATCAATGTTTCTCTCTCATCAATGTTTCTAACTCTCTATCTCTCTACCTTCCTCTCTGTAAAATAATCAATAAAATATATTTTTTAAAATGTAAGGTAATATGGGTTGTTTGAAACTGCTAAGTTTCTAGTCACAGCAATAGAAAACTAAAACAACTAGCCATAGTTCAGTTTCTACCTCCATTCCCCATGGCCCCTCTAACTCAGAGCTAGAGGGGACTCTGTCTGAGAGCTCAAAATTGCAGCTTTGGTTTTGTGTCTAAACCCCATTTTTGAAAGTCCCTTCTCCAGGCCCCACTCCACTCGCTTCGTTCAGACCCCCTTGGTTAATACTGACTCTACTAAAACTTGTTAGATTTAGTGATAGGGAGAGCACTCCATTCCCTTCTGTCAGACCTGAGATATCTAGAGTACCTGAGAAAGCTGTGTAACAACAAGACTATTGGTGTCATGCAAAGGATTGTATTCTGAGGACGATAGTTAGTGATGCAAGTGATTTGACTTGAACGTTATAAAGATCACTCAAGTAAAATGAATGAGATAGTAAACACACACACACACACACACACAGTTATTGACATGTTAGGAAGGTATTGTAAAATCCAGAATAGAGATAATATTGGCAGAAGCCACGATACTGGAAATGCCAGATTAATAAAATACAATAGGGTGAGGAGGCAGTTAGGATGGAGGGATTAAGAGTGACTTCTAAGTTGTGGCTGGATTTGAAGGATAGGTGATGATATCGCGAGTTGACTTCAGGAATAGTAAATGTCTTACACTTGCTTAATTTGGGGCATTTAAAAAATCCCACCTGGTGCTCAGGAGAAACTGGTGGGAGAGAAAGATCCAGGACCTTCAGTCTATTATGATGATGATAACTGGATGCCAGGAGCTAGTCTTCATGCCTTTTCTGAACTCTAAACTTTCCTATTATTTGCTATTTAAAATTTACACCACATAACTTAGTAACAACTATTGATTCTCATATTGTCATGTGTATTACTTAGCCTTATTTCCAAAACCATTGGGAACTCCATGATGGAAGAACCTTTTATATCCACTCCAGTGTTCTAGATATGCAGTAGGTACTCCACACAGTGGGAAGGACCACTTGTTCCCCTGGAATTTTACATCTCATCCACAAAAGGAGAGAAAACAGGCCAAGAGGTCAGACATGCATGGGATGTTGTGCAAGGTCTATTAGGCCATTGTAAAGATGATTTTGGTTTTTACTCTGCGGGAGAGAGTATAAAATGAAAGTGTGAGAAGCCCATTGCTGACTTGCCGCATAACCAGTTTCGAAAACAAAAGATTTGTCATGTACATATTAAAAGTACTCAACATTTGAGTTCAATAAATATTTGTTGATGATGAATAACTTCTGCATGTGCTGTTCAGATGGTGACAGAGTATTATATAAATAGTAACATTTCACATTAGCAATATTCCCTGGCATGAACGTGCATTCATTGAAAAACCAACAGCCAACTGTCTAAAATGAATCCTAAATTGGCTGCTTAGCCCCATATGAGGCTATAATGAACCTACTCTTGACGTTTAGAAAAAATAGTTATCTTCTGACTGGCAAATCCTGGTGGCATTTCTTTACTTGATTGAGGTGTTACCAGCACCATATGCTAGAGCATTAGCCAACTCCTGCTGCCATCAGACTTGTGTTCCCTTTGCCAAAAATCCCATCTGTTCTCCATCCTCAGTTTCTTCCTAACTCAAAAGCATGTTTGTTATCTTTAGGAACAAAAACAAAAACATCACTACTCTAATCATATTCATAGTTTAAAAATGAAGTGGACTTAACTGGTTAAGTTTTTCAAGTATTATTTATTGATATATTAGGCAACTGTATAGATGTCAGAGTACAGAAAATCAGCTTTTTTACCACAATGTTTTTGAAAGCCTTCTTGCTACTATGTTAAGAAAGTGGTATATAGCTGTATATAATCTTCCCTTTTTAATATCTCTTTATTGATTTCAGAGAGGAAGAGAGAGGGGGAGAGAGAGAATCATCAATGATGAGAATCATTGGTCAGCTGCCTCTTGCATGTCCCTTACTGGGAATCGAGCCCACACGCCAGGCATGTGCCCTTGACCAGAATCGAACCTGGGACCCTTCAGTCCACAGGCAGATGCTCTACACAGAGACAAACCTGTTAGAGATATAATCTTCCCTTTTTAAATATTAATTGTGAAACAGTTTTAGAGATACTACTAATAAACTAAGAATTTCATTATCGAGCATTCATTATATTATAAAATATATTGGCAAAAGCCAGCCTGCATTGAAACATTTAAAAAGAGGGAAGGATTCCAATAGATTAGTACATTAGGAAAAATCAAATGTACATTTACTTGTACTTAAATAATTTCTGGCCATCTTTTATTTTGATCAGTAACAAAATTTTTCGTAACACTAAAAATCCAGAAAATAATCTGGGTATTATTTAATTACAGATAATTTCTAAAAGCTGGTATTATCTAGTTTGATCTAAACTCATAACAATAAAAGGAGAAACAAATTAAAATATTGGCTTTAGAATTGGCTGTCATCAGACAAAATTGGTATTCTTGCCCGGCCAGTGTGACTCAGTGGTTGAACATCAACCCATGCGCCAAGAGGTCCTCGGTTACAATCGCAGTCAGGGCACATGCCACTTTTGACAGTATGGTTGGGCTTTGAGGGCATTGTGCTAAGTGATATAAATCAGACAGAGAAAGGCAAATACTGCATGATATCACTTATATCTGCAATCCAAAAAAAGCCAAACACAGAAACAAAGTAGAATGTTGGTTACCAGAGATTGAAGGGGTAGGGGAAATGGAGACATGTTGGTGAAAGGGTACAGACTTCCAGTTATAAGCCAAATAAGTTGTGGGAGCTAATGTGCAACATCATGAATAGAGTCAATAATACTTTGTTATATACTTGAAAATTGCCAAGATTTTTAAAAATATATATTTTATTGATTTTTCACAGAGAGGAAGGGAGAGGGATAGAGAGTTAGAAACATCAATGAGAGAGAGACATCGATCAGCTGCCTCTTGCTCACCGCTCGCTGGGGATGTGCCCAAAACCAAAGTACATGTCCTTAACAGGAATCGAACATGGGACCTTTCAGTCCGCAGGCTGACGCTCTATCCACTGAGCCAAACCGATTTCGGCTATAAAGATTTTTTTAATGCTAAGTTCAAATGCACTCTTGATAATACAAAACATAATTCTTAAAAATCAAAATACTTATAAAAATATATAATAACTTAAGTATTAAATATCTGTATAAAATAATTGCTACAAAGTTTGATGAAAACAAACAGTGTGGTCATTTAAAAAATACCAAAAAATTCACATGTAAAGACAATAAATTTTAAATGATTTCACCACAGGAAAAAAAAATGATAATGATGTGATATGATGGAGGTTTTAGCTAACACTTTACATTTTGTAATATATTTATGTTCAAATCAATACCTGTCTTTTCTTAAATTTACACAATCTTTTCTATCGAACATAAAAAACTATCTCAATAAAGATGGAAAAAAATAAATCAGGAATCTACACTAATAAAAGAGAAAAATGCAAATTGACTGTACCTCTGCTGTGTCCACAAGCCATACCCACAAGCCAATCAGGAGCAAGTATGCAAATTAACCCAATCAAGATGGCTATGGCCTCAGAGTGAGCAGAAGGCTTGGGTTTCCCCAGTAATGAAGGAAGCCAAGCTTCCTTGCCAGCCCTGGCCTCTGCTCAAGGCTACAAAGTTTCAATTATAGAAGAAAAATGAATCCCAGATACCAGGGCCTCCGCTTGGGTCACCAGAGAGTGTGGCCATCCTTCAAACCACTACTGGCCCCTCACCCAGGCTTCCCCATGCTCCAAGGGAACACCCACCCTGATCCAAGACACCCTTCAGGGCAAACCAGCCAGCCCCTAACCATGCACCAGGCCTCTATCCTATCTAAGAAAAGAGTGATATGCAAATTGACTGTCACTCCAACACACAAGATAGCTGCCTTGTAGTCAAAGATGGCTGCCCCCATGTGGACACAAGATGGCCAGCCAAGGAGGGCAGTTGGCAGAGACCAGGCCTGCAAGGGAGAGCAGTTGGGGGTGACCAGGCCAGCAGAGGAGCGAAGCTGGGGGTGACCCAGGCCTCCAGGAGCGGGCATTGGGGGGACCAGGTCTATAGGGGAGGGCAGTTAGGGATGACCAGGCCTGCAGGGGAGGGCAGTTGTGGGGGGACTAGGCCTGCAGGGGAGCAGTTAGGCATCAATCAGGCTGGCAAGGGAATGGTTAGGGGGTGATCAGGCTGGCAGGCAGAAGTGGTTAGGGGCAATCAGGAAGGCAGGCAAGCGAGCAGTTGGGAGTCAGCAGTCCTGGATTGTGAGAGGGGTCCCAGATTGGAGAAGGTGTAGGCTGGGCTGAGGGACAGACTTCCGTGCACAAGTTTCATGCACTGAGCTTCTAGTCCTATATAATAAAAGGCTAATATGCAAATTGACTGAATGACAGAATGACTAGTTGCTATGACGCACACTGACCACCAAGGGGAAGATGCTCAATGCAGGGGCTGCTCTCTCATGATCAGTGCGTTCCCACAGGGGGAGTGCCACTCAGCCAGAAACTGGGCTCATGGCTGGCAAGCGCAGCAAGTAGGTCTAAGCCGTCACTTGGACATCCCCCGAGGGCTCTCAGACTGTGAGAGGGCACAGGCCAGACTGAGAAACCCATCCCCAAAGCATGAATTTCATGTAGCAGGCCTCTAGTTGTATATAATTAAAAACCAAATACAATATTTAAGATAGATCTTTTGAAAAAGACTGGAATATTTCCATAAATATGCCTTTGAATTTACTGGGCAAGGAAGGCAGTTATTTTCCATACTAAATGGCTTTCTCTTAATTTTTCCAATATTCTTTATATTTTCATTTATCTGTAAGTTAATATAGCCATTTTAGAATTCAGTTGATCATCTTGAATGTTTACACGAATACCCTCTGTGACACATAAGATGACCTTTCATTTATTACCATATGATCCAACTATAAGCCTGAGGCTCTATCACATGTCATCAGAAAGTTGCTTTTTTTGTTAAATTTACATCAGATCTTCTCTGACCTGATTGTAGTAAAGATGTTCCTGAGGCAGTTTCTAAACAACAAGCAAAAGTAATTTAGTTTGTTTTATTGTGCTTCCTTAGATTCTAGAACACAGTTAAATACTAGACATTTTAAGAAATTTCAGGAGGACTGAAACCAGTTTGGCTCAATGTATAGAGTGTCAGTCTGCAGACTGAAAGGTCCCAGGTTCGATTCCAGTCAGGGGCATGTTCCTTGGTTGCGGGCATCTCCCCAGTAGGGGAGTGTGCAGGAGGCAGCTGATCGATGTTTCTCTCTCATCGATGTTTCTGACTCTCTATCCCTCTCCCTTCCTCTCTGTAAAAATTTAATAAAATATATTTTTTAAAAAAAAGAAATTTCAGGAGGAACACCTGTGTGCTAAACCAGAATGTGGCCCTTTTCCATCTCTGAAAGAGTGGTCAGCATGTGTGGAGGAGAGCCATAATCTTCACAGGTATCCAGAATAAATGGAGTCTATTTTCAAGTCAATTTAATAATCTAATAATGAGATGACAGTGACTCCTACTTCCTGGTGTGTCTTTTGGTAAAACATTTTCTGAGCTTTCCTTACTTTTGTTCACTTTGGTAGGTGATTTTTCAAATATAATAAATTTATCCTTAGCAAAACATCTTTTAATAAATTTACTAAACTAATAAAATAGAGTTACTGTATTCTTTTCTAAATTTATTTTGCCAACACCAAACATAGTATCTACCTTCTATGAAAGAATGAATTAGTAACAGTTAAACTGAATTGTGTCTTCAGGAAAGAACTTTCACCCTAGCTGGTTTGGCTCAGTGATTAGAGTGTCAGCTGGTGGACTGAAGGATTTCGGGTTCAATCCTGGTCAAGGACACAAACTTGGATTGCTAGTTCCATCCCCGACTGGGCCTGTCAGGAGGCAATCAATTGATGTGTGTCTCTCACATTAATGTTTCTCTTTCTCTGTTTTTCTCTTTCCCTTCCACTCTCTCTAAAAATAGGAGAAAAAAATACCCTCTGGTGAGCTTTAATTTAAAAAAAAAAAAAGAAAGAAAGAAAGGAAGAAAAGAGAAAGAATTGCCTCCTTAAAGGCATTTTACTGTCTTAAGCCAATACTGTCCAATAGGATTTGCTGAAATGGTGCACATGTTTTATATATGTCCTGTGCAATATGGTAGCCAATAACTATACTGACATGTGGCTCTTAACATTGAAACATGGCTAGGATATAGAACATGAAAAGGATGTCTGTTCTCATTAATTTTACTCAGTGTTGTACTAGAGGTTCTACTCAGGGTAATAAAAAAAGGCAAAACGAGTTAAAGGCATACATACTAGAAGGAAAAAGTGAACAGTTCCTATTGACAAATGACATAATCCTTTTGTAGAACATCCAAAGGACTCAACAAAACTAAAACTAGTAAGCTCTCAGGATACAAGACCAGTATACAAAATAATTTTATTTTTATATACTGGCAACCAACAGTCTAAAAATGAAATGAAGAAGATAATCCCGAAAAAGGAAGATAGCTGCTGACGGGAAGACAGACTGCAAGATAGTGTGTGAGTGAGAAAACAAAGGGAGAGTGTGTGGTCACACCGGGAGTGTTTGTTGGTGAGTTGAAGGACAGCTATACATCAGGAGACGTTGGGGAACTGCTGGATGGGGCTCCCCTGACCAGGAAGCCTCCACTTCTGCTAGGTTCCCTCCCAGAGTGACCACCTCAGACTTGGAGATCACGCCATCTTGAAAGGGATAATGGATATTATAAGAAGCCTGAACATCTATAACTGTGGCACCCACCGAACATCTGTGAACCCCAGAACATTGGTCCCCAATTGGCACAAACACACGGATTCAGAGGAGCTCTACACTCCACCACAGAAAGGTCAGATTTCGCTTGGAATAAGGTGAGGTCTCTGGTCCCAGCAGGAGAGAGAAACGTGTGCCCTGCGTGAGCTGGAGGGCCAGGGGAAGTCTGCACCTAGAAAAATCTGTGGCTGTTGGGGATCACATGATCCATGAATATGGAAGGGGGTCTTCAGAGCTGCTAACAGAAAGGAACTCTACAAAGCAACCCAACAGAAACCAAGATAGTGGCATAGGTGAACACCTATGCTGCTGCCTTGCACAACAATTTCAAAGCTACAACTAAAAGACAGAACAGACACCATCCAGAACCACAGGAAAGCTGGCTGAGTGAAAATCCTACAACTAGAAGTAAAGAGAGGAACTCACGAAGATTCAGAGGAGTGTACAAAGGTGAGGTACAGAGACACGTTTGTGGAGAGGACAGGTGGAGGAGGGTCTGGCTGGCTTCCTCTAGTGGGAGGGAGATGGAAAATCCCAACTGCACCTAACCCTAGCTCCAGGTGAGATTCATAGGGGCAGTTTGGACTGTTGTGAAAAGGAAGGAGTGCATGGAAACTTAGGGGAGCCGCAAAAGACAGAAGTCTGGGGGCTCCCAAAATGCATGCGAAAGTGCATGAGCTCTGACTGCTGATTGTGCCTGGCTTCCACCAGCAGGAGGAAAACAGAACCTCACAACAGCACTGAAATCCAGATCCACCTGCACTGAACCCCACTTTTGGGAGAGACCCTGGGGACCCAGACTCATACAGATCCCTAGCGTGCACAGAAACTCAGGGGAACCCAAAGGCAGAGTTCTGGAAGATCATGTGCTTGCACAAGGCAGAAGTCTGGAGACAAGCACGTATGCACAGACACAGCTGATCCTCACAACCAATTGGCTTGGAGGTCAATCCCCACCAGTAATACCAACAATAATCAAGAATTAACTACAACAAGACTGTACACACAGTTCACAAAGGTGTGCACCAAGAGTGTCTACCTCAGGTAACTGGGGAGGTAGAGCTACTGGGCCGCATAGGACAGCTAGTACACAAAGCTACTCTACCAACTCAGGGAAGCAGCGAAGTATGCAGAGACTAAAGAATAGATCACAAACAAAAGAAATGGAGGAAAACAAACGACTGGATATAGAGTTCAAAACCACAGTTATAAGATATTTTAAGAATTGCCTAGAAAAAATGGATAAATTTAGCGAGACCCAAGAGGAGATGAACCAACTAGAAATTAAGCATACACTGACTGAAATAAAAAATATTATACAGAAACCTAATAGCAGACTAGAGGATCGCAAGAATCAAGTCAAGGATTTGAAATTCAAAGAAGTAAAAAACACTTCACTGGAAAAGCAAAAATAAAAAAATAATTAAAAAATGTGAAGATAGTGTAAGGAGCCTCTGGGACAACTTCAAGCATACCAACATCCGAATTATGGGGGTGCCAGAAGAAGAGAGAGAGCAAGATACTGAAAACCTATTTGAAGAAATAATGACTGAAAACTCGCCCCACCTGGTAAAAGAAATAGACTTACAAGTCCAGGAAGCATACAGAACCCCAACCAAAAGGAATCCAAAGAGGACCACACCAAGACACATCATAATTAAGCTGCCAAGAGCAAAAGACAAAGAGAGGATATTAAAAGAAGCAAGAGAGCCAAAACCGGTTTGGCTCAGTGGATAGAGTGTTGGCCTGCGGACTGAAAGGTTCCAGGTTCAATTCCGGTCAAGGGCATGTACCTTGGTTGCAGGCACATCTCCAGCAGGAAGCAGCTGATTGATGTCTCTCTTTCATCGATGTTTCTAACTCTCTATCCTTCTCCCTTCCTCTCTGTAAAAAGTCAATAAAATATATTTAGAAGAAGAAGAAGAAGAAGAAGAAGAAGCAGCAGCAGCAGCAGCAAGAGAAAAACAGTTAATTACTTACAGAAGAGCACCCATTCCACTGTCAGCTGATTTCTCAACAGAAACTATGCAGGCCAGACGGGAGTGGCAAGAAATATTCAACGTGCCGAAACTAGTTTGGCTCAGTGGATAGAGCGTCAGCCTGCGGACTGAAAGGTCCCGGATTCGATTCTGGTCAAGGGCATGTACTTTGGTTGTGGGCATATTCCCCAGTAGGGGGCGTGTAGGAGGCGGCTGATCGATGATGTCTCTCTCATCGATGTTTCTAACTTTCTATCCCTCTCCCTTCCTCTCTGTAAAAAATCAATTAAAAAAATATTCAGTGATGAATAGCAAGAACTGACAACCAAGATTACTCTACCCAGCAAAGCTATCATTCAGAATTGATGGGCAGATAAAGAGCTTCACAGATAAGAAAAAACTAAAGGAGTTCATCACCACCAAACCAGTATTACATGAAATGCTAAAAGGTACTCTCTAAGAAGAGAAGGAAGAAAAAAAGGGTAAAGATAAAAATTATGAACAACTAATACATATCTATCAACAAGTGAATCTAAAAATCAAGTGAATTAATCTGATGAACAGAATAAACTGGTTAATATAATAGAATTGGGGGCATAGAAAGGGAGTGGACTGACAATTCTTGGGGAAAGAGATAGGGGGTGCAGTAAGAGACTAGACAAAAATTGTACACCTATGGATGAGGACAATGGGGCAGGGAGGTAAGGGCAGAGGGTGAGGTGGGAACCGAGTGTAGGGGAACTATGAGGGGAAAAAAGAGGAACAATTGTAATAATCTGAACAATAAAGATTTATTAAATTAAAAAAAAAGCAACCCCTTTTGATCAGATGTGAAAGGACAGCCTAAAAATTTTTAAAAGTGTGCTGGCTGCCTAGACCCAAGGAGGGGAGAAAAGATTGCACAGACTTGTGCGCAGCCCAGGAGTTCACATACTTACACTGGCTCTCTCATTTTTTTTTCTTTTTTCTTTTTCCTCTTTGGATTCTTATTTCTGATTACTAAGCCCAATGCATGGGATCACCTAATTGGGAACACCCTAAGAGACTGCAGGGGAAAGTTGTTTTTCTGGAACCTGGGAATCAGAGCAGGGAATAACCATCAAAGAATAGCTCTGGGGAAACCCACTCCCACAAATGGGTATTGAGTGCCACTGGGAAAGCAAGATCTAAGCACTGGCTAGAGATGACCTATAGAGCTGGAGGTCAACCAGAAACACTACCACCTGGGGTTGAATAACAAATTGACTTGTGTAAACACAAATAAAGGAATTCAAGAAATTAAGACACACTGCCTGCTTAAAAATCAGGACTGGCTTACAACACTGAGGAGCAGTGGAACACAGGGAACTGCAATACTGTCCTGACTAGGAAACAGGTGTGCCAATCAGAAAAGTAAAGGAAGTGAATGACCTTCAGTACTACACATTTTTATTTTGTTTTCATCTTTTATTTAAGGAACTAATTTTTTCTTTTTTTCCTCACTTGATTTTACCTTTTTAATTATTACCTTTTTATTTTCAATCAGTATTATTACTACTACTATTTTACCCTTTTTTTAAAAAAATATCTTATTTTCTCTTTATTTTACTTTGGGATTAGTGTTCTACATTTTGTGTTCATCTTTCCTTTATTATTATTTCACTCTATCTCAACTCTACTTTTATGCCATCACTCTTTTTCTAACTTTTCCCTTTTGTTCTCCTGTTTCTCTTACCCTTTTCCTGCTATAGATTTCCCCTATTCCTTCTTTTTACCCCCTGTTAAAATTTCACCCTATTTATATATCTAATTTCCAATCCCCTGCTCTAAGTCCATACACACCTCCCTCTTCTCAGTTTTTAATTCCCCCCAAAATTTATTTTTCTCTCTGTGTTTTTGTTGTTGTTTGCATGATTGTTGATTATATCAATTTTTATGCTTGTTTGTGAGATTGTTTTGCTTATTCTTTTGTTTGTTTGTTTGTTTGTTGCTTCTGTTTTCCCTCACCTCACTTGTTATTAGTTGTTGTTTGTAGTTTGTATTAATCTCCAGGCACTTGTTGCTGGCATTTGTTGGGATTAGTGACTGTTCTATTGGAGTTTTCTCCCCATATATATAGTTTGTTCCCCTTTTTTTCTTATTCTCTTTCTTTTCTCTCTTACTTTTATTTTTCCTTTACACAATTTCATTTTTGCAATCTTTTTTTTTCTCTTCTTTCTCTCCTATCCTCTAATTTGCCTTTCTCTGGTGGTCACCTTTATTTGGGGCTATTAATATCATGAATACATTTCTGTTCAGTGTCTTAGGCATTGTACCTGGTTATGTTTTATTCTGTGCTTTTAAATCAACACAGGAGAGAGAGAACTACATAACTAGACACCCAGAGAGGAGATACCATGGGGAGACAAAGAAAGAGCTCACATGTGAAAGAAAAGAAGCATCACTAGAGAAGGAAGTAAATGATATGGAGGCTAGCAACCTATTACAGAAAGAATTCAGAGAAATGGTCATAAGGTGGCTGAAAAGAATGGAAGACAAATTTGACAATATATGTAAGAACCAAGAGGAAATGAAAAATGACATAACTGCTGTAAAGAATGCAATAGAAAACATAAGGAGTAGACTAGAAGAAGCAGAGGACTGCATCAGTGAGCTAGAAGACAAAGTAGGAAAAAATACTCAAGTAGAGCAGCTTCTGGAAAAAAATTTAAAAAGCAGGAGGAGAGCCTAAGGGAATTTTGGGACAACATGAAACAAAACAACATCTGCATAACAGGGGTTTCAGAAGGAGAGGAAACTGAGCAAGAAATAGAAAACCTGTTTGAATAAATAATGACAGAAAACTTTCCTGATATAGGGATGAAAAAACCCACACAAATCCAAGAAGCTCACAGAGTCCCAAGCAAAATGAACCCCCAAAGACCAATGCCATGGGACATTATCATTAAATTGGCAAACAACAATGACAAAGTAAGAATCTTAAATGTGGCCATAGAGAGACAGAAAGTTACCTGTAAAGGAACCCCCATCAGACTAGTGACTGATTTCTCAACAGAAACTCATCAGGCTAGAAGGGAATGGAATTAAATATATAAATTATGCAAAAGAAGGGTCTGAATCTAAGAATACTGTACCCAGCAATGCTATCAATCAAAATTGAAGATGAAATCAGGAGCTTCACAGACAAAAAAGGACCAAAGGAATTTATTACCATCAAACCAGCAATGCAAGAAATGCTAAAGGGTCTGCTGTAAAAAAAAGAAATAGGAAGTGAAGAAAGAACTCAGGGGTAAAGAATAAAAATGGTGACAAATAAACACCTATCAATAATAACATTAAATGTTAATGGATTAAATGCTCCAATCAAAAGACATAGGGTAACCGATTCAACAAGAAAATGCGACTTATATATCTGCTGTTTACAAGAAACCCACCTCAGAAAAACAAAACACACGCAGACTGAGTGTGAAGGGATCAAAAAAGCTTTTTCAGGCAAATGGAAATAAAGAAAAAATCTGGGGTAGCAATACTTATATCTGACAAATTAGACTTCAAAGTGAAGGACATAACAAGAGAGAAGGAAGGCCATTTCTAATACTTTAAAGGAGCAATCCAACAGGAAGAAATAACTCTGGTAAACATATATATACTCCATACAGGAGCACCCAAATACATAAAAAAACTTCTGGCGGATATCACAGGAGAGATTAACAACAACACAATCATAGTAGGAGACTTTAATACCCCACTATCACCATTGGACAAATCATCTAAACAAAAAATCAGCAAAGAAACATCAATCCTAAATGACTCACTAGAACAGATGGAATTAATTGATATCTTCAGAACATTTCACCCCAAAGCCACAGAATATACATTCTTCTCAAATGCACA
This sequence comes from Lasiurus cinereus, assembly GCA_011751065.1. Taxonomy (NCBI): domain Eukaryota; kingdom Metazoa; phylum Chordata; class Mammalia; order Chiroptera; family Vespertilionidae; genus Lasiurus; species Lasiurus cinereus. Next base: position 47,800,092 of record JAAGEH010002531.1, on the reverse strand, counting down.
TGGGTCATTTTAAAAGATAGACCATATTTTGGGTCACAGGCAAAGTCTTTTCAAATTTAGGAAGACAGAAATCATATCAAGTATCTTCTCAAAGCACAGTGACATAAAACTGGAAATCAACTATAATAAAAACAATCCCAAAAAATCAAACACATGAGACTAAACAGTATGCTATTAAACAATGAGTGGGTTATCAGAGAGATCAAAGAAGAAATAAAAAACATCATGGCAATGAAAACACAACAATCCAAAATCTATGGGACACAGCGAAAGCAGTCTTGAGGGTGAAGTTCATAGCTTTACAAGCCTACTGCAAAAAAACAAGAAACCATGGTAATAAATTACCTAACCATATAACTCAAAGAGTTAGAGAGCAAAATCCCAGTGTAAGCAGAAGGAAGGAAATAATAAAGATCAGAGCAGAGATAAATGACATTGAAACCAAAAAAACAAAACAACAGATCAACAAAATGAAGAGCTGGTTCTTTGAAAGGATAAAGAAGAGTGATGAACCTCTAGCCAGACTCACCAAGAAGCAAAGAGAGAGGATCCAAATAAACAAAATCAGAAATGAAAGAGGTGAAATAAAAACAGACCCCACCAAAATACAAAGGATTATAAAAAAAATACTATGAACAATGATATTCCAACAAACTAGACAGCCTGGAGGAAATGAACATATTCCTAGAAAAATACATCCTTCCAAAACTCAATCAGGAAGAATCTACACTTCTCAATAGGCCAGTAAATATGGAAGAAATTGAAGCAGTCATCAGAAAGCTTCCAGCAAACAAAAGCTTGGGGCCAGTCGGCTTCACAGGGGAGTTTAACCAAACATTCAAGGAAGAACTAAAACCTATCTTCCTCAGACTATTCAAAAAAATTCAAGAGGAAGGAACACTTCCAAGCTCATTCTATGAAGCCAACATCACCCAAAACCAGATAAAGACAACACAATGAAAGAGAATTACAGGCTAATATCTCTGATGAACATAGATGCCAAAATCCACAACAAAATTCTAGCAAATCGAATCCAGCAGTACAGCAGTACATCAGAAAGATCATATACCATGACTAAGTAGGATTTGTCCCAGGAATGCAGGGATGGTACAATATCCACAAATCAATTAATGTGATATATCACATAAACAAATTGAGAGATAAAAATCACCTTGTCATATCAATTAATACAGAAAAAGCATTTGATAAAATCAAACACCCTTTCTTCATAAAAACTCTCAACAAAGTGGGAATAGAAGGATCATATTTCAACATAATAAAAGCCATATATGAGAAACCCACAGCTAACTTCATACTCAAGGGGCAAAAACTAAAACCGTTTTCCCTAAGAACAGGAACAAGACAGAGATGCTTACTCTCACCTCTCCTGTTTGACATAGTACTGGAATTAGCTATTACAATTAGCTATTACAATTAGACAAGAATAAGAAATAAAAGGCACCCAAACTGGAAAAGAAGAAGTAAAGCTGTCCTTATTTGCCGATGACACGCATACTGTACATAAAAAACCTGAAAGACTCCATCAAAAAACTAATAGACTTAATAAATGAATTTGGCAATGTAGCAGGATACAAAATTAACACCAAGAAATCTATGGCATTTCTATACACCAATAGTGAATTTACAGAAAGAGAGACTAAAAAAGCAATCCCATTTACCATTGCACCAAAAAAATTAAGATACCTAGGAATAAACTTAACTAAGGAGGTAAAAGACCTATATGCAGAAAACTACAGGTCATTGAAAAAAAGACTAGAGGAAGATGTAAAAAGATGGGAGAAAATACCATATTCATGGATTGGTAGAATCAACATCATTAAAATGTTTGTACTACCCAAAGCAATCTATAGATTCAATGCACTCCCCATTAAAATACCAATGGCATATTTCACAGGCCTAGAAAGAACTCTCCAAAAATTCACCTGGAATAAAAAAAAGACCCCGAATAGCCAAAAATCCTGAGAAAGAAAAATAAAGTAGGTGGGGTCTCAATACCAGATTTCAAGCTGTAATTCAAAGCCACTGTTCTCAAAACAGCTTTGTACTGGCCCAAGAACAGGTATATAGATGAATGGAATAGAATAGAGAACCCAGATATCTACCCAAATTACTATGCTCAATTAATATTTGACAAAGGAGCCATGAACATACAATGGAATCAAGACAGTCTCTTCAATAAATGGTGTTGGGAAAATTGGACAGATACATGCAAAAAAAAAAAAAAAATGAAACTAGACCACCAACTTACACCATACACACAAATTAACTCAAAATGGATACAGGACTTAAACATAAGACAGGAAACCATAAAAATACTAGAGGAATCCACAGGCAGAGAAATCTCAGACATATGATGAAGCAATTTCTTCACTGATACTATCCTTGGGCAATGGAAGCTAAATAGAAGATAAATATATGGGACTACATACATTAAAATAAAACGCTTTTTTAGAGGAAAAAGAAACCATCAACAAAACAAGAAAGCCCACTGTATGGGAGAACATGTTTGCAAATGTTACCACTGATAAAGTTTTAATCTCCAACATATACAGGCAACTTATAGGAGTTAATAAAAGGAAGATAAATGATCCAATAAAAAAATGGGCAATGGAGCGAAGTAGAATCTTTTCAAAAGAAGACAGAAAGAAGGCCAAAAGACATATGAAAACATGCTCAAAGTCACTGATCATCTGAGAGATGCAAATCAAAAGGACAATGTGGTACTATCTCACGCCTGTCTGAATGGGAATCATCAACAAATCAACAAACAAGTGCTGGAGAGGATGTGGAGAAAAGGAACCCTCGTGCTCTGCTGATGGGAACGCAGACTGGTGCAGCCATTGTGAAGTGTCAGTATGGAGTTTCCTCAAAAAGCTAAAAATGGAGCTCCCAGCCCTGACGGGTTTGGCTGAGTGGATAGAGCGTCAGCCTCGGGACTGAAGGGTCACAGGTTTAATTCTGGTCAAGGGCATGTCCCTTGATTGTGGGCACATCCCTGGTAGGGAGTGTGCAAGAGGCAGCTGAGTCAATGTTTCTCTCATCAATGTTTCTAGGTCTCTATCTCTCTCCCTTTTTCTTTGTTGAAAATCAATAAAATATATTTGAAATAAAAAAAATATAAAAAATAAAAATAAAGCTCCCATTTGACCCAGTAATCCCACTTCTAGGAATATATTTCAAGAAAGTAGAAACACCAATCAGAAAGGATATATAGGGAGCTTAGCCAATGAGCAGTTGGAAAAGGTGTTTCTTCTGTAACTCACCCGCAAAGGCTTTGGTGTTGTGTTTGCAGTTGTGGGGTGTGCTCTGAGCTGCCCTGTGGTCACTCAGAGCACGCCCCCACTGTTGGTGTTTTGGCTCTGCTCTGCCCCACTCACAGCCCTAGCCTCCCTGCAGCTGCTGGGGTTGGGGGCGGCATGCAGTCCCCTCCCACCCATCTGCAGGCACAGCTCCTTCTGAGTCGGTTGTGTTGCAGCCTCCTCCTGAGCCAGTCATGACGCCTTAAGACATCCCAGCTAATTTGCATATTACCTCTTTATAGATATAGATGTTAGTACAGTTTTGGTAATATTATTATACTTAAAATTATTTTATTCTTGAAATATTAAGTTTATTGCATGTAATATTATATGTAAGATCATTTTTTTGAATAATTGGTGATTATTGCATGTATTATTATCATATTTAATTTTTTTTCTTGAGATATTATTTATTGCATGTAACATTATATTTAACATTATTTTTTGAAATATTAAGTTTTATTTCATGTAACATTTTTATTTAAAATTTTTTTTCTTGAAATAAAAAAACCTGAAAAAATAAAATAAATGAAATGCAAAAAAAATCCAACCCCCCAAAATTTTCCTCCCCTTACTTTTGTGACTATCCTTCCCACTTGTTTGGTTTTACTTGTCTTTGACTATTTGTTTCTTTAATATTATCCACTGCACTTCTGCTTATGTGTGCCTGGAATAGCTGTATATACCCTCAAGCTTAATTCACTGTATATTCTAGACAGTTTCCTGACATTTCTTTTCCAGAATGTGTCCATAATAGATCTCAGTAGTTTCTGCTCCTTCCTCACAAAGCTGCTCTTCATATTTTTAGGCCTAAATTATAGCACTATTATACAGTCCTCCAAGGCCAGAAACATTAATTCCTTCTGCTTTATCATCAATAGTATATTACTAAATTTACTAAGTACTGCTTTTAGAACCAATGGTTCTCAAAGTGGGGTTCTCAGATCACCACTGGCAGCAGCAGTATGTGGGAACTTGTTAGAAATTAAAATTCTCAGGCCCCACTTCAGATCTAATACGAAACTCTGGAGATGGAGACAGCAATCTGTGTTAATATGCCACACCTTAAAGTCTGAGGGCCAGTATTCTAAACTAGAAGTTTTTAATCCTAGGAATCCATTTAGGACCAAAAAGTACTTGTAATTTTGTCTACAACTGAATATATATCTATATATACATCTCTGAGTGGATAGCTTTTACTCCCTTTATTCTCAAATGATCAAGGAATTCCATATTTAAGACTGCCTCTTGTTCTTCATTACCACCACCACCTAACCTATAATCCAATGCCTTTGCTTCTGATTTGCACCCTTTTCAATGTATCTCCATGCTGCAGAGACAATAATTCTAACACATGATTCTGATCATGGTTACTCTGCTGCTCAAGGGACTTCAATGGCTCCCAACAGCTTATGATTAAGTGATCTTTTAGTATGACAAACACTACCTTTTATCATGGCTTATTATTCTGTATGCCTTTCTAGTCAGTCGTAGCCTCTGGTCTAGCAATAGTAAATCTGAATATTCTGGAACTCATTTAGGCTCTCAGACTTCTCTGTCTTTGTATATTCCACATGTTTATTCTGGAAGGCTCCTTGCCTGGCTAATTTCTATTTATTTCAGATTCAGTGCAACATCTCTCCTGGGAAGTTTTCCATTAAGACTAAGTGTAAGTGGCCCTCTTAGGTACTCCCATGACCTGTACTTATCCCTCTGGTAGTAGTTCTCAAACATCTTGATACTCTTGAAAGTATTGAAGACTCTAAGAGATTTATGGGTTGCAGAGATCTTCCCAATGTTTACATATCTATAACAATAAAAGCATAGTTGCTAATTAGACCAGACAGCCTAACGACCTTCCAGATGTCATCCTGGATGAAGCTGTGGTGGCGGGGGTTGAGGCAAAGGCAGGTGAGCAGTGAGTGGTTAGGGGAAACCAGGTAGGTAGGCAGGCAGATGGTAGTTAGGAGCCAGTGGTCCCAGATTGTGAGAGGGTGCAGGTTGGGCTGAGGGAACCCCCCCTCCCCGCCCTCCTGTGCATGAATTTCGTGCATCGGGCCTCCAGTTTCCTTATAATGTCAAAAGTATACTTGTTAACATTAGTGGTATTTACAGCAGAAAAGTCTTTACTGGAAAACTCTCAAGCTCAAGGTGGTAGATGTAAGTTGAACAAAATTTGGATCTTTGAGTGAAAACTCAAAATTACAAATGCTTATTCTGGAGACAACCGTTTTCCTTGGGCATGCAGCAGAAGTACTTATTATTTCCTTACACATATTAAAATGATATGTCTGCCAGGATGAAGACTTAATAAAATTAGTAATTTTTACTTCTTTATCATTCATTGTCATTCTTGTTAGTTAGCTTATTATTTTAAAAAATATATTTCTAATGATTTCAGAGAAAAGGGAAAGGAAGTGAGAAATAGAAACATCAATGATGAGGGAATCATTGGTTGGCTGCCTCCTGCACGTTGGACCTAGCCTGCAACCCAGGCCTGTGCCCTGGACCAGAATGGAACCTTGGACCCTTCGGTCCGCAGGCCAACACTCTCTAGTGGATAGAACATTAAAATAAAAAGCTTTTTTCACAGCAAAAGAAACCATCAACAAAACAAAGAAAGCCCACTGTATTCTCTCATTGGAGCCAAACCGGCTAGGGCGTTAGTTAGCTTATTTTAAAAATCTTACATTTTCTAGGCTACGAGAGCGGGCGAAGAAGATAAAATTCTGCTATTAGTCCAGTTTGGTGCTACTGCCTTTATTTCTGCGGGAGTGCGCCAGCAGTTAAATCTATTGCTTTTATGCCGACAGTGCAAATGTTAACCAAGTGAAAAAGGTAAACGAAGTCTTAGTAAAAGGTTTGACCTTGTGGACCCACTGACAGTGGCCTCTGGGACCCTCAGAGCTCTGGGGATGGCATTTTCACTTGCTACTGTGCCACGTGCTGCCCTAACTTTCTCTCACCAGGATGCAGGTTTCCTCTGGGCCCTCCGCAACTGTTTCTGTGAGCCCCTAAAAGCCTGGTGCATAAAACAATACATATTAATGCCTGCGGAATGCGCGCATAAATAACATTATAAACAACGACCGCTCAGCCTTGATCTTACTACCTCTGTCCTTAATTTACACGTTTTGTAAAGCTCCAAGTTTCTTTCTTTTTTTCCCCCCACCCACAATTTTTGTAAGTAGTTGGGGTGAGGGAGCTGCCTGTATCTTAAAATGACGCGTTTATAGTCTGGTCAAAGCATTTGTGACATCAGAGTCATCTCTTTCCCGCAACAGCAGGCCGGAAAGAGCTGAGTTTCCTGCGTTTATAGGAGCACACAAATTTGGCCCAGTTGCATCCGGGTGAGAAAAGGCCAGACACCCCCCTGCGGGAAGAAGAGGAGCAAGAGCCACGGCCTCGCCGACACTGAGCCCCGGGCCGTAGCCTCGCGAGACCCGCCGCGTTGCCCGAGCGACGCTTCCGGCGGCGCGCGCAGCTCCCGGGAGCCGGCGACGTGGGAAGTGGGTGGCTAGACCTGCCCGCCGCCGGGACCTCGCCAGCGGGAGCGCGCTCGCGGCCGCGCGTGCTCCGCTTTCCCGGCTCCGTCGCTGACGCGTCGCAGACGTTGGGGGGAACGGAAGGGAGCAGCAGCCGTGGTGGGAGCGGGATGAACAGCGGCGGCGGCTTCGGTTTGGGCTTGGGCTTCGGCCTCACCCCTACGACGGTGATTCAGGTGACGAACCTGTCATCGGCGGTGACCAGCGAGCAGATGCGGACGCTTTTTTCCTTCCTAGGAGAAATCGAGGAGCTGCGGCTCTACCCCCCGGAGTAAGCAAGCGCTCGAGCTCGGCGGGGGGAGGGGCGCGGGCGCCGTGGGGACCCGGGGACTGGGTGCGGGGGGGCGCGGGCGGGAGCGCGCGGTGCCCGTCACGTGACCGCCCGGCCTTACCTGCTGGGTGCCCACGTTTGGCTCGGGCGGCGAGGGCACCGCGGTCCCCCCCCCCCCTTTTTTTTTGCCGCCGGGGTTTTGGGGGGGGGGGGGGCTCGATCTCCGCACCGAGCTCTGACAAAGACTGCCTTCTTCGGTGCCTCCTCCGGGACCGGGGCTCGCCGCCGAATTTCCTCCAATTCGGGGTCTCCCCCTCCCCATTTTTTTTTTTTCCCAGAACTTAAGATGGCCGCAGGTGGGCCCCGATCTGCGCTCCGGGCGGACGCCTGGGTGCGCGATGCGCAAACGGCGGGGCCGCGCCGGGGAACTGTCGGGCCCCGCGGGCCCCGTGCCCGGCCGCCGCCGCCGCCGCCGCCGCCGCCGGGGACGCCCGGAGCGGCCCGGCGTTAGGCCGCGCGGGTTCCCAGGGCGGCGGCCGCAAACTCAGCATCTTCTCGGCCCGCCGCGCCGAGCCGAGCCGAGCCCATCCGTGCGGTTAGACATCGGGTCTCGCCACCCCTTTGGCAGCAGATTCCCTTTCCCTCCTGGAAGGTCACGCGGCCCTGACCCTTCCAGAAAAAGCATTAAGTTGGTGCACGATGGTCTCTGCTGCCTAATTCTTAAAAGCCCGGAGATGCCAGGTCGCGCGGACACCTCCTGAGCAGCAGTGTGTTTTGAAGTAAGATTTCCCTTTTTACAAGACTCTCTCAGAATTGGTAAGGGGTTTATGGCTGGTTCGTATTCTTACACGCATAAAGTGTGTGTGTGTGTTTTTTTTTTTTTTTAAATGAGAGAGCTTAGCATCTTAAAAATCCTCAATATTTTGTTCCTTCTGTCGAAATCCTAAGAAAGAAGGGAGAGGAGTATGTCCAGTGTTGTTGTTTTTTTTTTAAAATTGTATTTGACTTTTTGCTTTATTTCAGTGAGGCATCTAAGTCTGTAGGTTTTTCTGTTTGTATATCGCATTGCTAGTTCCCAGGTATGGATGAAAGTTGGCTCAGAAAGCCCTCTATTTTGTGTTGAAGTAATTTATGCATACAAGGAAGGTGAAAGAACACTCCTCAGGGTTTCTTCACCGGCCTTCACCGCTTGCTGCAGTTGATTTCTGTCTGTCTCCTCCTTCTCCTCTCCACCTCTCCTCTCCCACCTCCCCATCCTTTTGGAAGTGTGCGCAGTAGTTGCAGACACCATAGCCATTCATCCCTTAACATTTAAGTATGTAAACTCTTTAAGAGAAGCACCGTCTCCTACAATGCCACACTATTTACATGTCCAAGGAATGTAACAGTGATAAGTAATATGCTTATAGTTAAATTCTCCCAAATATCCTAATGTTTCTTTCTTTCTTTTTTTAAAATCTAGATTGTAATCAGACTCCACCCCTTGCATTTGGTTATCTCCCTTAATCTAGAACAGCCCCCCCACCCTGTCACCTTTTTAAAAGTCATGACATTGATACTATGTCTTGTAGTTTGTTTTGTAGAATGACTCATACTCTAGGTTTATATAGATTGCTTCTACATGAATACATTCAGGTAATATTTTACCAAGCATACTTTATAAGTGTACATGCACATACATCTTTGTTGACTAGCTATGGCATATATAGCTTTGAACATCTTATTTAACTTTCGAAAATGCTTCCTACTATCCATTTGAGCACTGGAAACTTCTTAGTAATTGAGAAGTGCTTGGAAGAGTGCTGTATCCTGCAAGAATTGGAATCAGGCAGCTATTTTGTATATAAGTCTTTGTAAACTAACATTGCTTGTAAGGTTATGGTAATAAGGTATCTTGTAGGTAGAACTACATCACAGAATAGTCTTTCATTGGCAACATAGTACGTACTACCACTTACATAGTTGAAAGGTGGGCTTGGGTGGCAATATGCTGCCAGTAATTATCTGACACTTGGTAATAAACTGTTTTTTGAAATCAAGTGTTACTTGCCCTTTAAAAATCAAAGAGAATAAAGAGCTCTTTAAACACTAGAGGCTCAGTGCAGGAAATTTGTGCATAGGCAGTATCCCTAGCTGCTGCCGGCTGGCCGGGGCCTCCCTTCCCCAGCTGCCAGCCACCTGCAGGGGCCTTCCTTCATTCCATGCCGCCCACTGGTGGTCAGGGCATGTCATAGCAAGCAGTGGAACTCCCAGTCGGTTGAACTCCCTAGGGGACACTTTACATATTAGCCTTATATAGATAGATAAATAGATGGTACATTAATATGAAGTGTGTCAAAAACTGTAATATGTTTAATGAAACTAACAAATATAACACATATGGGGCAGGCAAAATCCTTAACCAATTTTCCTTAAGTACAATCCCTTATTCTTGTTTTTAAAAAATATTGACATAACTTTACTAACACGTGTTCTGCTCTGTAATGAAGTCATTATAATATGGTCGATACATTACAGAGGTGTTTGCAGGTTTGGGCTGAAATGGATAAAAATGCAATAGTAGTAGCTGTATGGAAGGTATACATTTGAGTGTTAAAGACAGTATGAAATTTTTCCAGCAAGCTTTTTATTGAGGTATAATGTGCAACAGAAAAGTGCATGGAAAAGTCTATTTATCCCAAGTGAACATTTCTGTGTGAACAGCACCCAGATCAGAATTGTCTACACGCTAGAATTGTGCTTTCCTTGAAAGGGTGATCCTATCCCTGATTTCTAATACCATTTCTAACATCAACACTGTTGATTTTTTGCGCTGGTTTTCTTCTCTCTGGTCTTCAAAAGTACTAATAAAGCAAAATCTGTCAACTAGTTAAGTTTATTTAGTTAAAAAAATATAACCAATATAGTCACTTTATGAACATTAAAAAGAAATACCACCCTATCAAAACCTCTGTCCATTTCCATGTGTTTTCTTTAAGTCCTTTTTATATGTGTTTATTTAATATGGTGTGATCAAAGGATTTATATGAATAAGCATTTTTCAGTGCTTTATTTACAATATTTTACAGACCAATCTATCTTTAGTGTTTGTGTCATTGAAATTATATCATTGGAGATGTATTGGTTGCCTGTTTTGCTGTGTGTGTGTGTGTGTGTGTGTGTAAATCAGTGGATTTTAGGGAGAAGCAAGTATGAGAAATGTGTACTTTTGATTGTCAACAATAATTAGAGGGCCTTCTGGCATTTATTGGGTGTCAGTCACTCATATTAGAAAGTCTTATCCAAGGAAGAATTGTGCCATCACTGGAGCCCTACTGAGAAACCCTGTTATAATTAATGTGTCAATATTTTCATACATAAAACTATGTGCTTTGTCCATGTTTTGGTGATAGATCCTCAAAGGGTGTGTATTAGTATAATAAAATATTGGATATATTACCAACTTGCCTTTTAAAAATTGTGTTTAATGAAAGACAAAATAACCAGTTAGGGCCAGGAAATTTAAATTTGCTCAAAAAGTTGGTTTGTGATTTCTGCATAAATCCTCAGAAATTCTGACTTAAAAACAACAACAGTTTTAGAAAGTTGTATATTTTAAAAAACAAAATTCAACAAATGAGGTCAAAGTATAATCTGCTATTTGGACACTGCTCCTTTCTTTAGAGGCATACATTTAGACCAAATGAAAAATGTAACTCTCTTTCAAAAAGTAAAAATTTCATTATAAAATGATAACCCTATTAAATTAAAAACAGCTATTTAATAGTTTATACACACTAGAGAGAAAGATTTACTTCTTTATTTAATTTTATTTTTTCTGTCACCATTTATTCCCTCTTCCACCTAGAGAGAAAACTTTATAAGATTTGAAAACATCCTGATATATAAATAAATAAATACACATTTGTTTACTGAGATACTTAATCTGTACTTACGCTTTCTGCTGTATCATAATTTAGCCTGACAATTGTGGGCAAACTCATTAGTCAGTAGAGCCAAATATCAACAGTACGACGATTGAAATTTCTTTTGAGAGCCAAATTTTTTAAACTTAAACTTCTAACACCATTTCTTCAAAATAGACTCACCCAGGCCGTGGTATTTTTTGGAAGAGCCACACTCAGGGGCCAAAGAGCCGCATGTGGCTTGCGATCCGCAGTTTGCTGACTACTGGCCTATCATATTAAAAATAAAAGTGTTAACCACCTCTTCTGAAAGCTCAAATGTTTACATTTGTATAAGTAACTATAAATTGATCTTTACTCTCTGTTTTAAGGAAGGTAATTGGAGGTAAAAGTGAAGAAAATGCTTAAAGCAATGGTGTAGGTATATCTACTTACCCATGCTCCTATGATAATGCTGTTCAGAATATACAGGAAGTTTTTCATTTGTTCCTGGACTTAATCTTGGTGGCATGTTTTAACATGTAGTTGCTTTACTGACCAGACTCACATTTTCTAGTGATATGGGTTTTTGAAGTGAGAGGGGTTTCAAACAGGGTATCTGGAAATATATTTTAGTTTTCAACAGTATTATTTAGGTTTTCTTTCTTCCCCCAAAAGATCTGTCTATTTGGAAAATGTAGTTTCAGTGGTGGTTTGTCAGATTCTAAATTTCAGTCCTAAAAAAGAGTATACTGGTACTTGTTACAGTTTCTAGGACTTTAGTAGCTGATTGTAATCAGATTTTTTTTTTTTTTTTTGGTTGCAAAAGAACAGTGCTATGCAACCTACCTCGAGAAGAGACATTGAAAAAAATCGAGATTTCATTAAATTGAATAAAGACTAGAGTACAGCCAGGCCTCATGAGACCTGGGACTGGGATCAAAAAAGGTTTCAGCTTCTAAGCCTTATTAAGGTACAAAGCTTCTTCTTAGAGCTTTGTGAGCTCAGTTTGTTTCTGTGTATTTGCTCAATTTCTTTAAGACCTATTCTCTACTCATCTGGCATCTGATTCAGCCCTGACTTTACAGGAAAAAAAAAAAAAAGGAGAGAGAATCTGATTGTTGCTAGTTAATTTGATCAAGCCACCCAAATTATAGGTTGCTAGCTAGCCAGTGAAATGTGGCTAAGCAGTTGTGGCTTAAAGTTTACATCTGTTGAGGGTTTCACATGCTGAAAGTATGTAGAATGTTTTGGTAGCACATATAGGATGGGACCTAATCACTTTGATATCTTAAAATGGCTTTCCAGGAAACTTGAGCCTTGAAGAAAAGTGGAATTGCCATTCAAAAAGGGAGTTTTAGAAGACATCATAAACAAATGGAACATTATGTACAAAGACGGCCCAGATGTTCGGGATGTGTTTTGGGAACCATAAGTATTTTTATGCCTGGATTTTTGGGCGCATTTAGATGATAAGCAAGGACAGAGGGTGTCTTTGAAGAAATTTAAGCAATGGAGTGGCATGATGACATTTAGGATTTAGAATGATCAATGACAACTTTTGTGGAAGACCATTAATTAGGAGTTAAGATGTAGGCATTATGATTGGTTAGGAGTCATTGTAGTAATACAGATTAGAAGTGATGAAGCCTGAATTAATGCAACACTGGATTTAATGAACAATTGTATGAAGAAAGAAGGAAAGGTCATGGAGGGGAAAAAACCCTCAAATCTCAGGAGTTTGATTAAAAAAAGATTATTTCTGCCCTGGACAGTTTGGCTAAGTGGATAGAGCATTGGCCTGTGGACTGAAGTGTCCTGTGTTCAATTCCGGCCAAGGGCCATGCCTGGGTTGCGGGCTTGATCTCCGGTAGGTAGCGGGTGTGCAGGAGACAGCCGATCGGTGTTTCTCTCTCATCATTGATGCTTCTATCTTTCTCCCTCTCCCTTCCTTTCTGAAATCAATGAAAAAATATTTAAGAAAAAGGATTATTTCTTATACTAAATTGTTATGGTGGGGAACTCATTGTGGTCACTCCTTCTGGGATGAAGCTGATGTATCAGCCACTCATCTCTTGAATGTTGCTGGTTACTGGTAAAAGAAAAGAGCTGAGCAATGGCCCTTAAAACTACTGAATAGTGACATGGTAGTTCTGCTTGAATTTAATTGGCCAAAGCAGTTTGCTTGGCTACATTTAACTTCCAAGAACAAAGCAATGGAATGTTACCATGTAGTCAGAAGCAGATTTAGAAGTATTTGGTGAATAGTACTAATTGTGTTCACGTTAGTGACTCCCAGATTCTGACTTGGGTAATGTGGTGTCTTTAACTGAGATATGAAGTACAGGACAATGGATAGGACTGGTGAAGACAGAGAAGGATGAGTTTTAAAACTGAATAATGGTAGGCCCAGTGACTAACAAGGTATAGTATTTCAGAAGGCTCTTGGATCTGGGAGTCTAGGGCTAGGAGAGACCTAAATTGGAGAGTTGGTAATGTAAAGGAATTAATTGTGGATGTGTGTATTTAACCTCAGTGACATGAAGTGGTTGGCTTAGCTGTTGAGTTGGAGTGGGCTGGCCTGAAATTGCATGGCATTAGGCAGGAGTGAATTGAGTTGAGTTAGGTTGGGTGAGAAAGAGGTAGCTCTATTTTTATATCTGCAACTTTAATTAGCCTAGTTATGTTAATATGAATAGTTTCAAGTGCCAAATGCAAATATATTTTATCATTATATTATTTAAAAAATATTTTTAATTGATTTGAGAAGAAGAGAGAGAAAGAGATGGAAACATCAGTGATGAGAGAGAATCATTGATTGGCTGCTTCTTATACACTCCACACTGGAGATCGAGCCTGCAACCTTGGCATGTGCCCTGATAGGGAAATCGAACTGTGACCTCCTGGTACACGGTCAACCTCTGAGCCACACCAGCTGGGCTATCACAGTTTTTGATCAATAGCATAAATATGTAAATTTAACCAGTATCAAGATGGATTTGTTGCTATATGTGAAAGATTTTTTAAATTTAAAAAATGATGAATACTTACTATTTAGTATATTAAAATTGTTTTTAAAATTCTTGATTAATTGAATGGTAAAGGTTGCTTGAAATTTGAAAATTAGATAATTAGATTTTTAAGTTCTATCTTTGCCATTTATTTAAATTTAGGATATGGTAAATGTCCTTGACCTGTTTTATAACTAAACTAGAGGCCTAGCTGAGACCGGTTTGCCTCAGTGGATAGAGCGTCATCGGCTTGCGGACTGAAAGCTCCCGGGTTCGATTCCGGTTGGGGGCATGTACCTTGTTGCGAGCACACCTCCACAGTGGGGCGTGCAGGAGACGGCTGATCGATGTCTCTCTCTCATCAATGGTTCTGACTTTCTATCTCTCTCCTTTCCTCTCTGTAAAAAATCAATAAAATATATTTAAAAAAAAAAACAAAAAACTAGAGGCCTAATGAATTAAAATTTGTGCAAGAGTAGGCCTTTCTTCCCCTGGCTGTTGGCACTGGCTTCCCTCTGGTACCCGGGACCCGGGCTTCCCTCCTCTGCTGGCAGGCATCTGTGACCCAGGTTGGCTTCCCTCTGGCCCCAGCTTCGTCAGGAAGGACGTTCTGGAAGACATCCGGTCTAATTAGTATATTACTCTTTTATTATTATAGATTGCTGTTATTGCACAAGGCATAACTGATATTTTCAAATAATCTCTTCTTTTTTAGTATGAAAAACCTTAATGTTTTAAAGTGTTGTACATTTATGTTATATACTAGGATACCTGGTGTGCCGGTTAATAATGTGGATTTTGTAATCAAAGAAAACATGATAATTTCAAGAGAAACATCAAAAGTACTTTATTCAAAGTAATGTGCATTGCTAGCTACATATTTTCCCCATCTTTCAGGTAATTTGTGGATAATGTCCCAATAGAACTTTTCTTGTTTTGAGGCAAACCATTCAGAGACCCAATTTTCCACTTCTTCATACATTTTGAAGTGCTTCTCAGAAAGTGCATGTGCCATCAGTCGGAACAAGTGTTAATCTGAACAAGGTCTGGTGCAGGTGGCGGGTGGGTTAATACTTCCCAGGCAAGATCCTTTAACGTGTCTTTAACTGGTTTTGAAGTGTGTGATGGTGCATCATCATGAAGCAAAATTACTTTGCCGTGTCTTCTGGCACATTCTGGTTGTTTCATGATCAAAGCATGGTTCAAATTGATTATTTGTTGTCAGTAGCATTCAGTATTAACGGTTTCACCTGGTTTTAGAAGCTCATAATACACCACACCTTCCCGATCCCACCAAATGCAAAGCATTGTCTTCTTTCTGAAGCAATTTGGCCTTGTAGTCAATGTTGATGGCTGTCCTGGATCAACCCATTATTTTGTGCATTTGGGATTCTCAAATCCACTTTTCATCGCCAGTCGCAATTTGATGCAAAAAAGACTTTCTTTCGTGCCACTGAAGCAACATTTTACTGATGACTTTTCGGTTTTCCATGTGTATTTCGTTTAGTTGATGTGGCGCCCATTTTCCCTCCTTTAAAATTTTTCCCATTCCTTGTAAACAATCGGAAATTATTTGCTGAGCAATGTTCAATTGTTCAGCAAATTGTTTTTGAGTTTGACACTCATCTTCATCCAATAATGCTTGTAATTGTTCTTCAAACTTTTTCGGTTGACCTGGACATTCTTTGTCTTTCACATTGAAATCATCACTTTTAAAGTGTTTAAACCAGCATTCACATATATCTTGAGACTAGAGGCTGTGTACAGGGTGGGGGGTTGTGTCCCTCAGCCCAGCCTGCACCCTCTCCAATCTGGAACCCCTTGAGGGATATTGACCGTCTGTTTAGGAATGATTGGGCCTAAACAGATAGTTGGACATCCCTCTCACAATCCAGGACTGCTGGCTCCCAACTGCTCGCCTGCCTGCTTTCCTGATTGTTCCTAACTGCTTCTGCCTGCCAGCCTGATCACCCCCTAACCACTCCCCTGCCAGCCTGATCAGCGCCTAACTACTCTTTGGCCAGCCCAGTTGCCCCTAACTGCCCTCCTCTGCTGGCCTGGTCAATCCTAACTGGCCAATGCTACCCTCCCCTGCAGTCCATCTTGTGGTGGCCATCTTATGTCCACATGGAGGCAGCCATCTTTGACCACATGGGGGCGGCCATCTTGTGTCTTGGAGTGACGATCAGTTTGCATATTAACTTTTTATTAGATAGGCTGGAGCATGTTCATCATAAGCTTCCCGAAGTATTCGATAACTTTCAGCAGCACTTTTCTTCAAAATAAAGTAATGAATTAAAGCTTCCCACAAATGCTCTTTTTTTGGCATGAAATTTGACATTTTTAAGCATAAAAATATCTATAGTATTAACACCTTCAGCAAATTTGACATATGAAGTTTTTTGTTTTTTTAATACAGTGGTACCTCGAGATACGAATTTAATTCGTTCTGTAACCTTGAGGCGTGGGAAATTATGAGACTCTCGAGTCGCAGTAAACCGGTGGGTCGTGTGCAGCCAGCCAATCCGCGAGATTACTCCTATCTCAAATGTTGCTCGTATTTCAAAGCAAAAATCGCTCGCTCGACGGCTCATATCTCAAAAATCTCGTATGTTAGGGCACTTGTATCTCGAGGTACTGCTGTATATTTTATTGATTTTTTTACAGAGAGGAAGGGAGAGGGATAGAGAGTTAGAAACATCGATGAGAGAGAAACATCGATCAGCTGCTTCTTGCACACCCCCGACTGGGGGATGTGCCTGCAACCGAGGTACATGCCCTTGATGGGAATCGAACCTGGGACCTTTCAGTCCGCAGGCGGATGCTCTATCCACTGAGCCAAACCGGTTTCAGCGACATAGGAAGTTTTGAAGCATGCTGTCAATGTAACAAAATAGCATACATATCAAATCACCTATAAGGCAGTCCTGGGTTTACATTGGACTCAGCATACATCGTTTCATAGTTATGTTGCCATCTCCTAGCTATACTAATAATAGGGGAATATGCAAATTGTTTGGGACTCCATCACAGTAACAGTAACGACTGAACAGCAGGCTGCGTGGGGCAATGAGGCCGGCAGGGGTGTTAGTAAGGGACAACCAAATGACTGAACAGCAGGCTGTGTGGGGTGATGAGGCCGGCAGGGTGGTTAGTGAGGGATGACCAAATGAGTAAACAGCAGGTTGCGTGGTGTGACCAGGCTGGCAGAGGGGTACAGTTGGGGTGACCAGTCCAGCAGAGATTGTGGGCGACCTGGCTGGGAGGGGGGTTGTTTAGGAGCAACCAGACCATCATGGGAACAATTGGGAGCAACCAGGCCATCATGGGAACAATTGGGGGTGACTAGATCAGCAGGGGGGCAGTTAGGGGCTATCAGGCAGGCAGGCAGGTGAGCAGTTAGAGCCAGTGGTCTCAGATTGGAGAGGGTGCAGGCTGGGCTGAGAGGATCCTTCGCCCCTCTATGCATGAATTTTGTGCACTGGGCCTCTAGTTTATAAGAAAAAAAGTTCTGTCATTTTGACGTATGTACATAGGTGTGCTTTAGGTTTTTTATTATTTACTACAAGTGAAGGTCAGGAATTGTTACCTTTCCTTTAAGTTTTTTTACTATTTCACTTCATTACTGCTGTACATGTTGTCCATGTGGGTGACGTAGGTGCTTATGTAGGTGGGTTCCGACTTACAGTGAAAATCACATTACATCGTGCTGCCATAGGAACAGATCTCCGATGTAACCCGGACCTACTGTATATCAACATATGTGTAACTTCATCTATTGCAAAAAATCCGCATTATTAACTGGTACACCTGGTATATATTTTATTTGGGTAATTTTTTTCTTGTTAAAGATAATAACTAAACATTTTAATTAAAAATAATTATGGACAGATTGACAAAATGATCATCCACGACTATAGTGTATTTTACAATCTAACGAGATAGATTCATGTTATCGAAAAATTGCTTTAATCTGTACCATTTCCTTTTTATTATAGGCTTGCCTAGATTGAGCTAAATCTTAGTAGGATTTTTAAGAGTCTTTGCTCTTGCATATACTATGTAACATCTTGTTTGTGAAATCTTTTGTCTGGAAAATCACAATGCCTAGGCTGAAGTAGTCTACTATAGAAAAGACCTTAAATCCATGTTATCTCATTGTTTCTAAGATTGTTAATGAAGTTTTTAGAAATTTAAATGTGTGAGGGAAGGTCAGAATTTTAAGTCTTGTGGATTGGCCTCTCTATAAAGGTATTTTGCTCATTTATGTGGTTCAACATCTTTGGGTTAAGAAATTTTCACATTTTGCTCACATTTATAATTTAAACAAAGTTTTTAAATTTAAAGTTTTTACAAGTAGTCTTTGTAGACAGATCATCATTAAAAGAGTAAGTTTTGCTATTTCATGTCTTAATGATCTTTAGCAATAAAATTTTATAAGTCTTGATTCTGTAAAGATCTCAGAAAATTTTTTAGTGAAAACGACAGAACCAGCCAAATGTTTGTCTAATTGTTGTTGTTTTTTTTATCTTGCAGCAACGCACCTCTTGCTTTTTCTTCCAAAGTATGTTATGTTAAGTTTCGTGACCGATCAAGTGTTGGTGTGGCCCAGCATCTAACTAACACGGTTTTTATTGACAGAGCTCTGATAGTTGTTCCTTGTGCAGAAGGTTGGTACTCTACATGTTTTTTTTTCTATTTTAATCTCTGTTCTGTCTGTTAATTACCTTTGACTTTCTTAGAAATTGGCAGGTAGTACTCTGGCATATGTGTATGTGTGTGAATGAAATTTGGAGAAGGAAAGCATTTTTACTAATAAAATGTATTAAAATGGTTCATTTGTTAATATAAATTTAAAAAATAGTTAAACATTAAAAAATTTTATAAATTATTTGGCTTCTCTGGTTTACATTGGCTTTCTATAGTTAATTTGCAAGCTGTAAAGAAAGCTTCTAGAAATAAAAAAAATAAAAAAGGTTGTTTGGGGAAATTATTTTAAATGTAAAAATGAATAAGCTTTTGCCTCTGTGTATACAATATTAGTGACATTACATAAGCCAAATTGGGGTTAAGTGATATTTATGGTTATAAGAAAATATTTGTAATTGAAGCTTTAAAGTATTCTCCTAAGGTTGCTATGCAACTGGAATTTACTTTTTTCTTCTGGCTTTTTTTGTGGGGGAAGGAGTTAGGTTGAAGAAAAATCATGAAAAAGTAAATTTCCTTCATCAAAGAAAAAGTTGAAGATGTGAACATGGCTGAGGCCCTATAGTTACTTGTTAAATTTTATGAATTAACCTGCTTTAAGAGCTAATTATTACTAATATTTATTTTTTAGTAACTTCTATTTACAGAGCCATTCATATAATAAGCTGTGCCGAATTTGACAGTTCTGGTGTGTAATTAACTTTTATCTAGAACACTAATTATGGCATGTGTACATGGATTTTAGAATTGGGTTACTTAAATGTCTTTAAAATGTATTTTTACTGGTGGATGGTGGTAACTTTGCAACATAATAATGTTACCTGAAATAATTTAATGTACTTTCATATATAATATTTTAAAACCTCTTTTAAAAACCAGGCCAACATTAAAGTAATATATACTAAACAATTTGTGATACTTTTAAGATTTTATGCTTATTTCAGAATGCTATTCTGAGATGTCAAAAACATTAATCAGATACTGTGAGTATCATTCTTTTATTTTTGAAGTCCCAGAATAGAACATTTTGGATTCTTTTTCAGATAAATTTGAAAATATTTTTTCTATACCTTGGGGTTAGAGTTGGAGTGGGGAAGAATAAAAATGGAGTAAAGTTTATTATTTGCTAACTCTGTCCTTGTCTACTGTAAGGAGATAGTGAGTCTAGAATTGGAAAGCCAGGTGAGGAAAGAGCTGGTAATGATTTAGTTCTGCAAACCGAGTTCATGCCAATTTCATAGAAGTAAATTTCATGGGGGAAAAATCAGGTAGAAGGTTTATTAAATGGGAATATTAATTATATCATAAAAATGAGTCACTAGAAGCACCAGGTATTATATTTTGGTGGCTCATTACTGAATTAGAAGGAAGAATTTTATCAGTTGTTACTTTGTTGGAACCTTACTGTAGTCCCATAGAACCTTTTATTACAGTATTTGAGAAACCCTGGCTCTAATTTCTCATAAATGTTTAAACTTATGGGCAGGTAGAGGTTTCTTATTTTGTTAGTTTTACTTGATAGAGATGAATAAATGCATTTTTAATATCATTTTGAGACAAAGTTTCACCTTTTTGAACATGAAAATTTAAACGTTTTCATTGCATTTTAGTTATGTGTTTTAGAACAGCGGTCGCCAAACAGTGGTCTCTGGACCTCTGGTGGTCTGTGGGGTCCGAAAGGTTGGCAACCGCTGGTTTAGAATACTTACCTATAAAATAATTGGTGTTAGAAAAAACATTCAGACACACATTTTTCATTAAATAAAATACATCTGAGATAAATTTATAGACCCTAAAGAATGCCATAGTGAGTCTTTAAAGATCTGATTATGCACTGCAAGCAAAGTAATAAAGTATTATATATTGTACCAAAAAAAGATAGCAAAGTGAGTTTGAAATAAACCAAAGAAGGAATTCTAGTAGAGTAAGTTCTATAAGAGAGATGTATTGTGGTACTGTAAACAGTGTTCTATTTATTTCATATTGCATTCTTTCCTTGATGTTGCAGAAACAGCATTATGAAAGAAATGAGAAAACCATAGAAAAAAATTTTAGTTTCTTCCAATTTGCTGGGTTTAAAAAAATAAAATAGACATTGGGAGGAGATTCTAAGTTGTATATGTAATGTTCGATGTGTAATAGTTTGATACATATTAAGCATTAGCTCTTGTCAATGAAACATGCCATTTCAAAATAAATATACTTTCATTATGCTTGACCTCTTTTTGTTGTTGTGTGCATCTCAGATTTATTTTTATAAATGTTAACACTTAGAAAAAAGATAAGGTCAGACATAACAAGATTGTCAGCCTAATCATCAGTCATAACTTTATGTCCACATTTTCTGGTAGATGGATTTTGACTATTAATTTGGTTTTGTATGTTTTCTCTATGTGATATTTGTGCATTATTAGATGACTAGACTGGCCAAGGCAGACCTGTTACACTTGCCTGACACTTGCCTGAGTTAGGCATTGTTTGCCATGCCACTAAACCTGCCGTCAAGTGAAACCTTCATTGGGGAAATGAGATCGGAGTCTGAACCGCAGAAGATGGACGCCCTGTCTCTGTTTTTTATTGTTTTACTTTAATTTCATTTCTTTTTCTTTATTTTGTCCCTTTTTTGTTTTTGTTTTGTTAAATCTCTTTCACTTTAACTTGTGAGCTGGTTTTCCAGTTCTTTGTAAATGGTATTCCATTAAGGATTCATAACATTGCATTGCAAAATATATGGGGAGATGATCAGCAGAGCTCAACCTTAAGATAAAATAAATGTGCACAACAAATTAGGATACAGTGAGTATTAGGCTCAGTGGGAATGTTAATTGGTGTTTATAGACTGATCAGGTACATTTGTTCTTGAAACACTGATAAAATTACTAGAAACATTTTCTTACCTCAGTGCAACATTTTTGCAGTTTTTCTCCCAAATGTATATTTCTTATAAAAATCAACTGATTGCATTCTCCCCGCTAGAATTTTAGCCATCGAGAATCATGGAAAATAAGTTAATTTCTTAAAACAATCTGGGTAGAGGACACAAAGAGACTTTCACTTTAATGATAGTTATTCATTATAGAAAAGAACATTTCTTATAAAGACCTAGTTGCCTGTGAGGGGAATGGATATTTGAGAAGTTATTAAATACTTACATGTGTGTATTTCTCTGTTTGCTTGAATTTTTTGTTGAGAAATATTTAGCGTTTACTAGCTTCTAAATGAATTCTGAGATTTAGGACTACTAATTTAATACAGTGAGAAACATTGTTCTCTCAGTTGTCATTGAGTATAATTTGGGAAAAATGCTAAATGCTTATTTGTTTTATACTTTTATATGCTAATAGTATTTAGAGGGTAAGTTTGATAGAATTCTATCTTGGAAATTAATTAATGGAACTTTAAGTATTTTTAATAATAATTAGGAAAAGAAAAAATTAGTGTGGATACAGTTAGACTTTATAGTAGTTTTTTACTACTATGAAAGGCAGTAGGAGTCAATTTACTGATTTTTTTTTTTTTTGAAGCTCACAGTGAAAGGCTTTATCATATTAAGTATTCAACATTTGGCCTGTGTTGAATATTCTTATTGTTTGTGCAATCTATTTACATCTTTTGTATGGATAATTTGGCTTATTTAATTGACAGTATATTAAATTGGGATTTTAGATTGGAACATTAGGGTAGCCGAGCACAGAATTTATATCCTAGGACTTCAGTTGATTTATCAACATGTGTTTAGCTTTTACAAATATTTAAAAAATAATTCCTATTTATAACAAAACATGCCTAATAGCAATATAAATAGTATAGTGTATTTGTGGATATACAGACATATGTGTTAATACTAGTAACTAATAAATATAAAATATTGTTAGATATTTTCAGTAAGGCCTACCTTTCATTTATCTCCGCATGTTAAAAAATTTTATGCTTATGCAGAATTTACACAAATAATAAAATAGCTTTGTTTTTGAAATTAGTAGATTAAAGTAATATAGATTTAGATGTTTTAAAGATTAGAAAAAAGTAGGCATTTATTAAGGCTAATGTAATTTTTTTTGTTCCTGTAAATAATTGTAACCATTTTTAAAAGCAAGTTTTAAAATCCATCTTGAATTCCACTTAGAGATATGTTTAGATAATTTTGTTTAGAGGTTTATCTCTGCATATCTGGTTGCTTTAAATAAGAGTTTTTACCACTCTAGCATGGTGCTTTTGAAAAATTTATTCCATGTGCTATTTTCAGTTTAGCATGATTTATAAACTGTTTTAAATTACTTTTGAATTTATAATGGAAACGTTTAGCTAACTAATTATGAGTAGTTCTTCTAAAATAGCTATATGAAGTCAACTTTTTTTGTTAATCCTCAACTGAGGATATTTTTTTCATTGATTTTTAGAAAGAGTAGAAGGAAGGGGGAGATACAGAGAGAGAGAAAAATATCTATTGGTGGCCTCCCGCATCCACTGGGGATCAAGCCCGAAACCTAGCATGTGTCCTTGACCAGAATTGAACCAGGGATCCTTCAGTCCTCAAGCCGATTGCTCTATCCCCTGAGCAAAACTGGCTAGTGCGCTGTAGTCAACTTTTTTAGGAATAAATTTTTTTGGGGGGTTGGGGGTGTGTGAGAACTGTGAGAGAGAGAGAGAGAGAGAGGACCAGGAAAAATGCATGGAGGTTGAAGTCCTTATTAAAATTAATTGATTAGAATTCAATAATTAAATATCACAAATTGATGGAGTTATGTCAGAGTAAATTTTTAGTTTTTAGCCAGGAATTTTTTTCTTAGCATCTAAGGTTATTTCAGTGTTATTATTAGAAGATGTTTATAAGCAACACATTTAGGGATCAGCTACTCCTCTTCAGATAAGTATACGTAAATTGGTTCTAAAAGTCAATGATTTAAAACGTTTCCTGAGATTAGGGAACTTATTTTGTTAGTTATTCTAAAAAGTTGTAGCAATTTCCCAAGGCATATTCTTTAGACCTGGGTTCTTTTGAGGATTCTTGACATTGTTGGGAGGTGACTTATTAACTGAATGGGTGTAAGCTTTTTAAATTGAAGCTGATTTCATGCAGTAGGTGTTTGTTTTTTTCTATCTACTTGAAATTAAATGGAATTTATTGGAAGGGTTATCAAAATTGTTTGCATCACAAGTAGGTAGTTTAAATAACAGGATAGGGGCACTCAGTAAGGAACAAATTTCAATTCGCACATATTTGTTTTTTCTTTTTCTTTTTTTTGACTAATTTGGTTATTTGCCATTTCTGGGGATTAAACTTTAAAAAATGTTCTTCTTTTCTGTATCTGATGTTCTGTGTGCTATTAGTGATGCAGCCAACACGAACGGTTGTCATGTGTAACACAACTTTCGATCACCGCGAAAACACCGTCCTGGGAAAGCGTCCATGCTTGATATCGTTTGGTTCATGAACATTAAGTTTCCAGTACAGGTGACCCATAGCTCAAAGTGTTAAATAATTGTCTACATTATTCAATTTTTAAAATAATATTCCATTAATGAGATTGTTAGTCTTTGCAATTTTGCTCACTTTTATTTTTCCTAGTAGAGCAGGATAAAAGGAAAGACTTAAGTTGTAATTTATTTCTTTATACGGATCTGATAGATAGATTCATTTATTATTATTATTTTTTAAGTACAAGGGTAATTGTAAAATCATAGTGTAAAGTTTGTGTGGTGTTTCTGCTTTCTGTAATGTTTGAAACTTGCCTCTGCAGGTAAAATCCCAGAGGAATCAAAAGCCCTCTCTTTATTGGTTCCTGCTCCAACCATGACAAGTTTGATGCCTGGTGCAGGCTTGCTTCCCATACCGACCCCAAATCCCTTGACTACAGTAAGTATTATATATTTTCTAAAAGGGATGAATGTTCAACTGTTTAATCAGTTGAATAAAGGGCTTAGAAAATTTTTATCTTGAATTTTTTTTATTTTAATGGAGAGATCTGAAATATTTACTTAATTTCCTCCCCTCAATTGTTACTTACTAGTACTTAAACTGTCTTTCGAAATTCTGAAGTAGTTGAAGAGTCATTTAAATTTAGAACTAAAATTGATTATTCATTAGCAAATCAGTTATTGAAATTCAGCATTTTAGATAGCATAGTGAATTGAAGAATCTAGGTAACTATTTCCCAATTTATGAGTACAACATTTATTTTAAAAATATGAGCTGATTTACAACCTGATAATGGAAAAAAAATATCTCAGAGAAGGATTTATCTGAGAAAATGTAACAAGGTAAAAACATGACAAAATATTTTTTATAAATTCTGTAGAATTAATAGTAGTTTAATGTCTCCTTTGTGATTTCCGAGTGGGTTAAAAAAAGATATTGCTGTTACTGTACTTGGTTTTTATGTAAAAGATTGAGGTCATAATTATTTTAAAAGAGTGATCCAGGTTTCGATTCCAGTCAGGGGCTCGTGCCCAGGTTTCGGGCCCGGTCTCCCACGGTGGGGGGGGCAGGCAGGGGGCAGCTGATCAATGGTTTCCTCTCATCAATGATGTTTCTCTCTCTCTTTCCTCCTTCTCTAAAAGCAATTATAAAAAAACAACACATATTTTAAAAAGGTCATTTTTCTTGGAAAACAAACCCAAGACAAAATATCACCTTAAATTTAAAGTTTTATCTAGCTTTGTGGTACTGGATTTTTAGGGAGTGAACTCATGTTTTATGATTATAATTAATGTATCCAAGTTATAAAAATGGGTTCTGAAACTTGAAGTGTAATATTTTAGGTCTTTTAATTTTACATGACACTGTTCTGATAGAGATCTGCATTGTGATTTATAGGGGGGAATGCTTTTTAAATTCAACAGTTGATCATTTGTGTTGAGCATTTTATTTTGGGTATATTTTGGTATATTTTAATTCCTTGACTCCCCCTGCCACCCTCAAGTATTTTCTTGCTATTTTGAAAACCCTTCGGGTTTATTTATCAATAGTATAAAGTTTTTATTGTTTAAATTTGTTGCCCTTAGGGAGAATAGTTTCTTCTTAATTTATCTGTAGAGAATCTGTAATAGAACTTAGTTTATAAAGAATAATTTTAGTTAGAAAATAGAAGGTGGCCCATTGTGTTTTAGCTCCTGGTTACCTCTCTGACCTTTTTTCCTGGCTCACTCTACTTCACCTTGGCCATTTCTTGGACATGTCAAGTACATTTCTGTCTTAGGGTTTTTGTACTTATTTATCCTCTGCCTAGAACTTTATTTTTTAGGCACTAGAAAGGTTTACTTTTAAACTTTCATAACAGTGAAACTGTTTATCAGGTTTCTATTTGAAAGGGAGGCCAAAGTTTCTGTATAAGAAGGCAAAATGTGTTACATCTGGAGACCAGATCATCTTTAACTCATCCAAGACCAAAGGGCAACTAAATATTTAGGTTCCTTAGCCCAGGGCTAGAAAGTAGATTAATCTAAAGAAGGGCAATTTTAGTATACAGAGCAGCCACATCCAATAGAACTTTCTCCCATGATGGAAATGCCTGTCTGTATCTTATTATTGAGTGTGGTAGCCACCAGCAGCTGAGCTATTAGGCTAGTGTGACTGAGGCACTGAATTTTAATTAAAAATCAAAATCAAACTTCATATTCAACAATATAGAAAATATCGGGCCTAAATGCACAGTCGGACATCCCTCTCACAATCCAGAACTGCTAGCTCCCAACTGCTGACCTGCCTGCCTGCCTGATTGCTCCTAACTGCTTCTGCCTGCCAGCCTGATCAGCCCCTAACAACTCCCTTGCCAGCCTGTTTGCCCCTAACTGCTCTCCCCTGTGGACCTGGTCACCCCTAACTGCTTTCCCCTGCAGGCCTGATCACCCCCAACTGCCCTCCCTTGCAGGCCTGGTCTCTGGCAACTGCCCTCCCCTGCTGGCCATCTTGTGGTGGCCATCTTGTGTCCACATGGCGCAGGATCTTTTGACCACATGGGGGCAGTCATCTTGTATGTTGGAGTGATGGTCAATCTGCATATTACTCTTATATTAGATAGGATAGAGGCCCAGTGCATGGGTGGGGGCCAGCTGGTTTGTCCTGAAGGATGTCCTGGATCAAGATGGGTATTCCCTTGGGACATGGGGTGGCCTGGGCGAGGGGCCTGTGGTGGTTTGCAGGCCGGCCACGCCCCCCAGCAACCCAAGTGGAGGCCCTAGTATCTGGGATTTATTTATTTTCTACAGTTGAAACTTTGTAGCCTGGAGTGGAGCCACGCCTTCTGCTCTCACAGCCATTGAAACTTTGTAGCCTTAAGCAGAGGCCTAGGCCAGTCAGAGTGTGTGGAAAGCTTGGCTTCCTTCATCACCAGGGCAACCCAAACCTCCCTCCGGCTCTCTCTGGGGCTGTAGCCATCTTGTTTAGGTTAATTTGCATACTCACTCTGATTGGCTGGTGGGTGTGGCTGGTGAGTGTAGCAGAGGTACAGTCAATTTGCATATTACTCTTTTATTAGATACGATACTATGAAGGAAAAAAGCCAGTGATGTGGTAGTGAGTAAATGAAGCTTCATATAATAAGGTCAGGGAAACCATCTTAGAACAAATAATTAAACAGATACTCGAAGAAGTCATCTGACAGAGCAGGGAGAAGAGCTTTCAGGGCAGGAGGAGCACTATGTGAAAAGCCCAAGGTAGGCCCAGGCTGGGTGGCTCTGTTGAGTGGTGCATCATCCCATACATCAAAAGATTGTGGGTGTTTGATTTCAGGTCAGGGTACATAAGTTGTGGGTTCAGACTTCATTTGGGCCAAGTATAGGAGGAGCCAGTCGTTTCTTTTCTTTTTTTAAAATATTTTATTGATTTCTTACAGAGAGGAAGGGAGAGGGATAGAAAGTTAGAAACATCGATGAGAGAGAGACATGGATCAGCTGCCTCCTGCACGCCCCCTCCTGGGGATGTGCCCGAAACCAAGGTACATGCCCTTCACTGGAATCGAACCTGGGACCCTTCAATCCGCGGGCAGATGCTCTTTCCACTGAGCCAAACCAGTTTCGGCCGATGTTTCTTATGTGGATTTTTTTCCACATTCTCTAAAAATTAATGAACAAACATATCCTCTGGTGAGGATTTTTTAAAAACCCTAAGATTTGAAAAACTTGTGTGTTCAAGGTACAGAATTAGAATCATGTGGTTGAAGCATAGTGAGTGGAGGGATAGATAGGGCTTTTTAGGTCAGGAAAAGGAATTTATCGTTAAACTTAATTCAGAGGTAATGAGAAACCATGGATGAGTTTTAGATAGGGGTAAGACATGATTTGACATGTTTTTAAAAGATCACAAACTGGCTGTTTTGACAAGAATTAGTGATACCTTTTCATCAGGTTGTAGTTTCACCTTTAGAAATTGTTATTACTAATTGTTAAATCTTAGTGATTTTGCAATAATATATCTATATGTAGTCAGGGCTCAAAATTTTCTTAAATTATAGAAGTGGAAATGAAAGTGGTAGTGTTTTTGTCCTTGAAAGGTTTTTTTGTTAATTCTGCAAAACTTTTCCATTTTCAAATTCTGAGATTTCCATCTTTTCTAGTTTAAGTACACATTAAAAATACGTTCTTTAATACTTGAACTAAAAACTGAGTTTACTAGTGTTATGAAAGATCACTCAAAGGCTTTTGTCCTTTTCCTGCAATCTATACTAATAATCTATACTAATAAAAGGGTAATATGCTAATTAGACCAGGAGACCTTCCTGGAGACCTTCTGGACATCCTTCTGGACAAAGCTATGGTGGCTGGGCTGAGGCAGAGGTGGTAAGGGGCGAGCAGGCTAGTGGGAGTTTGGGGGGGAAATTGGGGACAGTCAGGCCAGCAGGGATCGGGCCTAAACCGGCAGTCAGACATCCCCCGAGGGGTCCCAAATTGGAGAGAGTGCAGGCCAGGCTGAGGGAAACCCCCTGCCCCCCCTGCATGAATTTCGTGCACTGGGCCACTAGTATTATAAATAAGGGTTTAATATTTTAAGGGTTTTTTCCTTAGGTAAACTTTGCCCCTGTTTTAGTTTTAGTCTGTGAATGATGGTACCCTGCTTTGACCATGAAGTAGCTGAGTAGCTTTGGGAAAATTAATTTCTCTCAGTCTTATCTGTGATAATAGTAATACTACCTATCTTAGGGTTGATATGAAGATTAACAACTCAGGAAAAATTAAGTACTATGATATTGTTAACTAGTACACACAATCAGTGTTGGTGAATGCCCAAGATCCAATTAGTTCTCCTTGTTTGTGAATTCACCCACTAGCTAAAATTTATTTGAAGGCTCAAAATCAATACTGTGGTACTTTCGCATTCATTCATTGACAC
Source organism: Lasiurus cinereus (assembly GCA_011751065.1). Classification (NCBI taxonomy): domain Eukaryota; kingdom Metazoa; phylum Chordata; class Mammalia; order Chiroptera; family Vespertilionidae; genus Lasiurus; species Lasiurus cinereus. The sequence goes on along the minus strand of JAAGEH010002531.1, from coordinate 47,771,027 downwards.
ACACAGAATCATGATACATTTGAGTTTCTTGATATGTACACACCCAGATGAAGTCAAACAGAGGAGTGTTCTATCTTCTTTTAGATTTAATAGATTTATGCTGTTCAGGTTTACCTTTTTTTTTGTTAATCCTTATTTGAGGATGTGTTCCCATTGGTTTTCAGAGATAATGGAAGGGAGGGGGAAAGGCAGAGTGAGAGAAACATCAGTGTGAAAGAGACACATTGATTGTCCCCCTCACCCCCCCGCCACGCCCTGACCAGACTGGGGATTGAGCCTGTAACTGAGGTACAATGCCCTTACCTGGAATTGAACTCTCAACCCTTTAATCCTCGAGCTGATGCTCTATCCACTGAGCCAAACTGGCTAGGGCCAGGTGTACCTCATTTTATTGCACTATGCTTTATGTCCTTACATGAGTTGTGTTGTTTTTTTGTTTTTATAAATTGAAAGCAATACCCTGCACCAACCAAAAAGATTAAAATTCGCTCTGTTGCTGTGGTTTGTAATTGAAATAGCAATATCTCCAGGGTATGCCTATAAATAAGAATTCTTTTTGTGATCTGTTTAGTGCCATGTTTTTCACATTTTGTACTTTTTGTTAATGATTTCACCATTTAAATTAGCTCCCAAATGTAGTGCTAAAGTGCTGTGTAGTGTTTCTAAGGGCTGGAAGGCTGTGTGATGTGGCTTATAGAGAAAATACATGTTAGGGTTCATTCAGGAATGAGTTGTTAGTGCTTCTGACTGTAAGTGCAGTATTAGTGAATCAAAAGTAAATGTTAAATGAGTTATCTTTAAACAGAAACATAACATAAAACAAGGTTATGTATTGGTTGATGGAAATATTATGACCAGAGGCTTCTTAGGAACCTAGCCTTCTGATTTTCCCTAGGAGCAGTGATTTACTATTCAACAGGTCAGTGTTTGTGGCAACTTGATAGGACATAACTACTGCAGATAATGAGAATTCAGTAGGACATAACTACTGCAAATAATGAGAATTGAGTAGTATTTTAGTGTTAAGAGTAGATAAAATATCCAGATAGTCAAGAAATATGTTGCATTTAGTTGACATTAAAAACTGTGACCTCCGTCTAAATAATTCAGACATATCCCAGGCTTAAAGTTGGAAGCCCCTAGTTTCTACCCATTCTTGTTGAGTTGATCAATTCTTTTCAAGATTAGAGAATGATAATTTTTGATACTAACCAAAAATGTGCTGTCTTTTTTTTTCTTCTTAACAGCTGGGTGTTTCCCTTAGCAGTTTGGGAGCCATACCAGCAGCAGCCCTAGACCCCAATATTGCAACACTTGGAGAGATACCACAGCCACCACTTATGGGAAATGTGGATCCTTCTAAAATTGATGAAATCAGGAGAACTGTCTATGTTGGCAATTTGAATTCCCAGGTAACAAAGACTTGATTCCCCTTCTTAAAAATCATATAGATTGATAAAGTAATACTTATGATTATTTTTAAAGAAGATATTTATTAAAATTTTACTTTCTTTCTTCAGACAACGACAGCAGACCAGCTACTTGAATTTTTTAAACAAGTTGGAGAAGTGAAGTTTGTACGGATGGCAGGTGATGAGACTCAGCCAACTCGGTTTGCTTTTGTGGAATTTGCAGACCAAAATTCTGTACCAAGGGCCCTTGCTTTTAATGGAGTTATGTTTGGAGACAGGCCATTGAAGTAAGAAACCCTAAACAAAGAAATTTTAATGATTTTGAAAAACTTTAAAGTATTTTTTATGTAATTAAGGCTCTTCTTTCCTTTTTAATAGTAATTGGCAATTTGTGGAAAGGAAGACTTTGTGTTAAGTATACTAAATGAATACCTGAGATACTTAACCATTTTAGTCTTTATGGTTGTATTTGAAGACATCTTATTTTCTATTTTATAAAGTCTAGTTTAATGTTAATGTTGGTTATATACCCTATGTAATGAACATAGGTATTTTTCCATAAGCTTTAGCAAGTCAAGTGGGTTTTGCATTATGACGGGACTAATGGACAATTTAACATATGGGTTGAACTTATTTATTTGTTTGTTTGTTTGTTTATTTAATACAGTAATAAGAATTTTGGTAAATTCCAAATCCCAGGAAGAAAATAATATTAAGTACTCAGAAATTATCCGAATCATACATTTTGAGTTTTAAGATTGGCTTCTATCTTTGCAAAATGAGAAATTGATGTAGCTTATCAGATACTCTATTTTATGCATATTATTGAGGTAATTACCTTAGTTATACAGTTTGATAAAGATTCTGCTTTAAGGAATAAATAGCTGTTTCGAGTGAATGCTTGTCTTCTATTTTTGGAAGAGGTGAGACGGAAGAAATTCTATGTGCATCAGAGAAACCACTGTTGCCTGGTAGATAAAGAGTTTTATTAAATGCCTCCCATATTCAAAGCTGTATTTGACTCATCTGTGGTCCAGGGGTGATTAAAATAGTGTACAGAATATACAGCTTCCCTTGCTCTTCCCAGGGTGCAGAAGTTATCAACAAATTCTTATAATCTAAGAATAGAAGTGATTGATTTTAATATTGGTGTCAACATTTTAATTTATTATAATTCTAAGCTGTGCAGGGGAAGCAGTTGTCTTTAAAGTTGTTAAAGAAGTCAGCTAACTTTTAGGGTTTTTTTTCTCTTCTTGCTTTGGCTTTGTTAGCAAGAGATGATGGCAGGTGGAAATGAGATTCATTATGGTTTTGAGGTTGGTTTTGGTTATTCTGTATTTAGTTATATTACTCTTTAATGTGTTTTTGAGGCGTTGATTCATAAATATATGTATCATGTAAACACTTAATTGTTTCATGTTTTGTAAAAGATGGTGTGTATTTGTGATATGCTAATGTTTTTAATTTAGAATAAATCACTCCAACAATGCAATAGTAAAACCTCCTGAGATGACACCTCAGGCTGCAGCTAAGGAGTTAGAAGAAGTAATGAAGCGAGTACGAGAGGCTCAGTCATTTATCTCAGCTGCTATTGAACCAGGTAAGGTCATAGTGTTGTTACATAGGTCATAGTTTAAGATCATAGAATTTTAGAACTGCAAGGAATTTTAGAAATTAATCTTGTTCAGTTCCTTCATTTTACAAACAAGAAGACTGAAACTCAAGAAAGAGTAAGTGACTTACTAATGTCAAAGTTCAAAGAAGTACTTAGCACATTCTTATCCCATGATACTGATTTGAGGCACATTAGCTTGAGTTAATCAGTTTTATATTTTAAGAGCAAAATTAGTGCTCAAAACTGACTTGCTTAAAGCAACGTATAAATGTTATTGTGAGATCAAAAACAAATATATTTAAAATGTGATGATTAAGCAGACTCACTTCATTAAAGTTTTAATTGTAAATATAAACAAGAGATTCTGTGAGTTATGGAAATACACTGGTTTAGCAAGGTAAAAGAACACTTACCTCTTCAAACTTTTGTGTTGCTAACTAAAATTTAAAAATCCAATTTAAAACTGTCTAGATGGTTTATAGTTTGAGCAAGTTTTCTAAAGTAGCATTCAGAATTTAAGCCTCAATTCTAGCAAAATAAATGGAGAAGGATTTAAAATCACTGTTATAGGACTTACAGACATGTTATAAACGTACATTATGGCAGCAACAAAATATTACGAACAGCTGTTTATAATCATCTGGTTTATATGTACTGCTGCAGGGTGGCTGCACTCAACGAGTTTATGCAATGACTTTCTTGGATGTTTCTGAAGGATAATTGCACAGGAGGAGGATGTACAGAGAGTAGGCCCCTTGCACTATATGTGGTACATTCCACTTGTGCCTGATTATTAACTGGGATCTTTAATTGTTCTGAGCTTACACTGCAAAGTGGTTTTTTCCTCCCAGAGTCTGGAAAGAGCAATGAAAGAAAAGGCGGTCGATCTCGTTCCCACACTCGTTCCAAATCCAGATCTAGCTCAAAATCCCATTCTAGAAGGAAAAGATCACAATCAAAACACAGGTGAGAATTTCTGCTATCACTTTACATTTTTTTGGTTTTGTATTAAAAATAGTTAAGATTTCTGAGTTTTTGTCCAAATGTCAGAATTTGGAAATTTCATAGTTTAGCAGAAAGTATGGTTACCATGAAATATTGCTTTAATTATAATTAACTATAGTTAAACATGCAATTTTTAATGTCATTGTTATTTCAATGAATTTTTAGTTTTAGAAGTTGGTTTTCTGTCTTAAGATGCAAAGTTTCTGATTTTTCTAAGAGTAAACTAGTATTTATACAGACTGGCAGAACCTTTGCCTATTGAGAAAAGGAAACCATATGTGTTGGAATGCTGATGGCTGATTACTGAAGTTGCTGTCCCCTCCCCCTTCCCAGTCCACTCAAGTGTTGAAAATACCATCCCAGATCTTGCTTTCACGTCCTTACCTCTCTTTAGTACTTCAGGACCTAAAACAGGAGTAACTTGCAGCTTTAGTTCCAATTGTATTGTGCTTAAGCTCTGTTTCTGTTTTGGTTTATTTTTGAGCCTAGCTCTGTTGTTGTTCTTTTTAAATCTGTTGTGTTTGATTCAAAGGGGATCTCAGTTGTTTTCTTTAAGATGTGGAGGGACTATTACTGAAATGTGGAAATGTATATAGTGGATTCTAACTGCATGCTGTATGCACACATATATCTAGGCCTAAAGAGAAGAGGTAGAGAAAAGTGTGTGCATGTTTTAGGTGTGTGTGGTGTGAGGGTATTAGAAAAGGAGGGGAGAGTTTGAGGGGAGGGAACCAATATGCTGCATTATGTTTTACCTCACTGGCAAGCTCAGTTTAGTCTGTTTTTCTGTGTTGTTCAAAGAGATTGAAACAATGAGATAGAAATACTGTATATTATTTCTATGACTCTAATAGGGTATATTTCTTGCTATTTACTGGTTTGTACTTCTCTGTTATTCTTAGTTTGCAAGTCTCTTTTGGGATGTGGTTTTACTGTATTCTCCCACCCAACTAAGGCAAATTCAGATATAAGTGAAGGAAGTTGTTTCATAAAGTAGAAGGAATGACCAGTGCAGCAGAAGCCAGAACTGGAGAAGGAAAGAGTTATAGAAGCAGTGGTGCTAGATTGTCGACATTAGTATAGGTTGACAGGATGTGGTGAACATAAAGGAGGTCAAGGAAATACAGAATTGAATTGAAGAGTTTATTTTGTGTTGATTACAAGAGCTAGACTCCAAATCTAATACCTTAGTGGTTTTCTAGGCTAGAATAAAACTAAACTTAATGATTGACATCATTGTTTCCTTGATAATCTCTGGGAAGCTTTATCTGTTGGGGCAAAGATTTTAACTGTCCACTTTAAGGTTTTGCTGCTGTCATCATTTTAAGTATATTTGGATATTTTCCCTTTTTGCAAGGAGTTAATGGGGAGGAGGATTGTTCAGTCTAAACTGAAAGTTGTTAATTATGTTTCTCATTCATGGAACTGCTTTCATGTAGGTCTAACTATGTATTACTTATTCTTGGCATGCATACAATTGATCCTTCAACAACATGGGTTGAACGGCATGGGTCCACCTATATATGGATTCTTTTTAGTAAATATATAGCTCTCCATATCTGTGGGTTTAGGATTTATGTATTCAATCAACCACATATTGAAGACAGTACATATTTTCGATCTGCAGTTAGGAATCCACAAAAGTGAGAAGCCTACCATATGCCTTGTTCCATGCCCTATATAATAAAACCCTAATATATAAATTGACCAGCGGAACAACCTGGTCACTGTGATGCACACTGACCACCAGGGAGCAGACACTCAATGCAGGAGCTGCCTCTGGTGGTCAGTGCACTACCACAGTGGGGAGCGTCGCTCAGCCAGAAGCCGGGCTCACAAATGGTGAGTACAGCAGCGATGGCAGGAACCTCTCCTGCCTCCGTAGCAGTGCTAAGGAGTAGCGGGCCGGGCTGAGTTGAGCTCTTCCCCCCGCCTCCCCATACAAATGTTGTGCACTGGGCCTCTAATTTTGTATAAGGGACTTGAACATGTGCAGAATTTGGTATCTGTGGTAAAAAGGGTTAGTTCTGGAGTCAATCTTTTGTAGATTATTTTGAGGGATGACTGAAGTTTTGGGGGAATCAGAAGATTTTCGATTGTCTGATGGTTCAGCATTCAACCCCCACATTGTTCAAGGGTCAGCTGTATATATAAACACATACACATATCTACATATACACACACACACACATACACACACACACTTTTATACACGTTTTTGGTAAGCATGGTTTATAGAAATATATATGGCATTCACTAAGTTCTTAAATACATAAGAGGATGGTTTGTGTTAAAGAGGAAAAAAAAAAACTACCCTTAGAAAACTTAAGGATCTTGACATGGAAGTAACTTCCCCCACTCTAGTAGGGGAGAGGGATGGCAGACATTTCTTGGCTTTCCCTCCTCTGCTGGATACCCTTAGTGCAACCTTAGAAAGGGTTGTAGGCGCTCTTCCTCTTGAAGGACCCTTTCAACGTTCTCACCGCCCCCACCCTTCTTATATCTTCCCCTTAGGAGGAGGAAGGGTTTTTTTTTTTGTCACTGGGATGATTTGTTCTCACTTTTTGTTTCCAAGTTTTCATGTGTTCTTATTAGGATAGTGTTAGGAAAGATGGGTAGCATTTTAATTATTATATTTTAAAGTTAAATAACTTTTACAGACCAGCATAGGACTATAAGACATTTAACATTTTATGGCAAACAATGGACTTACAAATGATTTTTGCAACGTGATGGTAAGTTGCTCTTTATTCACTTTAATTTATAAATGCAATTTTGGACATTACTCTAAAATGAGAACTGCTGACAATAATTTAAATGTTATCTTTGGTGGGATTAGATTGATGCTTTTTTTAAAAGTCTTTCCTCTTTTTCACTGCTTTTATTTTTTTAATAATTCTTTATTGTTCAGATAATTACAATTGTTCCTCTCCCCCCCCTATAGCTTCCCTCCACCTGATTACCATCCCACCTTCTACCTTCTCCCCTCCCCCACTATCCTCATTCATAGGTGTACGATTTTTGTCTCTTCTCGCACACCACATACCTTCCCCCCCCAGAATTGTCAGTCCACACCCTTTCTATGCCCTTGATTCTATTCACCAGTTTATTTTATTCATCAGATTTTTTATTCACTTGATTTTTAGATTCACTTGTTGTATTTGTTGTTCATAATTTTTATCTTTACTTTTTTCTTCTTCTCTTCTTTTAAAGAGTACCTTTCAGCATTTCATGTAATACTGGTTTGGTCGTGATGAACTCCTTTAGGGTTTTTTCTTATCTGTGAAGCTCTTTATCTGACCTTCAATTCTGAATGATAGCTTTGCTGGGTAGAGTAATCTTGGTTGTAGGTTCTTGCTATTCATCACTTTGAATATTCCTTGCCACTCTGGTCTGGCCTGCATAGTTTCTGTTGAGAAATCAGCTGACAATCATATGATTGCTCCCTTGTAGGTAATTAACTATTTTTTTCTTGCTGCTTTTAATATTCTCTCTTTGTGTTTTGCTCTTGGCATTTTAATGATGATGTGTCTTGGTGTGGTCCTCTTTAGATTTCTTTTGTTTGGGGTTCTGTGAGCTTCCTGGACTTGTAAGTCTATTTCTTTCACCAGGTGGGGGAAATTTTCAGTCATTATTTCTTCAAATAGGTTTTCAGTATCTTGCTCTCTCTCTTCTTCTGGCACCCCCATAATTTAGATGTTGATATGCTTGAAGTTGTCCCAAAGGCTTCTTTCACTGTCTTTATATTTTTGGATTCCTTTTTCTTTTCTGGTCAGGTGTTTTTTGCTTCTTTGACTTGATTCTTGCGATCCTGTAGTCTTCTGTTGTATCTCTATATTATTTTTTATTTCAGTCAGTGTATGTTTAGTTTCTACTGGGTCCTTTTTCATATCCTTGAGGGTCTCGCTAAATTTATCAGCCTTTTCTAGGAAATTCTTGAACAACCTTATAACCATGGTTTTGAACTCTATCCAGTCATTTTCTTTCAGTTGTGACCTGTTTCTTTATCTCCGCATTTTGGCTGCTTCCCTGAATTGATAAGAGTGGCTTTGTAGGGCCCAGTGGCTCAGCCTCCCCAGTTACCTGAGGTGGACACTCTTGGTGAACTGTGTGTACAGTCTTGTTGTAGTTAAGCCTTGATTATTGTTGGTATCACTGGGAGGAATTGATTTCCAGACCAATTGGCTGTGCGGATCACCTGTTTCTATGCTGGGAGAACTTTTGTGCTGGAGACATCCAAGACTTGCAAAAGCCTCTGCTCAGCTTGGATGGGTTGGAGTTTCAGGGTGGAACAGACAGCAATAGCTTCCCATCAGCCCTGCCCTAAAAGGCCTCTGGCTCTCAGTGTCTTGTGGTAATCACTGCAAACACCTCTGAGAGAATGCTGCCCTTGAGTTTTGTCTGCTGCCAGACAGTTCAGTTTCTCCCTGAGTGAGTCTGGGTCCCCATCTCACTGGGAACTATAGTTCAAAGCTATTGGGAGCTTTTGTCTTCCTCCCACTTGAGAAAGCCAGCCGAATACGCAGTTGCCAGCCCTCTCTGCTCTCGTGTGCGCACACGCCTCAGTACCTCTGCCTTCTGCAGCTCCTCTGAGTCTCTGTGCTTTTCTCTTTCCTTCTATTTGTAGAATTTCCACTCAGCCAGCCTTCCTGTGGTTCTGGATGGTGTCTGTTTTGTCTTTTAGTTGTAGTTTTGAAATTGTTGTGCGAGGCAGCAGTTTAGGTGTTTACTTATGCCACCATCTTGGTTTCTCCTTTGTATTAGATTTACTCTTTTTTTTTTCTTCTAAATATATTTTATTGATTTTTCACAGAGAGGAAGGAAGAGGGATAGAGAGTTAGAAACATCATTGAGAGAGATAGACATCGGATCAGCTGTCTCTTGCACGCTCCCTACTAGGGATGTGCCTGCAACCAAGATACATGCCCTTGACCGGAATCGAACCTGGGACCTTTCAGTCCACAGGCCGATGCTCTATCCACTGAGCCAAACTGGTTTCACTAGATTTGCTCTTGGTTTGAAGTTTTAGCATTCCTAGTTAGAAACTTAGCATTACTAGTTAAAAAACTTGTAGGTGACTAGAGGGTGATGTGGAGACATGGAAATTAAAATACAATAATTATTCTTGGGCAGTACCTTTCAAACTCTGAGGAGACCTATAGGGTAAGGTAGGAAGCCAAGTAATTTTTATCAGGGATCTGGTTAAATATTTAAAAGGGGTTTCTTTGCTTACTTAAGGTGGAAAGCACTGTTTGATTAAAACATTTTTAGTCAAGTTAAGAACAGAAATCTTAAGACTTTTTATTAAGTACATAGAAGCAAAGGCCTTTTATTATATTACTAGAAGCCCGGTGTACAAAATTTGTGCATGGGGAGTGTCCCTCAGCCCAGCCTGCACCCTCTCCAATCTGGGACCCCTTGAAGGATATCCGACTGCCCATTTAGGCCCGATCTCACTGGGTCTAAATGGGCAGTAGGACATCCCTCTTAAAATCCAGGACTGCTGGCTCCCAACTGCTCACCTGCCTGCCTTCCTGATTGCTCCTAACCACTTCTGCCTGCCAGCCTAATCACCCCTAAGCACTCCCCTTCCAGCCTGATTGATGTCTAATTTCTCCCTTGCCAGCCTGTTTGCCCCTAACTACCCTTTCCTGCAAGTCTGGTGCCTCCTAACTGCCCTCCTGTGCAGGCCTGGTCCCTTCCAGTTGCTCTCCCCTGCAGGCCTAGGTCCCCCCCCACCCCTAACTGCCCTTCTCTGCAGTCCTGGTCACCCCCAACTTTCCTCCTCTGCCAGCCTGGTCACCCCTAACTACCCTCCCCTGCAGGCTTAATTGCCCCCAACTGTCCTCCCTTGCAGGCCTGGTCCCTGCCAACTTTCCACCCTTGCTGGCCATCTTGTGGCAGCCATCTTGTGTCCACCTGGGGGCAGCCATCTTGTGTGTTGGAATGATGGTCAATATGCATATTACTCTTTTATTAGATAGGATAGAGGCCTGGTGCATGGTTGGGGGCCAGCTGGTTTGCCCTGAAGGGTGTCCTGGATCAGGGTGGGGCTTCCCTTGGGTGTGGGGTGGCCTGCGCAAGGGCTTGTGGTTTGCAGGCTGGCCACAACCCCGGCGACCCAAGCGGAGGCCCTGATATCTGGGATTTATTTATCTTCTACAATTGAAACTTTGTAGCCTGGATTGGAGCCAAGCTTTCTGATTGCTCCATGGTGGCAGTCATTTTTATTGGGATTTATTTATCTTCTGTAATTGAAACTTTGTAGCCTTGTGTGGACACCTGGGCCTGCCAGGGTGTGTGGAAAGCTTGGCTTCCTCCATTGCTGGGGAAACCCAAGCCTTCCTCCTGCTTGCTCTGTGGTTGCAGCCATCTTGGTTGGGGTTAATTTGCATACTTGCTCCTGATTGGCTGGTGGGTGTGGCTGGTGGACAGCTTGTGGTTGTAGCAGAATGATGGTTAATTTGCATATTTCTCTTATTAGATAGGATCATTGTGGATGTCTGTAAATGGGCTAAAAATGTTCTCAGTTTTGCATTTTTGCCTTAATACCTATTACTTGATCCTTGTATCTCTTAGGCTATTATTGATAAAATTTCAACAAACTTTGACTTATTTTCTTATATTAAAAATGTGGTATGAAGATAAATGTATAATTTTTAAAGATATAGATGAGTGGTTCAGTTAAAAATTAGCTGTTAGAAAACAAATTTTGGCTGAAAAAATGTGTTTAAAAAATTTCATTAATCGAGGGTTATCTGGTTTCATAGTATACCACAAGCATTTAACTATGTGTGTTTTTTTATAGATATTTGTTTTAATTCATGAAAACATGACTCTCAAAATGAGTTTTAATTATATAAAGCATACTTATGGAAGCTTATTTGACTTCTTGGAATAAATAAAGATAGAATTTAAAGTTTTTATTTATATTGTTTATGGTGATGATAGAGTTAGGAATTTTAAGCATTTACTCTGTGCCAGAAACTTCTAGACAGTTAATTTTACATACATCATCTGATTTAATCCTCATGACAGCCCTTTTAGATGTAAGTATAATTCTTACTCCCTTTACAAATGAAGAAACTGAGGTTAGAGAGGTTGACTAGTCAGAATTCTCACAGCTAGTGTGTGGCGGAGCTGATTGTAGAGTCAGATTATCGACTCCAAAGCCAGTGAATCATGTTTATTATTAAGGTGGTGTGCATTCAGTATTGTTATATTTTTAAATTCCAATGATATATTGCATTATGAAAAAGACTAGAGGCCTGGTGCACGGATTCGTGCACCGCAGGGGTCCTTTGGCTTGGTCTGCGGGGATTGGGCCGAAACTGGCACTCTGACATCCCCTAGGGGTCTCGGAATGCGAGAGGGCACTCTGCAAAGTTGTTGTTGCTTGGCAGCTCCTATGTTGAGCATCTGTCCACTCATGGTCATTGTGTGTCATAACTACTGGCCAGTTGGCCGGTCACTTAGGCCTTTATATATATAGACTAGAGGCCTGGTGCACGAAATTTGTGCATGGGTGTGTGTGTGTGTCCCTCAGCTCAGTCTGCACCCTCTCCAATTTGGGGTCCCTCTCACAATCCAATTTGTGTGTCCCAACCGCTTGCCTGCCTGCCTGATTGCCCTTAACTTCTGCCTGCCAGTCTAATCACCTCCTAATTACTCCCCTGCCAGCCTGATTGATGCCTAACTGCTCCCCTGCCAGCCTGATTGCTCCTGACTGCCCTCTTTTGCTAGCCTGATCACCCCTAACTGCCCTCCCCTTCCAGCCTGGTTGCCCCTAACTATTCTGCCTTGCAGGCCTAGCCTCCCCCAACTGCTCTCTCCTATTGGCCTAGTAATCCTCAGCTGCCCTCTCCTGCTGGCCCAGTAGCCCCAAACTACCCTTCCCTGCAGGTCTCGTCACCCCCAAGTGCTCTCTTCTGCAGGCGTGGTACCCCCTAACTGTCCTCCCTGCATTCCTGGTCCCCTCCCAACTGCCCTCTGCCGCTGGCCCAGTCACCCCCAATTGCCCTCCCTTGTAGGCCTGGTCCCTCCCAGCTGCCCTTCCCTTGCTAGCCTGATTGCTCACAATTGCCCTCCCTTGGTGGGCATCTTGTGGTGGCTATCTTGTGTCCACATGGGTGCAGCCATCTTTGACCTAATGGGGTGACCATTGGATGAAGGTCAATTTGCATATTACTCTTATTAGATAGGATATTACATAAGCAGTTATTTCAGTGGGGAAAGGAGCCTAAATGATTACACAATTGGAAAAACTATTATTTTTTACTTCTATAATTCCAATAATGTTTCTTTTAATAGCTATCTTTATATATAAAAGGCTTATATGCTAAGTGTACACCCAACCGGTTAGTTCAAAATAAGATGCACACTGACCATCATGGGTAGACGCTCAACACAGGTGCTGCCATGACACACACATTTCATTTACAAAGAAATGGTACCACGGACCTGGCACCAAAAAGCAACAGTTGGCTTCCCCCAAGTGGGAAACATGGCCCAGCCACCTTCCCACCAAAGCGTAGCCAATGCTGCTGAGATCCCATGGTGCAAAATGTGGCCTACAGCCCAGCCCAGCTTGGAAACAGTCACAGTGGGCACTGGGTAATGACATCATGTAGCAACGACTAGCCTTTTTGGAGTCAGGAACTTGACTTGCTTTATAGCCAGGTGCAAATATTTTACACTTTTATACTTTAACCAAATGTGAAGTGTTTGTGAAGTGTTTTCATATGCCTCATCTTATTTGATCCTCACAGAAGTCTTGGAGTAGGTAAAGGAGACTTGATAGAATCCAATTTTCTTTTCATTAGTTGGAAAACAGAGATTTAAGAAGTTTAGAAACTTGACCTGACAGAAAAGAAGAAATGGTAGACATTGAAAATGACTTTAGGTTTTCTTACTTCTCAATATAGTCAAACACTGTTGTAGTTAAATAACTTACCCTTTATTTTTCCTGTTATTATTGTTGAATAATAATATGCTTTGTGTTGATATTTATTGCTGTGTTGGTGACAATTACAAGTTGGGATGCTTATTGGGCTGAAAAAAGTTTATAGCTAAATCAGAAAGCAGTTCTTTTTATAAAAAAATATATTTATTGATTTTTTTACAGAGAGGAAGGGAGAGGGATAGAAAGTTAGAAACATTGATGAGAGAGAAACATCCATCAGCTGACTCCTGCACGCCCCCCCACTGGGGATGTGCCTACGACCAAGGTACATGCCCTTGACCGAATCAAACCCGGGACCTTTGTATCCGCAGGCCGACGCTCTGTCCACTGAGCCAAACCCGTTTTGGCCAGAAAGCAGTTCTAATTAAGCTACACTAATAAAAGAAAAAGATGTAAATTGACCTTCACGATGCCCACCAGCCAATCAGGAGTGAGTATGCAAATTAACCCAACAAAGATGGATGGTTAATTTGCATATGCTGGTGCTGAGTGGCATTCCACACTGCCCCAGCAGCTCGGGGCCTTTGGGCACCATGGGAAGGCAGAAAGGAGGCTCCCGCTGGAGCAAAGGTGGTGCCGGCAGCCAGGGGAAGGAAGATTCTTACATGAACCTTTGTGCACCGGGCCTCTAGTATATACTATATAAAAAGCTAAATGGGCCCTAACTGGTTTGGCTCAGTGGATAGAGCGTCAGCCTGTGGACTGAAAGGTCCCAGATTTGATTCCTGTCAAGGGCATGTACCTTGTTTGTGGGCACATCCTCAGTTGGAGGTGTGCAAGAGGCAGCTGATGGATGTTTCTCTCTCATCGATGTTTCTAACTTTCTATCCCTTTCCCTTCCTCTCTGTAAAAAATTAATAAAATACATTTTTTAAAAAAAGATAAATTGACTCGCACATGCACAATACATATAAAGCTCTGCTGGCACCAGTCACTAGTATAGTTATAAAATCAGGGCCTTTGGTTATGTCTAGCTTTAATTCATAAGTAATGATGTTTATTTTTCTGTCACACTATACTGTCATTAGTACTATGCTGCTTATATCATCTTAGTATGTATTATGACAAACAGCACACAGCCATTTATAGAAATTATTGAACTATGTAATCATTACTCAAGATTACAACTTGTCAAGATAAGTTGTAGATCCAGGCAGTCATCACATGCAAGTCAAGAGTTAAAGACAATTTATGATGCGGAAACTTGGATCATACGAGAAGTCATACTAAGTCACATAATAATTGGCAAAAGTGATCCGCATGAGAAAACATAATGCACAGAGCTAGCGTTATTTTTGTCTCCTGTTTTCACAGAGTTATATTCTGTTTTGTGAGACATTCTGGAGGGCGGGCGGGGGGGAGGGGCAGAAAGGAAAATAAATTAGCAAAAGAAAGCCACACCTGAGAAATACTAACTTAAATCTGACACAGAAAATAACTTACATTTTTTCTCTGTTTTTATCTTGGTGTTCTGGATAATGACCAATCTGATAAAGTTTCCATAAATAAAGTATTTTAGATAATCTTATCTGAAGCACTACATAGTGGAGAATTTTAAAATATTGATACATACTTTGGGATAGTTTTTAAAATTCTCTTATTTGAAAGACATCATTAAAAATTGAAATTCTAAGACAAAGGTTTGACATTCTAACAATTTGTTTTCCTTTAGGAGTAGATCCCATAATAGATCACGTTCAAGACAAAAAGATAGACGTAGATCTAAGAGCCCACATAAAAAACGCTCTAAGTCCAGGGAAAGACGGAAGTCAAGGAGTCGTTCACATTCACGGTGAGTTTTTTGTGCGGGTTGAGGAGGGATAAAAGCTTCATTTGTTAAAAATCTATTGTGAGGAAAAGTAAACCTTTTTTCTGATTGTTTTAGTGATGATTAATATTGGTTGCCATTGATTTGGATCTGATTGCTCTTATGACTCATGAGGTTTCTGTGGTATTTGTTTTTATTTTAATAATCATTTATTTTAATCCTCATCTGAGGTAATTTTTTTCATCAGTATCTAGAAAGAATAGAAGGGAGATAGGCAAGGGAAAAGAGAGAGAGAAACATTGGTGTGAGAGAGACACATTGGCCACCTCCTGCACACACCACAACTGGTCCAGAGATTAAACCTGCAACCCAGGTAAGTGCCTTTGACTGGGAATCCAACCTGCAACCCTTTGGTGTGTGAGCTCTAACGATTTAGTAACACTGATCAAAGTGATGTTTGTTTTATTTAGTAGCTTCAGTTACAACTGATTTATATAGAAACTTGTTATATCTTATAGCTATTATAAATTGTTTTGTATTGATAATTATTGAAGAAAGAGAGGAAGGTCCTTTTGGAGAGTAGAATTATTTCAGTTGTGAATTTACTTACTTATTTTTGTTTTTAAAGGGACAAGAGAAAAGACACCCGAGAAAAGATCAAGGAAAAAGAAAGAGTGAAAGAAAAAGATAAAGAAAAGGAAAGAGAAAAAGAGAGAGACAGGGAAAAGGAACGTGAAAAAGAAAAGGAACGTGGTAAAAACAAAGATAAAGAACGGGAAAAGGACCGGGATAAGGATAAAGACAAGGAAAAGGACAAGGACAGAGAGAGAGAGCGGGAAAAAGAGCATGAAAAGGAGAGAGACAAAGAGAAGGAAAAGGAACAGGATAAAGAAAAGGACAGATCCAAAGAGATAGATGAGAAAAGAAAGAAGGATAAAAAATCCAGAACGCCACCCAGAAGTTACAATGCATCAAGAAGATCTCGTAGTTCCAGCAGGTTTGATATGCTTAAAATTTTTACCAACATGTTTACTGATGACAAATGAAAATAAGAATTTTAACTGAGGGTGACAAGATTTTCTTTACAAGTGGAATCAATACAGTAATATCAAAACATTTTCCTTTTCAGAGTAAGCATTTCTCTAACAGGGCTGGCCACAGGATTGAATCTGAGGAGGAAGGATGGAGGGAGGGTATTGGGCAAAATTATTTGAAAAGTTTTACTTCTCTTTTGTGATCCATTTTAACATGCACTAGCAGATGGTGCTGCTGGTGTTTTTGGAGGGTGGATGGCAGGGGCAAGTTTATTTCTTTTTTTTTTATTAATTAATAAAACAATATAGGTTTAAAGTCTACAATTTTATAATATACTAGAACTTCAGTGCATGAATTTGTGCACCAATGGGGTCCCTCAGCCTGGCCTGCAGGATCAGGCTGAAACCAGTGATCCGACATCCCCCAAAAGGTCCCAGATTTTGAGAGGGTACAGGGCAGGCCAAGGGACCCCACTGGTGTACAATTGGGGCTAGGGAGGGACTTGGGAGGTTGGCCAGTTGGGGAGGGCCTCAGGGTGTGTCCTGTCTCTCTTTCTCAGTCCCAGTTAGCCAGACCCCAGCAGCAAGCTAACCTACTGGTCAGAGTGTCTGCCCCTGGTGGTCAGTGCACATCATAGTGAGCGGATGAGCGGCCTTAGCAGGTCATTAGCATGGTTGAACAGATGACTGGACACTGAGCATATTAGGCTTTTACATAGGAACACCTGGATATTGCATTGTGTATTCACCACCCAAGGTCAGATCTTCTTTCAGCACAATATATTTAACACCCTCTACCTTGGTACCACCCAGTCCCCTTTCCCTCTGGTAACCACTGTACTGTTGTGTGTCTGAGTTTTTGTTTGTTCATTTTTTGCTTTCAGTTTTATATCCCACATATGAGTGAAATCATAGGTTTCTTGACTTTTTCTGACTTATTTCACTTATGATATTCCCAATGTCCATCCATGTTGTCGCAAATGGCTGTATTGCATTTTATGGCTGAGTCATATTCCATTGTATATTTGTACCACATCTTCTTTGTCCAGTCATCTAGCAAAGGGCAGTTGGACATCACATCACACCAGTTAGGTTGGGTATTAACAACAAGACAAGTAATAACAAGTATTAGGTTGTGGAGAAAGGAACCCTCATTCACTGCTGGTAGGAATGTAAACTGAAAGTTCCTCAAAAAAAATGAAGCATAGACCCAGGAACTTCTGGATTTCTGCCACCAAAATTTAAAAACATTTATTTCCAAAGATATATATACCCCTATATTCATTGCAGCATTATTCACAGTAGCCAAGACAGGGAAAAGTGGAAAGTCCTTTTAAAAATTTAAATATAGAAGAATTGACCTCTTAGACTTCTGTATTTCTTTGGAGTCATGTGGTAAGTTTTGTGTGAAATGATTTCTGAAGTTGCAGTATTAGTACTTTTTCATCTAACTTAGTTTTTACTGCACTATTTTGTTGAATGCGTGAATGTTTCCACTTTTTGTTTTGTCAGTTTTAAGGTTTTGCTTTTTTCTTAGGATTGTTCCCTTAATCTATTAATAGGTACTCTGCCACCAGGTGGAGTAGGTTGCCATAGTAACAGCGGGAAAATGAGGACCTTCATTGATTCAAGATTATGTAAACCTATATTTCATTATTGGATGATACTGTGGCTATAAATAAATAGAAGTTTTTAAGTTGTGTTAAGCTATTTATTAAGATACATATTTTTAGCAAGCTTTAAAGGTATTTTAAACATAATTTATTTTATTTATTTGTTTTTGATTAAAATTTTCTTTATTTAATAAATCTTTATTGTTCAGATTATTACATTTGTTTTTCTTTTTCCCCCCCCATAGCTCCCCTCCACCCAGCTCCCATCCCTCCCTCTACCTTTACTTCCCCCTGCATTGTCCTCATCCATAGATGTACGATTTTTGTCCAGTCTCTCCCTGCACCCCCTTCACCCCTTTCCCCCTGAGAATTGTCAGTCCACTCCCTTTCTATGCTTCTGATTCTATTATATTCAACAGTTTATTCTGTTCATCAGATTTTTAATTCACTTGATTTTTAGATTCACTTGTTGATAGTTTTACATTTGTTATTCATAATTTTTATCTTTACCTTTTTCTTCTTCCTCTTCTTAAAGAATACCTTTCAGCATTTCATATAATACTGGTTTGGTGTTGATGAACTCCTTTAGCTTTTTCTTATCTGTGAAGCTCTTTATCTGCCCTTCAGTTCTGAATGATAACTTTGCTGGGTAGAGTAATCTTGGTTGTAGGTTCTTGCTATTCATCACTTTGAATATTCCTTGCCACTCCGGTCTGGCCTGCATAGTTTCTGTTGAGAACATCAGCTGGCAGTCATATGGGTGCTCCCTTATAGGTAAATTAACTGTTTTTCTCTTACTGCTTTTAAGATTCTCTCTTTGTCTTTTGCTCTTAGCGTTTTAATTATGATGTGTCTTGGTGTGGTCCTCTTTGGATTCCTTTTTTTTTGGGGTTCTGTGTGCTTCCTGGACTTGTAAGTCTATTTCTTTCAACCAGATGTGGGAAGTTTTCAGCCATTTCTTTAAATAGGTTTTCAGTATCATGTTCTCTCTTCTTCTGTCTGATGTTGGTACGCTTCAAGTTGTCCCAGAGGGTCCTGTGGGAACCTCTTTCCACGTCCCGTGTGGTTCAGGGTTCTCGGGTCAGGGTTCGGGTTCTGAAGGAGGCCGCACGCAAACGAAATGAGAGACTAGAAAGCATAAATTTGGCGATATTGGGGGGCCAGGCGGGAGCCTTCCTCTAGTGGAAAGGACTGCCACTTGCTCTGGCCTTTTTCTCCCTTTTATTAAGGCTTTGGGACACACCCCTAGCCTTTAGGCAGGAAATAACAAAAACAGAAATTAACATGAAAAAAACAGATAGAGGTTGCTTCAACCAACAAATGTTTCAACTAAACAGTGAGTAATTAGCTCTGACCTTTCAGAGCAGTTAAGGTTGACCAGCCTTCTGGCTTCCTGTTTACATCCATTTAGTGAGAACAATATTTGGTTTCCAACAGGGTCCTTATACTATCTTCACCTTTTTGGATTCTTTTTTTTTTTTTTTTTTTGCTTTTCCAGTGGAGTGTTTTCTGCTTCTTTGTATTTCATATTTTTGACTTGATTCTTGCCTTCCTCTAATCTGCTGTTAGGTCTCTGTATAATATCTTTGAACTCAGTCAGTGTATGTTTAATTTCTACTTGGTCCTTTTTCATCTCCTCTTGGGTCTTGCTAAATTTATCCATCAGTTTAGGTGTTCACCTATGCCACCATCTTGGTTTTTCTTAAGCATAATTTTTCATAGAAAATAATTTCATAAACAGAAATGTCTGTTTCTTTTTAAATTCTTTTATAAATATACTTAATTGATTTCAGAGAGGGAGAGAGATATAGAAACATCAATGATGAGAGAGAGGCATTGATCAGCCGTCTTTTGCATGCCCCCTACTAGGGATCAAGCACGCAACACAAGCAAGACATGTGTGCTGACTGGGAATCAAATGGTGACCTCCTGGTTTTATTTTTATTTTTTTAATAGATTTTATTGTTTTTTATAGAGAGGAAGTGAGAAGGATAGAGAGTTAAAAACATCAATGAGAGAGAAACATGGATTAGCTGCCTCCTGCACACCTCCTATTGGGGATGTGCCCACAACCAAGGTACATGCCCTCGACTGGAATTGAACCTGGTACCTTTCAGTCTGCAGGCCGATGCTCTATCCACTGAGCCAAACCAATTAGGGCTTTCTTGGCCCATTTTAAAGTCGCTTGATATTTAAGAAAGTTCAGATGTTCACATTCAGTGCTAAATATATTCCTAAACAAACTCTGGGTCTGGATAATAAATGCTGTTTAGAATGTGTCATACTTTCAGAGGAGCTTGGTGAAGAGATACAATTTCTCAATTTTTAGCATTTTTTCTGCTTTTCAAATGCTCTGATTTGCTTAGTAAATGGGGGAAACATTTCAACTGCTCAGAAAAATAGTCTACGTAATATTTTTATTTCCAATATTTTCCTACTTTTTAAAAGAAAATTTTGATATATAAAAACTCATTTTTTAAATTCTCACCCAAGGATAAGTTTTAATTGCTTTGAGAGAGGGAAAAAGAAACATCTATTGGTTGCCTCTCCTACCCCTCCCCCCTCCAACCAGGAATTGTACCCACAACCTACGTATGTGCCCCCAACGGGAATCAGACCTACAACCTTTTTGGTGCAGGATGATGCTCCAGCCCACTGAGCCATCCGGCAGGGGCAATGTTTAAAAACCTTTTAATGTTTAAAAGTTACTATCAATAGACCAAGAAAGGGAAGGAGAAAATATTTATTGAGTATCTATTATGTGCCAAGCTCTATGCTTGGTACTTTACTGGTTTTCTAAATCCTCATAGCAACACGGTAAGGCTTGAGTTATTTCCATTTTCCAGTTGTAAAAACAGGTTCAGCTTAAAAGCAATATGGACCCAGTTGTACGGCTGGTAAGTTGTGGAACTAAAATTTAAATCTAATTCTAACCAACTGCAGTTCTTCCTATAGAGCTGTCCACTTCTTTTTCAACTACTTGGTATTCTAGATTGCTGTCTATTCAGCTTAGCTCTTACCATCAATTGGTAGTTATTAGATATCCACCTGTACATAGTACTTCCTGAACAGTCACACTGATCAAGTGGGTGCCCATTTTGTGTATACTTGAAGTCTGGAATACACAGATGTTCTCAAGCTGTGGAAAAAGTGCTTTGGCTTCTTGTGCTGAGATGTTACTGAATAGCATTGATTTAATGGAATATTGTTATCTAATTTCATCATTCAAAAGTATAATTTTGGGGAAATAAAATTGGGTAATGGAGGAGAGAGCTTCAAGTAGAGTTGAAGTTGATTTGTGTTCTCAAAATTTTTAAGCTCTTTTGGTCTTAATATCTATTATATATACTACATCTAAAACATTATTTAGCTTTTTATTTTATAAATGAAGACATAGAATGCTTCATTAACCCAGAATCAGTTTACTGAGGTGTTAAGAACAATTTGAATTCTAGAAGGTTGATTCTTTCAGCTATATGGCCAATGGCCACTAATTATCAGAACTCCTTGTAAGTTAGTTGGATACATTAGTCATTTAATAACTATATCTCATACTTCATCCTTGAATTATGAACATCTTGAAATTTATTGTTTCTAAGTTGACTGTACTAATGAAGTAATTTAGAGTATTCATATTTGCTAATATGTTAAGCAAAATAATTTTTAATAACAAACACAATCTTAGTAATTATTTTTTACTTTGACATATTTAAATCCATCGTTTTAAGTATTTTACTTATCTGTAAGCAACTCTGCACTCAATTTTAAATGAACAGAACAACAGTAATGAAATGGTAAGAGATGGGAGGCCAAAGCATAAGATGAGTCAATATAAATACTTTCTTAGAGATACTCTGAATACTTAGATCTGGAAAGTTCACATTTTGCAAGCCAACTTATTTTTCTTGAAAAAGGCATGTTTAGTGACCTTATTACAAAATAATCCACAGTGGGGCAGCAAGGAGCTAGATGCATGATAAAAGATCTGATAAGCAAAACATGTTTTAGGTGCTAGGGAAGAACATATCTAACTTGAGAGAATCTGAAACATCCATTAATTTTTTTCAACTTAAGAAATCATTGTTCAAATAAACAAAATGAGTTGGAGGCCCTATACCCTTTCCAATATGAAATGTTAGGAGATCTTTTTATTAATCTGTAAGATTTATGGTTCATAGTTTGACCTACACTAAAATTGGATAATAGAACATGCTTATAAAGGTCATGTGCTTAAACTGGCTTCCAAAGAATACTGGTCACTTGAGAGCATTAAGGATTCTTCTGCTTTTGTGTATTTGAATTACCCTTTATTTACTAGAGGCCTGGTGCACAAAATTTGTGCAGAGGGGGAGAGGGTCCCCCAGCCTGGTCTGCGCCTTCTCACAGTCCAGAAGCCCTCAGGGGATGTCCAACTGATGGCTTAGGCCTGCTTCTTTAGCTCTGCCATGGAGGCAGGAGAGAGAGGCTCCCACTACCATGGCTGTACTTGCCAGCCGTAAGCCTGGCTTCTGGCTGAGCGATGCTCCCCCTGTGGGAGTATGCTGATGACCAGGGGACAGCTCCTGCGTTGAGCATCTGTCCCCTGGTGCTCAGTGCACATCATAGGGACCGGTTGTTTGAAGTTTGGTTGATTTGCATATTAGCCTTTTTATTATGTTGAATTTAAAAAATCTTCATTGTTGAAAGTATTACATATGTCCTTTTCTTTCCCTCCCATCCCCATTAATCTTCTCCAGCTTGCCCCACTCCAGGCCTTCACCATCCTATTGTCTGTGTCCATGGGTTATGCATATATGCATACAAGTTCTTTGGTTGATTATCTCCCACCCAGCTACCCTTCCTGGCCTTCTCTCTGAGATTCTGCACTATGTTCCATGCTTTCATGTTTCTGGATCCACTCCATTCATCAGTTTATTTTGTTAATTAGATTCCACATAGGAGAAGATCATGTGATACTTGTCTTTCTCTGATTGGCTTGTTTCAGTTAGCATGATACTCTAGATCCCTCCATGCTCTTACAAAGGGTAAGAGACTCTTCTCTTTTCCTGCTGCATAGTATTCCATGGTATAAATGTACCACACCTTTTTTATCCCCTCATCTACTGATACGAATTATACTTTATTTAAATTGCTGTTATAAATGGCATATCTTTGACTTTCAGGGAAAGGCGAAGGAGGCGGAGCAGGAGTTCTTCTAGATCCCCAAGAACATCCAAAACCATAAAAAGGAAATCTTCTAGGTCTCCCTCCCCTAGGAGGTAGGTTGAAAGTATGTGCCCATATTAAGGAGGAAGCAGGGGGGACAATTTTCTTTTCAGCTTATTTTTAAAAGTATAATTTTGAATGAGTTATATGTAATCAATTTTTGCATGGTTCAGAAGTCAAAACCATATAAAAAGTTATACTGTGATAGGTCTTAATATTCACTCATGTGACCATCTACTCTGTTCCTGTAAGTAATGATTATTCATTTTTTGTATATCCTTTCAGTTTTATGTACACATACAAGGTGAGGAGGATATGTAGTTATTTTCATCTTTCTAATAAAAGAGGCAGTACAAAATATACACTGTTGTACACTTGCTTTTTTCACTTCACAACCAGATCTTTTCATATTTGTCAGAGAGTGCTGCTTTATTTATTTTTAAAATAACTGCCTGGACTTCTGTTGTATGATAGTACCTTAGTTTATTTAACCAGCCTGTGGTAGAATGGGCTTTATTAATTTTTCTGTTCTAAATTATATAATATTGTAATTAATCACTTTGGACTTAATTCATTTTATAATGTGTAAGTATGTAGGAAAGTTTTCCAGAAGTGGTAATGTTGGGTCAGAGGATTGTGTTTATAATTTTGAGAGTTTTCCATATTGTCTTTCATATGGGACAACACCCTTTACTTTAGCTGTGCATGAGCATGCTTATATCCTTACATAACAGTGTAATCAAGGTTGTGAGTTTTTGCCCACTTAATTGATGAATAATGGTACCATCATAGTAATTTTAGTTGCATTTCTCTTAAGAATAAAAGTGACCATCTCTATATTTGAAGGCCATTTTCTATGAATTGTCTATATATTTTGCCACTTTTCCTATAGAGTCTGTTTTTTAATATTTTCAGAAGCTTTGGCTGTATTGGTGAGAATATTTTTTAGTGACTTGATTTCAAGTATCTTTCCTAGTTCAAAAACTTACCCTTCTAAGTTATTATTTCTAGATTGACCACTCTTATTAATGAGGAAATTTAAAGTATATAATTTTGCTAATATGTTAAGCAGGATAGTTTTTAGTAATTATTCAGTAACTGGTTTTTACTTTGTCATATTTAAATCCCAGCTTTTAAATACAAATGTTTTTTATTTTTATATAACTTAATTTTTTTCTATTTAACTTCTAGATTTTGTCAGAAATTTAGGAAGGTCTTTTTCTATTCCAAGGTTATGATAGAATTCCCCCATTGTTTCTTCTTCTACTTTTATGGTTTTATTTTTACATTTACATCTTTGATCCATTAGGAGTTTATCCAAATGTACCATCCAATTTTATTTTATTTTTCCAAATGCTTCACTGTTGTCTTAATACCATTCATCAAAAACTCAATTTTTCTAATACTAAATGCTTTTATTATGTACTAAATATTTCTATTTGGGTTTATTTTTTGGCCGCCTTAGGCCAGCGATTTTTATCTTTTTTCACCTCATGGCATACATAAACTACAAAAATTCTGTGCCACACTAAAAAATACATTTTTTGCTGATGAGACCAAAAAAATAGTATAGTTTTATTTCAGTCATATAGGATGACTATTGTGTTGTGTTGGCTGTCATTTTTTAATTTGACAGTCTAAGGGGAAAAAGGTTGGTGCCTCTGACTAAATAGTCAGGTATTGCATGTTTTAAAAATTATTGCGGCAGATGGTTGAAAATCACTGTTCTGTGCTGTTGAATTGGTTTGACTGATGATTTGTGTGTTATGGTTTTATTTATTCAGGTTATATAGTATTTCTTAATAGCGAATAAGGCCTATTCTTCTCACACTCCCTATGGCTCTTTTTTTGAGCTTTCCTGACCATGCTTACATGGCTATTTTTCCCTTCATATGAGT
This sequence comes from Lasiurus cinereus, assembly GCA_011751065.1. NCBI lineage: Eukaryota > Metazoa > Chordata > Mammalia > Chiroptera > Vespertilionidae > Lasiurus > Lasiurus cinereus. The sequence continues at coordinate 47,746,515 of JAAGEH010002531.1, read as the reverse complement.
CAGTTGTCTAGATTCTAGAAATAAAACCTATTGATGATTTGTATTATAGTTATATTTATTAGAGAAAATTTATAAGTAGCTTTATTAATACATAAGCTTTTATAAAGATGAATCTATTCAGGCATATAGTATATCTTTCTGTTTATTCAGGCCATCTTTAGTGTTTGTTTCATACAGATTTTATGTATTTTCTAAAATCTTACACATATTTTACTTTTATTGCTTTTGTTAATGAGGTCTTTTCTTTCATTGCATTATCTAATAGGAGGTTGGGTTTGATGTTTGTTTATTTTTTCATTCTTTTATTGGTAAGTCACAGTTTTTTAGTTGGTTTTCTAGGTTTAGGAAAGAGAAATTGATAAAAAGCTTTGCCAGCGTGTAAGGAGCATATTCCCACTAAAGTAGTTTGTTTATTTGCTTGCGGACTATTGTTTTTAGGTGAGATTAATGAAAAACATAGGATATTATAGAGGTAGCTATATTTTTATGGGGAGAAAAAAAAGCTTTGCTTATAAAAGTCAAGATTTCTCTCAGTTTTGAATTCAGATTAGAGGAAAAGATATATTCACAAAGTGTCACTGTCTTCTCTATTCTTTTAAAGAGATTGTTTATTTTATCCTTTCTTTTTGTAAAATTGAGCAGATACATATATTTGATTTTCTCCCTTTTTTTACAAAGGACAGTATATAATATACACACACACACACACAGAGAGAGAGAGAGAGAGAGAGAGAGAGAGAGAGAGAGAGGAGAGAGAGGTGTGTATGGTCAGTGACTGTACCCAACCCCACTTTCACTCGTTTTTTGTTTTTTTTTTTTAAAGAATTCACTTACAATAAAATTCATCCTTTATTTTTGTGCAATTAAATGTTTTTAATATGGTTACAATGTTCTGTAACAATCACTACTACTCAATTCTAGAACATTTTTTGTGGTCATTTTTAAGAAAGCTCATACCCATTAGCAATTACTCCACATATATCTACACTAATAAAAGGAAACATACAAATTGATGGTACCTCCGCTATACCCATCAGCCACGCCCACCAGCCAATCAGGAGCAAGTATGCAAATGAACCCAACCAAGATTGTGGCAGCCATGGAGCTAGAACAAGCAGGTGGCTTGGGTTTCCCCCAGGCCAGTCCTGATCTCCACTCAAGGCTACAAAGTTTCAATTATAGAAGATAAATAAATCCCAGATACCTGTTCTAGCTGGCCCTGGCCACCATTTAAGGAGGTGCTGAAAAAAATTGCCAGGGGGCGTGGCCAGCCTGCAAACCACCACAGGCCCTTCGGTCAGGCCTCCCCACACCCCAAGGGAACCCCCACCCTGATCCGGTTATGGCTGGCCTGCAAACCACCACAGGCCCTTTGGTCAGGCCTCCCCACATCCCAAGGGAACCCCCACCCTTCAGGGAAAACCAGCCAGCCTCCACCTGTGCACTAGGCCTCTAATAAAAGGGTGTAATATGCTAATTAGACTCAGGTAACCTTCCAGGATACCTTCTGGATGTTCTTTTGGACAAAGCCATGGTGGTGGTGCTGAGGTAGAAGCAGTTAGAGGCCAAGTGGAGAGGGCAGTTATGGGTGATCAGAACAGGATGGGATAGCAGTTGTGAGTGATCCATCAGGCTGGTGGGGCGCGGGGCCGTTAGGGGTAAGCAGGCCATCAGTGAGGGTCAGTTGGAGGTGATCAGGGCAGCAGGTGGGTGGCAGTTTGGAGTGAGCAGGTCAGCGGGGGGCATTTGGAGGTGAACAGGCCAGTGGGGAGGAAAGGTGGGAACGAGCAGGCCAGCAGGGGGCAGTTGGGGGTGAGCAGGCAGGTGAGCGGTTAGGAACCAGCAGTCCCAGATTACGAGAGGGATGTCTGACTGCCAGTTTAGGTCCGATTGCTGTAAACTGGCACAAGGAGTCCCAGATTGGAGAGGGTGCAGGCTGGGCTGAGAGACACCCCCGCACCTCCCCCTGTGCATGAATTTCATCCACCCCGGGCCTCTAGTATATATATTTGGTTTCATTTTATCATACTTATAGTAACTAAATAAACTCTCAAATGTTTCAGAACTAATAAATTGACAATATTAAATTGTGTTTTATTATGAACATCTGGCTGGTGCACTGAAAGATGGTTATTTCAATTTCTGATCAGGGGCATACAGGAGGCAGCTGATCAATGTTGCACTCTTACATTGATGTTCCACTCTTCTTCCTTTCTTTCTCTAAAATTCAGTAAAAACTATTCTTAAAAATGTAAAAGTTAAATTAAAATATGTTAATTGGAGTGTGGGTAGAGTAGGTGGTCATTTATGTAGAGTAGGACTCATTTATGTTACTTGATCAAACTAGGTTACTGATAAGCTTATTTACAATGCTTTAGTGTTAAGTAAGAACATTTCGTCAACAAAATAGCTGGTTTTTCATTTCTTAGATGTTAACTGACATATTATCAATATTCTTATAGCAGAAATAAGAAAGATAAAAAGAGAGAAAAGGAAAGGGACCATATTAGTGAAAGAAGAGAGAGAGAACGTTCAACCTCTACAAGAAAGAATTCTAATGACAAAGATGGGAAAGAAAAATTGGAGAAGAACAATACTTCACTTAAAGTAAGCAATGGACATTCATTGGACATGTTTTGACTTTTAATAATTAATAATTGAGATTGTTCTTTTTTGCATAGAAGTAGTTTTAGGTTAAAAGTTCCTTGAAGGCAATAGTGTCTTGGATGTTTTATGTATTCTTTCGTATTTGTTAAATTGACAGTCTTTTTAAAATTAGATTTTGAAGGAGTAGATAGATAAGAGCTAATTAAAATTTACACAATCACATTCTCTTTTTTAGAGAATGGTGGAATGGCATATAGTAAGAAAAATTTTAGACTATGGTACATGTAACACATGTATTTGATATTTATATTCAGATTTTTATTTGATGCCATTTCTCTCAGTATATTTGTTTCTGTCATTATTGGTTTTGTAATATATACTGAAATTAGGTTTTTTGAATTAGATAATTAATGAAAAACCAAATTCTACAAGTAACTTTTTGGGATAAATATTTTAAGAACTTAATGAATTATGTTATATTGGTATAATTTGTATTTGAACATCATGAGTTCGGGAGCTTTTATCATACAGTTTTATTTACTCTCATACTGATAGATGGTTATCATTATCAATAACATGCATTTCTTGAGCACTTACTATGTGCCAAGCACTATTCCCCATGTTCTCATTTAATTCTTCCTTAAGCTGAGGGCAAAATGTGGATGTTCTTGAACAATCTTTGTTCGGAGGAATAGTGACTTGCTTTTCTACATTCCCTTATTTTTGCTTCCTTGGTTTTCAAATTATAAATCTATCCCAAGTGTCTTTGGGAACTATTTTACTCTTTCCACAGGTTTGTCATACTTTTTGAAGTCAGTGAAAAACATTTATTGAACACTTCCTTAGAATTTCTGTTGATCTATTTTTTTAAAATTTAATTTCCATGGATTGTCCATCTTTTATGAGAAGTGCAAAAGACATGGATACTTGTTTGCATAACCTATTTATATGAAATGGTAATGGGAGAAAATAATCCAGGTTTATTAATTCACAATACATAAAATTACATATTTTAGCCTTAAGCAGATGTAGTAATAATAGGCAACTCTTGAGAAAAATATTAAATGTATTCTTTACTATTCATTGTAGGAGAAGGAGCACAATAAAGAACCCGAATCAGGTGTGGGCAAAGAAGCAGATGACAAGGACGCACCAAGGACTGAGGAAAACCAAGTACAGCAAAATGGGAATTGTCAGCCAAATGAAGAAAACCTTTCTACCAAAACAGAAACCGTATAAGACTGACAAGTACACCTCTAAATGCGCGCTGGAATAAAATCCAAAGCTTTTAATTACTCTTAACAAGATGTTAAATAATGAAGAATCCATTTGAGCATAAAGAGATAAGTTAACAGCTTTTCTAGTTGTTAGCTGGCTTTGTGGCCATCTTGTTAGTGAGTAAGAAAAGAAAGCATGGACATCATGAAGATAACTGATATTACCCAAACTCATCTTCTAAAATCTGTGCATTTCCATGGTGGCTGACACACTTGTCCTGTGGTTTATTAGTGTTTGCCAAGAATCATCATAAATAATGGGACATCAAGATCCAAATTTGTACTCTACACAAAGACTGGAGATAAACATTGGAGGCTCTTTTAAAAAGTGTTAGTTATTGAATTTTGTATTATTTTATTTTATTTTTTAAATTTCAATATATACAGATTGATGATGTGCTTGAAATTGGTGCAAATATATACCCACCCTTGTAAGTGCAGAATATGTAAGAAGTTTTAACACTTAACTCCACAGGATTTATAGTGATTGTGTTAAATTCTCAATATTGTGTTTCTTTTTCTCACTGTTTAGGACAACAGGTTTTCTTTACAGTACTTTTACAGATTCAAATTCCTTAAATAAGTGGATTAAAAAACAACTGACAATGCATGCTACTACTGTTCTCTTTCAAAAGGACGAACAACTGTATTGAATGCTAATAATAATGTATTAGTATTCAGTGTTTAGAATCATTGGGTTTTCCCACAAAGTAAGCACTTCTTTTTTAACTTTCTTGACACTTCCAAGCTTATTATGAATAATATGGTAGTGTGTATTGTCAGCGGTAGATGGCAAAGGTGTTGTTATAAAAAGAAAACTTGAGTTTTCAAAATGGGCTATGGGAGCACAAGCTGAAGCTTTAGTGCCTTCTACAATGTGGTATACTGTTTTCTAGAATTTTATATGTACTAGACATTCTCAGCTCATACGGAATTTAGATGGAAATTCCATTCAATCCCATAAAGAAGTGTGCAAGTGATATGTCAAAAGAGCTTCTTTCTTAGTTCACCTAATATGAGAGGGAAGTCCTCTTTTCAAGAATGACTTTAGAGCTTAAAACAACAGTGCAGTTTTGGGACCATCAGTTTTATACTGTGATCATTGAAAATGAAGCATGTTCTTAATTTACTTAAGCAAATCCTTTAGTTATCTACATGGGATGGCCTTAATTATTACCTCTTAATCATCTTCTCATAAATGATGTGTAGAAATTGAAGTTAAAGGAGAATACATGAGGTTGTTTTATGTTTAAGGATTTGTTTACTTGATTTAAAATATAGGTCATCCATTATTCTTAGGTTCACTTTTTGTAGAAAGTATGCAAGCAGTAAAATGACAACATTGCTAATATTTCCCCACCACCATAAAACATAACTTTCAGAACTTTTCATTATTGTTATATTTTCAAAAAAAATATACCTTTTAATTAGCATATTATTAAAAATCAAGTATAATTATTTTAATACAATCAAATTACTCAGTTGCCTTACCTCACGGGAAGAGTTACTTATAGATTTCAAAGCTGAGTAGCACATCAGTTATTTGGTTTCAACTTGAGTTTTCTTTTAAGGTTAATACTATTGAAACTTAAGTATTGGGTGGGGAACGGAAAGAATTGCCCTTATTGCAAATAATGAAGCCTGGTTTGATTATGAAGCTGCTTAATTTCTTCTTCATGTGTCCAGAATTACTGTGGTATTTTTTTCCCTTTTTGTCACTGTGTACATTAAATTTTTTGAAAATGCTTTACTATGTAAAGTATAGATGGTCATTTTAATCCTTCAACCACATACGGTTGGCTGGTAAACAGCTTATTCTGATATAAGAATGCTTGTATGGTGACTATGGAAAGATCGTGAAGGAGTACGTATATCTTGCATCAACAGCTGTCTTATTTATGATATGTAAGTAGAATAGAGCAAATGTTTGACTCTGTTATTTTTAGTACAATTTCTTAATAAAGCTAAGTATTTTAGAGGAAAGTATTTGTTATGCATTTCAAAACAGCATCTTAGTTTTATTTTGTTACTTTTTTAGTTTCCATAGAAATTGTTTTGACATGGGTGCATGTTTGGTGTGGTGTCTATAAAATAATCATTTAAAGTTTGAGTGTTTTCTTGTATTCAGGACTCTACTAAATGTTTATGTTATAATTAGCATATTTAATTTGGGTCCTGCTACTTATTTTTCTTGCCTTTATTTATTCAGCTTTGAAATAATGAAAGACTGATTTGTAAAAGTTAGGCCTAAGTAGGAATACAAGATATCTGGAGAAAGTGAAATAATTTTCTTAAAGCTTATGTAAGGAAAGCCTACTAGGTCTATAGATACTGGTGTGTGTGTGTGTGTGTGTGTGTGTGTGTGTGTGTGTAAGAGAGAGAGGGAGCGAGGGGGGGCATTCTTGTTCACGCATGGCAGCTGAAATGTTTCCATTTGTTTATTATTTTTTCAAGGAATTTGCTTTTTTCTTTAAGATTATTATTCTTGTTCATCCCAGATAGATAAATTTGAGGTAAGGCCAAGATGACAGCCATTTTATACTTGAAAGCTCCTGTAAATATATTTTTTGGTTTGATCATATGGAGAGTACGTACACTCTGTTCTTTAAATTGTAATTGCTCTTCAGCATTCTGGACAAATTCTGTTGGTCCTCTTGTTCTTTCTGTCTAACACTGCACACTGAAATGGTAATAATATAAGATGGCTCTTCATAAGGTAGCCAGTTTCATGTGAGAAAACAAGTATAAATCTTTCACTTCTGCAACCATCTCCTTAGTTATATTCCATCTAATCTAATTTGTAATTGCAAACACTAGCCAGCTTGTGATTTTCTGTTTAGAATTATTTTATCAAGAGGTAAAATGCATGCTATGTTGATCTTTAGAAGTGTCAGAGGCTTAAATTTTGGCATACTCAAAGATAACAAATTTAGAATTAATATTTTGTCAAGAAAATATCTTGGATATTAGTAATTTTCATGACCCCATTCATTCCTATATATGTCACTATTTTTATTTAAAACTAAAAAACAAACAAAAAACCGCAAATTTTTCAACTGAACATAATCAAATTTAAAGGATACACACACACACATATATATATATATTATATGGTTATATATGTATTCAATACATATATAGTAATAAGCTTTTAAAAGTTTAAAGATTTATTAGAAATATGATTTGATTTAAATCTTTAGTAGTTGATATAGCAATTAGGATGAATTTTTTTGGAGGGATCCATTGAATAACTTAACATTCAATTAGTCATTTTTTATATTTTCACTAAAAAGTAGTATCTGAATTTAACTGGGCCATGAAATACTGTAGAGCCATTTCAACAAAGTATGTTTCTTACATGTTTAATTTTTGTTTAATCTTTGGTACTTAGTACTTTCTTATGTTTATTTACTAATGTAATATTTAAATGGAACTGTTTTATTTTCAGATTTCAAAAGTTAATGCCCTTAAAAGGGCTAAATTGTACTTCTGGAAGCAAGAGTCCAGTATAAATGTAATAAAATAATAATTTAAAATATAATGGACTTCCCTACTTAATCTTGGGTTTGGGTTAATCTATTTCTCTTAGTACATTTTTATTGATGATTCTGCCAAAAGACTGATACATTATTTTAAAAATAAAAGCTAAAGCTATTAATGACTTTTGATCCATATTCTGTTAAGTTGGATTTAATAAATAATAGGTTTTTTTCCATTTCACTTTCAGGTAATTTTATGGTTGCTGGCAATTAACATAATTATTAGTTTATATCTAATATAATATTTCTTATACATTATTTTTAAAAGCAGGTATGTAGCCTGTTGCCTGATTGTTAAATTGTATCTAGCTAACATTTTAATTTTGAAAATTGCTACCTTTTGGGAAGCTTCACATATTTTATAGTAAATATTTTCTCAGGACTGGAATGAATAGTTCCCTCCATTCTTGATTAACATTTATTTGCTAGATAGATATTTTCTTAACTAGAGGGCATCCCCCCAAAAGTAAAAACAACTTAACAGCTGGTAGTTCAATTTAATGTTTCTTTTCAGATTTAACCCATTGGAAGTAATAATTATTCAAAGTGTGTACACATTTGGGAGGTGGGATATCCTGTATATTAAGTTCATATTAATGAAAATCACACTGAAAGACTTAAACGGTTGAGATTTAGTTCTACCAACTTAAGGTTACGGGTAGGCAGAAAAATGTTGGGGACCAATCTATAGAATTCCCTGATTTCCACATGAGATTCACATTTTGTATACTGTGTAATTGTATAGGTAGTTCAGTTTAATGATTAAGTAGTACTCTCCTTAATTGGGTTAATACATAGTGTTCTTTACATAATGCTATGAATTATCAAGGGTAGAGTTTAAAATGTAAGCAGGAAGATGCTGCATAGGTAGTGTGTGTGTATGTGAGTAGGACTACTAAATGGTACTAGAAAAGATTTATCAAATGATGCTGCTATTGTGTTGCTATATTTTTAATAAAATGGACATCTTAAAACCTTGCCAGTCTTGAGTAGTAATTTCACTTATTTCTGAGACATTTATTTGTATATTTATATCTTAAATTTTACTGTTTTTATAGTAAATCTATCTTTGGATCATAAGAAAGGAGGAAAGGACAAGATTTGGCAGGACTCTAGAGACTTCAGTCAGATCTGACTTTTCCCAAGTGCCAGTGACAACCAACAGTGGAGGTAGTTTTTACAAGGACGATTTCTTGCAAGATCATAAGAATTCATTTTCTTAGAGATTCAGGGAATTCACTCAGCCAGTAGCTTGGACCCAATGGGTCTGGTCTGCTTATGGTCTGGAGTCCAGGTGGCTAAGGAGCAGATTGAGGTGGGGACCATCCACCCTAGAAGTTGCCCACTTGCAAAGGAGAGGTCTTACTTTACAGTACCACGGGCGCTGGATCTTGCCTGCTTTTATCTTTGTTGTTCTTCAAGCTCCTACTAACTGCATGGTGTGGTGGGAGCAAGCAAATTTCAGAAATCTGAGCTGAGGTTGAACTGATATGCACCCTAATCAGAATAATGCGATTATAGAACAAATCACAAAACCAATCATTTAAGCCAAATAATTTAAACTGAAACTAGCAAATTAGACTGTTGTCAGGTTTGAAGTATAGTGATATAAGACCAAGTAGAGTTTTGAAATCATAGCCAGTGTGTTTGGTCTGAGAGCTCCCTAGATTCTTGTGTATAAAGGCTTTTCACTCATGCCAAAACCTGTTTGGCTCAGTGGATAGAGTGTCAGCTTCGGACTGAAAGGTCCCAGGTGTGATTCTGGTCAAGGGCATGTACCTTGGTTGCAGGCACATCCCACAGTAGGGGGTGCGTAGGAGGCAGCTGATTGATGTTTCTAACTCTCTATCCCTCTCCCTCTCTGTAAAAAATCAATTAAAATATATTTTTAAAAAAGAATAAACTCTACACAAGTTTATTCTTAAAAGTAAAGCTCTTCACTCATTTTTAAGAACAGTGATAACATAAAAGTGATAGCAATAATACTGAATATATTCTATAACTGCGTTCTCTGAACAATGAAAGGAGTCTTGTAACTTCCCAAAGGAACTATTAACAGTGAGGTGGGAACAGGGCTGTCACAACTTCTGGTTCCTTTGTGTGAATTAGGAAACAGTGCTGCCTCTGGGTGGTGCAACCTCATGGGTGCGCAGCTTGACAAATGGAGCTCAATTTGGAGTTCAGAGTCCCTTGTCTCTTGGTCTGGGCATCTTTGCGCAGCTGTCTGTGGGCACCAGTGGCAGGAAGCTGCTTCAACAAGCCTGGCCTGTTTGGCAGGTAAAGGGTTTGAACCATCAGTGAGACATTTATTAGCTTAAAAAAGGATGAAAGCCTAACTGAAATTCTGTGCCAATAAAAAAAATGCAAAGGAAGCCAAAACAGGTTTGGCTCAGTGGATAGAGCGTTAGGCCTGCGGACTGAAAGGTCCCGGGTTCGATTCCGGTCGAGGGCATGTGCCTTGGTTGCGGGCACATTCCCAGTGGGCAGCATGCAGGAGGCGGCTGATCGATGTCTCTCTCTCATTGATGTTTCTACCTCTATCCCTTTCCCTTCCTCTCTGTAAAAAAATCAATAAAATATATTTAAAAAAATGCAAAGGAATAAGAATAAAATGTACACAGACAATGGTAGTTTAAGAGTTTGAAAGGATTTTGAGAATGAACTAGTTTTTTCCTTCCTGCTCTTTAACAGACTTGGAACCCCAAAGCTCAAAGAGGAAGCAAGTAGTAGCCCCACGTCTCACCACGTGTAAGTAGCAGGGTCTGTTCAGGGCCTGAATGCTGTGGTGCTAGGCTGTGTTCCTCCCATGCATGTCCTAGGACTTGACTATCAGTTTCCCTAGAATGTTTGATGCTATTTTTATAAATTAAAAATTGGGTGGATTTTTTTCCTCAAAAAGGCCACTTATATTACAACCCACCTCAAAAATACAGAAAAAAAGATAATTTCTCTGATTCAATGATTACAGGACTTTCAAGCATTATTATTTTTTAAATAAATATTGTTCAGATTATTACAGTTGTTCCTCTTTTTCTCCCCATAGCTCCCCTCCACCTGGTTCCCACCCCAACCCTTGCCCTTACCTCCCCCACCACTGTCTTTGTTCATAGGTGTAAAATTTTTATTCAATCTTTTGCCACACTCCCTTCTCCCTGAATTTTTTATTTGATTCTTGGGATCCTTTAGTATGCTGTTGAATCTCTGTATATTATTTTTTTTTACTTCAGTCAGTGTATGCTTAATTTCTGATTGGTCCTTTTTCATATCCTTGAGGGTCTCACTAAATTTCTCAGAGGTTTCTAGAAGATTCTCAAGTAACCTCATAACCATGGTTTTGAACTCTATATCCAGTACTTTGCTTCCATCCATTTCTTTCATTTGTGACTTGTTTCTTTGTTTCTGCATTTTGGCTGTTTCCCAGTGTTTGTTTCTGTGTGCTGGGTAGCTGCTAAGTCTCCTTGAATTGATAGTGTGGCCTTGTTTGGTTGGTGTCCTATAGGTCCCAGTAGCTCAGCCTCCTCAGTCACCCTAGGTGGACACTCTTGGTGCACCCCTTTGTGGGCTTATTGTAGTTAACCCTTGATTGCTGTTGATGTCACTGGGAGAAATTGACCTCTAGGCCAAGTAGCTGTGATGCCCAGCTGTGTCTACACGGGAAGCTGGGCCGCTGCTACTGCTGGGCCTTGGGCCTTCTTTTGGAAGCTCTGGGCTCTCTGACCCCGCTGCAGTTTGACAGGTTTTAGGTGAAAGGATAGGCCATTCATATGTAAAGGCTGATGCACACAGCTTGGGTGGGGTTGTAAATTGGGTGGGATGGGGTTCTGGGAATCAACAGAGTGGAGCAAACAGCAATGGCTGCCAGTCAGCCCTGAACCAGAGAAGTTCCTGATTCTCCATTTCCTGCGACCCACGCAGGAACAATGATCGCTGAGAGCACCTCTAAGAGAAAGCCACCCTTGTGTTCCTGTCTCAATGCCAGAGAGTCCAGTTTCTCTCCACATGTGCCTGGGTTCCCCAGAGTCTTGCCCACAACTGGAGTTCAGAGCACGCAAGATGGTAAAGAGCAGATAGAAGCAGTTAGATTTTTAGTCGTATTTTGGAGAAAGCACCTTAGGATCCTAATGCACAGTGTGTGGGAGGGTGAAAGAATTCAGAATAATGCTCAGTATTTTGAACAGTTGGGTCAAGGGCAGTGAAATGGTGAAGTCTAGGGGAAGAAAGATTTTGTTGGAAGTGGGAGAGGGTGGCTGTAAACAGTTTCAGTGTTTGACATGTTCAATTTATTTTATTTTATTTTATTTTATTTTTTAACTAAATCTTTATTATTCATATTATTACATTTGTTTCTCTTTTTTCCCCTCCATAGCTCCCCTCCACCCAACTCCCACCCTTCCCTCTGCCCTTACTTCCCTCCCATTGATCTCATCTATAGGTGTATGATTTTTGTCCAGTCTCTTCCTATACACCCCTCACCCCTTTCCCCCTGAGAATTATCAGTCCACTCCCTTTCTGTGCTCCTGATTCTATTTTGTTCACCAGTTTATTCTGTTGATCAAATTTTTAATTCACTTAATTTTTAGATTCACTTGTTGATAGATATGTATTTGTTGTTCATAATTTTTTGTCTTTTACCTTTTTCTTCTTCCTCTTCTAAAAGAGTACCTTTTAGCATTTCATATAATACTGGTTTGGAGTTGATGAACCCCTTTAGCTTTTTCTTATCTGTGAAGCTCTTTATCTGCCCTTCAACTCTGAATGATAGCTTTGCTGGATAGAGTATTCTTGGTTGTAGGTTCTTGCTATTCATCACGTTGAATATTTCTTGCCACTCTCGTCTGGCCTGCATCATTTCTGTTGAGAAATCAGCTGACATTTGTATGGGTGCTCCCTTGTAGGTAATGAACTGTTTTTCTCTTAGTGCTTTTAATATTCTGTCTTTGTCTTTTGCTCTTGGAATTTTAATTATGATGTGTCTTGGTGTAGTCCTCTTTGGATTCCTTTTATATGGAGTTCTATGTGCTTCCTGGACTTGTAAGTCTATTTCTTTTACCAGATGTGGGGAGTTTTCAGTCATTATTTCTTTAAATAGGTTTTCAGTATCTTGCACTCTCTCTTCTTCTGGCACCCCCACAATTCTGATGTTGGTACGCTTGAAGCTGTCCCAGAGGCTCCTTACATTATCTTCACATTTTTGGATCTTTTCTTGCTTTTCCAGTTGAGTGTTTTCTGCTTCTTTATATTTCAAATTTTTGACTTGATTCTTGCCTTTCTCTAGTCTGCTGTTAGGACTCTGTATAATATTTTTTTATTTCAGTCAGTGTATGTTTAATTTCTAGTTGGTCCTTTTTCATCTCTAGTTGGACCTTTTCCATCTCTAGTTGGTCCTTTTCCATTTCTAGTTGGATCTTTTCCATCTCTAGTTGGTTCTTTTTCATCTCTTGGGTCTTGCTAACTTTATCCAGTTTTTCTAGGATATTCTTGAGAAACCTTATAAGCATGGTTTTGAGCTCTATATCCAGTCGTCTGTTCTCCTCCATTTCTTTTGTTTGTGATCCCTTCCGTTGTCTCGGCATTTTCACTATGCTGTGAGAACTTCTGTGTTGGATTCAGCCTTATGATACCAGACTTGAAAAAACCTCAGAAGCCTCTCTCTTGAGCCTGGGATGGGTGGAGTCTCAGGGCTTAAGGGACCGCCTTGCCTTCCAGTCGGCCCCGCCTGCCACGGCCCCTGAGTCTCACGAGACTGGGTAATCGCTGGAGCGGGCGGTCCTTGTGCCTCTAGACTGCTGTCTTTCCGGCTCCCCTGCGCTCCAGGACCACACGAGTCTGGGTCCCCAGGGTTTCACCCGAAACAGGGGCTTAGTGGAGTCAGAAGTGGCACAGTTGGGAGGGTTTGTATCCCACCCACTCGCGAAAGCCAGCAGCACAATCAGCAGTCTGTCCTCTGCACAGTGCCGTGCGCGCCACCAGACCTCTGATCTTTTGTGACTCTCCTAAATTTCTGTGCACCTCTCCCTTTTCACAGTCCAAACTCCCCCCATATGAGTTTTGGCTGGATCTGGGGTTTAGTGTTGTAGGATAAGGGGTTCAATGCCTTTGAGAGTCTCCGTTTCCCTCCTGCCAGAGAAAGCCAGACAGGTACTCCGGCACCCACTCTCTTATGCCTGCGCGGTCTCTGTACCTCAGCTTTTTGCAGCTCCTCTGGGTCTCTGTGAGCCCCTCTCTTTCCCTCTAGTTGTAGAATTTCCACTCAGCCAGCTTTCCTGTGTTTCTGGATGATGTCCGTTCTGTCTTTTAGTTGTAGTTTTGAAATTGTTGTGCGAGGTAGCAGTGTAGGTGTTTACCTATGCTGCCATCTTGGATTCTCCTCGACATTTTGAATTTTAAGTGGATATGCCACCTAGTGAATATGTTCTGAAACTCAGAGACAAGGTCTGTTCGATGATATAAATGTAGGTATTGGTGATTATATAATACTAGAGGCCTGGTGCACGAAATTCATGCATAGTAGGATTGGGCCTAAACTGGCAGTCAGACATCCCTCTCACAATCCAGGACTGCTGGCCCCCAACTGCTCGCCTGCCTGCCTTCCTGATTACCCCTAACTGATTCTGCCTGCCAGCCTGATCACCCTCTAACCATTCCCATGCCAGCCTGAGTGATGCCTAACTGCTCCCTGCCAGCCTGTTTGCCCCTAACTGCTCTCCCCTGCAGACCTGGGTCCCCCTCCCCCAACTGCCCTTCCTTGAAGGTCTGGTCACCCCCAACTTCCCTCCTCTGCTGGCCTGTCATCCCTAATTGCCCTCCTCTGCAGGCTTGATTGCCTCAACTGCCCTCCCTTGCAAGCCATCTTGTGTCCACATGGGGGCAGGATCTTAGACCACATGGGGGAAGCCATCTTGTGTGTTGGAGTGATGGTCAATCTGCATATTACTCTTTTATTAGATAGGACAGAGGCCTGGTGCATGAGTGGGGGCCAGCTGGTTTGCCCTGAAGGGTGTCCCGGATCAGGTGGGGGTTTCCTTGGGATATGGGGCAGCCTGGGCGAGAAACCTGTGGTGTTTTGCAAGCACCATGCCCCTCGGTGATCTGGGGGGCCTTGTTATCTAGGATTTACTTATCTTCTACAATTGAAACTTTATAGCCTTAAGTAGAGGCCAGGCAGGTCAGGGCTGTGGAAAGGGCAACCCTATCCTCTTGATCTCTTCAGCTCCATGGCTGCTGCCATTTTTGTTGGAATTTATTTATCTTCTATAATTGAAACTTTGTAGCATTGAGTGGAGGCAAGGGAAACCCAAGCCTCCCCCCTGCTCTCTCTGTGGCCACAGCCATCTTGGTTGGCGTTAATTGGCATACTCACGCCTGATTGGCTGGTGGGCAAGGCTTATAGTGTAGCAGGGGTATGGTCAATTTGCATATTACTCTTTTATTAGATAGGATAGGGTATCCCAAAAAATGTGTATAAAGGCAGGATTTATTATAGTACATTTCATTTAAAAATATGTTTATTGATTTTAGAGAGGTGGGGAGAGGGATAGAAACATCAATGATGAGAGAGAATCATTGGTCAGCTGCCTCCTGCACACCCTCCACTGAGGATTGAGCCAGCAACCTAGGCATGTCCCCTGACTGAGAATCGAACTGTGATCTCCTGGTTCATAGGTCGCCACCCAATCACTGAGCCATGCCGGCTGGGTAAAATACATTTTATTTTCAAAATTGAGCTTTCAACTGTTAAAGTGTGAACATAAGTTTTGGGGACAGCCAGTAGATACACTTAAAACCATGGAAATGGCTGAAACCAGTTTGGCTCAGTGGATAGAGCATTGGTTTGCAGACTGAAAGTTCCCAGGTTCAATTCCGGTCAGGGGCATATACCTTGGTTGTGGGCACATCTCCAGTGTGGGGCGTGCAGGAGGCAGCTGATCGATGTCTCTCTCTCATCGGTGTTTCTAACTCTCTATCCCTCTCCCTTCCTCTCTGTAAAAAATCAATAAAAAATATATTTAAAAAAACAAAAAACAAACCCATGGAAATGGGTGAGGTTAGAAGAAAGAGAGTAGAGGGAAGAAAATGGGGTAAGCCTCAGAAAACTGAAAACAAACCACAAAGCACATACGTTACCATTATTGTGTGCATAGCATAGTGCAGAGCAAGCGGTTAGTGAAGACTTGGAATCCCAGAGCCCAGATCTGAATTCTAGTCCTGATGGGTCCTAGCCCTGAAACTGCAGTAAGTCATTTAACCTCTCTGAGCTTCTGTTTCTATGTCTCTAAAATGGGAACAATACCCTCTGCTTCCCAGGGCCTCTGTAAGTGTTGTTTCCTATCTCTTTCCTCCTGGGCCTGTGGTTCTGGGCTGCTGCAATGGGGAAGAGAAGAGAGGACAAAAGAAAAAAGTATTTAGTGCCTTGCTCAAAGCCATCTAAACGGAAATTATATTGCATAGGTATTTGATTTAATACCTAACTCCTCTGTTGAGGGAATTTATGTTCCTTTATCCCTCGGTTGGTGTGAACTGGGAGAGCCCAATCTGTTGCCTTCTGAGTCAGTCTCATTTGCTGTGCGCGGTATGCTTACTGGGATTCTGTTTAACGATATTTATTTCTCATTCTAAAAAGCTTCTAAATGCCATTCAGTATCTTTATCTGGGGCCCAACTGAGGAAACAGCTATCCAAAGCAATTCTGACTATTTCTGGACTTTAGCTTTAATCACTTCAGGTACCTGATGGAGCCATGAGGTTTTGCATATTTATTTAAAAGCCACTGGAACAATCGCTGTTATTGTTCCTGTTTGGCAGGTCACGGTTGAGTTCACACTGGAGAGTAAGCTCACACAGTAACTGCATCCTGGCTCACCCACTGAATCAGAAGGTGATGGAGCTTTCTGTTGTTAAAATGTGAACATATTTTGGGGGGACAGCCAGTAGATAAATTTAAAACCATGGAAATGGGTGAGGTTAGAAGAAAGGGAGTAGAGGGAAGAAAATGGGGTAAAAGCCTCAAGGAGGTGGGAATCTGTTGGGTGGGAATTAGATTAGAATTTGAGAGCATTTCAGTGTGCTGAAAAGCAAGTTGTTATCCATATTAGATCATCGAAATGATACTTTATTCAATCACCCATTATCACTAAGTGAAGCTGACAGAGCATGTTCCTCATGAAGTATGTCTTAGGAATTGCCTCTGCTCGTTCACCTCTAAGAGTCTTTTAACCATGAGCATCTAACATTTTTTGAGCCATGAGAAATTGGGCACAAATTAAATCTCAAGGAATAGTGAAATATAGAAATAACAGGAATAAATCACATATTTGATCTAAAAATCCAGCTTATTTAAAAAATATATATATGTATTTATTGATTTCTGAGAGGAAGGGAGAGAGAAACATCAATGATGAGAGAGAATAATTGATTGGCTTCCCTCTTACATGCCTCCCCCACTGGAGGTTGAGCCTGCACCCTAGGCGTGTTCCCTGTCCAGGAATCAAACCATGACTTTCTGGTTCATAGGTCGATACTCAACCACTGAGCCATGCTGGCTGGGCAAACCAGCTTTTTTTTTTTTTTTTAAGCAAGCTTATTCTTTAGTCTTTTTCATAAAATATTTTTTGAAAAGTGAGTTACCCATTAAAGTTTTGTTCTGTAAAAGTGGGAGAAGATTGTGTGTGTGTATGTGTGGTGTGTGTGTGTGTGTGTGTGTGTGTTTCACTAGGTTTTCGAGAGCAGCAGTCACCAACCAGTGGTCCACGAGGTCTGAAAGGTTGGCGACCGCTGCTGTTTAGAGGACAGGCAATCCTGCCTCCCTTGGAGAGGCACAAATGGTCCCTGCCGGCTCCCTGTCACTGTCGGGGAGTTGTCCTCTCAGCCACAGTGTGGACTGCACAGCCTAGGGGTGCCGTTCCCAGAGCAGTCATCATGGGTGGACATTTTCTGCAGATGTCAGGAAAGTGTTCTGAGTGTCATCTTCCCGTCACACAAATGCTTTGCAGCATCAGCAGTGGAGCTGCCCCACAGGCCTCTAACATGTGAGTCTCAGAAGTGATTTTCCTTCAGGGACAACCTTGGTCTCAGTGAAAGCGGGAACTCATAAACTTCTGTATTGGGTTTGGCATGTTCTGGGCGTGTGTAGGGGTGGGACTTGGCTCAAATCCCTGATCTGTGTACCCATACCTTCCTTGTGACTTCTTGGAATTTTTGGCCTTCTTCTTAAGGTCTCCCAAATCAGCTTTTCTGTCCAAGGGAGCTGCTCAGGTGGCCCCATACTAGCCAGTTCCTTATTCTTGTGCCTGTCCCCATTTTATATAAGGAAGCCCAGGTATTTAAGATTTTATAAGTTCAGAAATGTCATGGAAAGTCTTAGGAGTTACAATTCTACACTGTCACTATAACCATTTGGCACCACATTGGTTTCCTCACTTCTCTTGAGTCCACCTGTCTACCAAAGGTACATGTTCCTCTGACCTTTGACCCTCTGCTGTGGTTTCTAGACCAAGACTTTCCTGCACAAGTTCACTTGTATCAGGCCTATGTTGGCCAGTCTTCCTTGAAATTCTGGTGAATAAAAATGTTTTAAAAATAAATGTATTTTAAATTGTGTTTTAATTCATTTTGAATAGGTATAACATTCATACGGTTTCCCTCCTCAGTGACAATGTAATTCATTTCTTATGTATCCTTCCAGAGGTATTTTCTCTACAAGCAAATTAATTTATATTCATCTTCTCTCCTTTTTATATAATCAGGAGCTTACCATACACAGGGCTCTGAACTTAGCCTTTTTCACTTAACTTTACAATGAGGATTTTCTTCACCTCATTTCTGTGGGATGAAAGGGGAAGTCCTCACCAGGGAAAGCATCCATGCTGTGGGCAGACACCAGGGGTCGCTGGGGAGCACACTGTGCCTCAGGGCAGGGAAGGGAGGTGCAGGGACTCAGACCAAGAGGGCTGGGTTGGTTTCTCCACAGATTCCGAGGAGAGGAGAAGGTGGGATTCGGCTGGGATCTTAGAACTGGGAGACGTGCCTTTAGTGGCCTTCCTCCCATGGCCAGTGACAGAGGCCAGCAGAAGAAAGACCTCCGATCTTTCTTCTGCTGGAAAGGAGCAGGCCAGTTCTTCCTTTCAGGAGGTTCAGACTCATGCACTCTCATGTAAGCTCTGGGTTTTGACACTTTAAATATTTTAGGGTTTCAAATCCTCCATTTCCAGGCTTGGAAACATAAAGGGGTGAAGACATGAAGTATTTCTGGGACAAGTGGCTAGTGTAAACACGGGCACCAGGAGCTGCTTCTGGAATTTCCCACTTTTCTCCTGAGGGTCAGTAACCCAAAGAATCTCCAAAAAAATCAATTTCTTAGGCCCAGAATTGCTGGGCAGCTAGTTCCACAACTTCAAAGGATGTTAAACCTCTTAGGCCAGAACCACAGAGATGATCATTCCAGTAGAAGGAAGCAGCTTCCTTTGCTTCTTTCCTGCTGAGGAGCTCTGAGGCCCAGCCTGCCTTCTGTATGTGTGGGCATGCATGTGCCTGTGCGTGTGTGTGTGTGTATGCGTGCTTTGCAGAAGGGCTTTTCTGAGGTAAAGCGTCTGTGCAGATGTGCCTGTGTGGATGTGTGTGTGTGTGTGTGTGTGTGTGTGTGTATGTGTGCTTTGCAGAAGGGCTTTTCTGCGGTAAAGCGTCTGTGCAGATGTGCCTGTGCAGGTGTGCGTGTGCGTGTGTGTGTGCACGTGTGTGTGTGTGTGTGCTTTGCAGAAGGGCTTTTCTGCGGTAAAGCGTCTGTGCAGATGTGCCTGTGTGGATGTGTGTGTGTGTGTGTGTGTGTGTGTGTGCTTTGCAGAAGGGCTTTTCTGAGGTAAAGTGTCTGTGCAGATGTGCCTGTGTGGATGTGTGTGTGCACGTGTGTGTGCGTGTGTGGATGTGTATGTGTGCTTTGCAGAAGGGCTTTTCTGAGGTAAAGCGTCTGTGCAGATGTGCCTGTGTGGATGTGTGTGTGTGTGTGTGTGTGTGTGTGTGTGCTTTGCAGAAGGGCTTTTCTGCAGTAAAGCCTCTGTGCAGATGTGCCTGCGTGGATGTGTGTGTGTGTGTGTGTGTGTGTGTGTGTATACGTGCTTTGCAGAAGCGCTTTTCTGAGGTAAAGCGTCTGTGCAGATGTGCCTGTGCGTGTGTGTGTGTGTGTGGATGTGTGTGTGCACGCGTGCTTTGCAGAAGGGCTTTTCTGAGGTAAAGCGTCTGTGCAGATGTGCCTGTGTGTGTGTGTGTGTGTGTGTGTGTGTGTGTGTGTGTGGTGTGTATGCGTGCTTTGCAGAAGGGCTTTTCTGAGGTAAAGCGAAGTTCATGAGCCGAGACGGAGCTGAGCTGTCCAAATTGGTTTCAGCTGACAGCCTTTGTTAGTGGCGGCCGTACTCCTGCTATATGTCTTGTTATTTTTTTCATTTTCTCTCTGAATCCATTTCTTGAGCTTGGGGCCTCAAAAATAACAAGCTTTTAAATGACTGAGTATGCTCTCAGGCTCCACGGAGCCCAGCATCCCCCTTCTGTTCTGAGCGGGGCTCTGGGTCCTCGTTTTCCGAGTCCGATAGAACAGCGGGAGCCATGGGAGGAGAGAAATGACGGGCAAGAAAGGGGAGGTGAGAGAGTGTCAGAGACACAGAAAATGCTCAGCAAAGGTGGCAACTTTCTAGAGCATTCTTTAGCAGTCTTAAGATTGCCCTTCAGTTTGGATTGCTGAGCAAATGCCTTTTGGAACTGGATGCCTCTTAGGCCCTGGCTCACATCCCCTGAACCATGGCAGGGCACCTACAGGAAACTGTGGGCATGGGCTCAGATGTGGCCTCGCATGTCTGCCTCTAGACAGAACCAGAGTCGGCATGAAGCGCAGCCCAGGTGAACGGAAATAGCACAGACACTGGGAGAACCGCAAGTCCATGGTCACAGTGATCGTGGGGCCTTGGGGGTTTGTGGGGAAATACATGGATGGCAGTGGGAAACTGACCGACTCTGGGCGGGTCCTGCCAACTGCTGGCCTGCCCTTTGAGACCGGAACAAGAGGGGTGACCTGCAGCTAGCCAGGCAGATCATAGAACCACCTGGGCAGTGCTGAGGAGGGTGTAAGTGCTGAGGGAGGCAGGAATGCTAGAATGTTCTCTTTGCTCGAGAGAACCATAGATACTTCCTTAAGGCAAGAGTGGCTGTTGTTGGCGGTAGACATGCTGCTACTGAGCTGGCCTCCCTGGTACCAACGGGATGGTCACATCCCATCATGGCAGACACAGTAGATGGAACTAACCTAACTGGCAGGGGAAAGTCAACACTGGTTTATAATGATAGAGACCCTATGGCTTAAGACTTGACCTCAAGAAGGCTCTCCTCCTCCCATAGCCTCTCCTCCAGCCCAGAGCACCGACCAGCAGCCCCGGCTTGCACTCCGTCTCCCACTGAGTCCTGCTCCGTGGGAACACTCCTCCCCTGTGGGAAGCCCTGTGCACTCTCACGCCACTGCCTGGGTTCAGGGCCCATCCGTGCTTGTTCAGGTCCTCCCTCTCTCTAAACTTGTCACACTGGCCTTTCTCAACTCAAGGCTGCTCATGCCACTTCTCTGCATATACTTTCAGTGGCTTTCCACTGCCCTCAGAGCAAAGCTGGCCTTCCCTCTTCCTCTACCACCCCCTCGCTCCCCTGTCGGGGCATGCATGCCAGGAGGTGACTGACCTGTCCTTGCCCGCCCTCCTCTGTCTCTGCACTCCTGCTCTCCAGACCTGCCAGGCTTCTGCTGGCCCGTCTGTTCACCCTGATTCTCAGCCTCAATGCCTTTTCCATTTGGTCTTGTTTTTCTGGTTAACACTTGCTCCCTTTTCAAGTCTCAGCACTAGCAACCTCTCCGTGACACTTTCCTGAGGCTCCCAGAGAGAACCACTCCCTTTTTGGGCCCCCACTGTATCCAAGTCATCTCCCTGTCATAGTAAATCTGTTGTGTCCCAAGGTACCAGCTCCAGGTGCAAGTCCTCACAGTTCTTTTCCTGGTTCATAGCCGTGCCTTTTCACTGTGCCCTACAAGGTGGAAGGGGCCAGGGAGCACCCTGAGACCTCTTTTATAGGAACTCTGATGCCATTCACGAAGGCTCCACCCCTGGGACTTAAGCACCTCCCAAAGGCCCACCTCCTCATACCACCATCTCTGGGGGTCGGATTTTAACATGACTTTTGGGGGATCCATTCAGACCATAGCAAGTATTATAATCAAGTAGTGAGATCCCGTTCCTTTCCCTGGGCCTAGTCCAAACATCCCAAGGTAGCAAGCACTTTTGGCTTCAGAGAGAGAGAGCTGTGGCCTTTAAGGAGTGGGCATGCTGTACTCTGAGGGGGCTGCCCACACAGCCCCAGGACAAGGCAAGCATCGCACCATTTATCATAGAAATTGATTTTTCTCCAGCATGTATTACTAAGATATATCCATCTTACTTTGAACTTGGAATGTGCTGCAGCACAAAAATCACAATAAGCATTCAGCAGCAAGGTCAGCCAAAGGTATCGATGCTCAGAGACGTAAGCTGTTTCATTCTGATCTCAGCGAGAATCAGGAATGGCTTTGCAGTTTGCACAAAACTCCCTCCAGCCATTTCAGCCTTGTCTTGCGTTTCTTAAGAGCCAGAGTCAAGACCTACCCGCTCACAAACCTTTTATTGGCCGTTAGTCAGATTACAACACTTGTTGGAGGCCCTTAGAAATGTGGGTGGTAGTAGCATTCATTCCCTCCTTGCAGTATGTGCACACTCACTCGTACAGACCTGTTTTTGAGCCCGTGTTCACACACAGGTCTTCCCCCTGAGCTGAGCTTCCCAAGGGACTGTGTCTTACCAGCATTCACTGCTTTCCTCACCCTGAGCATAGTTTGCAGCTCACAGCTCATGGTCAGGGTACACTCACTGGGTGAGCGAATGAAGATTCGAAAAGCAGAGTTTGTAATCTAGGTGCTATTGAGATTTAATAATCCCATAAAAATTACAATGAGATTGCGTTTCTCAGACATCTGCATAGTGGCTTTTCCATTTATCTCCCATTTTCTTTTCATGTCCAGCCCTTGTATTAGACAATCTCCATTACATAAACCTGCTCAATCCGGCTTTGGACCCAGTCATAGCCCTTGATAAACATAGCTGTGGTTGGATAGAAGAAAATATGTTTATTTTAACTTGATATATAAAATCTAGAATGTAGTATCTTTGAGGTTGATCATGCTACCTATTTGGGACATCAGACTTCTCTGGATTATAAATGAGGGCAGCGACACATCTTGATAACGATCCTTTCTTTGTTATGTGGGTGTTGTGTCTGGAGGTGGGTGGGATCACCAGGGGGTTATTGGAAGTTACCGTGACTTTGGCCTCTAAAAAGTTGTGTGCTGCCCAGCCGGCGTGGCTCAGTGGTTGAGCATCGACCTATGAACCAAGAGGTCAGGGTTCAATTCTGGTCAAGGGCAAATGCCTGGGTTGTGAGCTCAATCCCCAGTGAGGGACATGCAGGAGGCAGCTGATCAATGATTCCCGCTCATCATTGATGTTTTTATTTCTCTCTCCCTCTCCCTTCTTCTCTGAAATCAATAAAAAATTTTGGAAAAAAATTGTGTGCCACCCCCTATCAATTTGAGTTAGAAAGTAGCTGGGGCATTGCTTGGTTCATATGGTGCGGGACACAATGAGGTTAAAATAACCTTCCAAGATCCTACTTACCAAAAGGTTCCTGATTTTCTTTACATTATCCTCTGACAGCATGGCTATCAGCAGAAGAGGTTCTCGTGGCTGAAAGCAAATCTGTGCCCCATCACAGCAGGCTTTATCGGTCTAGAGAAGGCACAGCATTTGATGTTCACCTGGAAAAGTAGTTTCCTATTGTTTAATCTGATGTTCCTCTGATTATTGAGAGCAATATTTGCAAACAACAGTGCTCCACTTTGCTATATTGAATAATTCAAGTTTATTATTAACCAGCTTGATAGAAACCAGACACTCAAACATTACACTGGTTAAAATCATATGAATTTTAAGACCCTGATAGGGCAAACTGTGGAACATTTTAAAAATTCTTGAGCAAAGTGTGTGTAAATGGAATGATAAATTTCCCCAACTGTTATGGAAATGCAGTGACTTGTATTAATAATCTGCCTGAATGCAGAATCCTGAATGAGCTCTGTGTTTTTATTTATATCATTCCTTGTATATTGGCAGCTTGTCCCAAATATCCATTAGGCAGCCTTAAACCTAGGGAACATGGACCTCATTTTTATCCACAACAAAGTCCTAGATGTGTTGAAAATGAGAGATTAGATGGAGAAAATGAGAGTTGAAAAGGAGAGGGAAGATGGAAGAGAGCTCTAAAGAAGACCTTTCAGCCGGGTACCTCTGGGTTTCTTCAAACTTGCTGTGGCTTCTCTTGACGTTTTGGAAAAACTCTCACTAAAACAGGCATTACTATGGACCCTGCTCTTCTGTGTGCTGCTGATTTAAAGGGCCAGGAGCAGCAGGAAAGCTGAGCAGAGTGCTTAATCAGAGGAGGGGAGCCAGGTAGCAAGAGATCTGGGTAACCAAGAGGCTATCTAAAGCCAAAAGCACTGGTTTCACTGGAAATGAAGGCCTGCTATTTGCAGTATATTCTCCGGAGCCCTGTGCCGTTACTGCCACACCCCACGGAGGAGGCCAGGGCTCTCAGAACAGTCAGTTCTGCAGGCTCTTACCTAGATCACAGCCCGCACCAGCCAGTTCCTCTGCAGGGGCTCTGAGGTGAGTTTAAAGGAGGAATCTTCCTGAGAGGCCTTTGCATTTTAATTGGGAACACTTTAAAAGAAATAGAATTCTTACTATAATTTTGTAAATATTATTTTGTAAGTATCCAAGTTTCAAGTATACGCCTTGAATTTTGATCAGACAGTGTCAAACCCAGATCAAGACTAACAGCACCTAGTGCCACATCTGGATCACCCTGTTATCAAAAGTCATGGCTTTTTCTGATTTCTATAACCACAGGTTAGTTTTCTGTGTGTTCAATGGCTTTGTAAGGCATATACTTTTAAAAAAATATGGTTTTGTTAGTTCAACATTATGACCATTAGGAGTTATCAATGTTGTTGCTAGTAGCAGTGTTTATTCTTTTTCATTGCTGAACAGTATTCCATTTAAAACCCTCTCAGTTTACCCATTCTATTATTGATGAACATTGGGGTGAGTATTCTTAAGCATGTTCTGTCCTTTACATATGAGCATTTCCTTTGGGAATATACCTAGGAGTGGAATTGCTGGGTCATAGAATGTGCATATGTTGCTGGCAGCAACCACTCTGGGCAGTTTTAGCACAAACAGGGCCCCAGGCCTCAGATATGGACAAGTTCCAAAGTAGTTCCACCAATTTACATTCCCACCAGCAGGACGAGTACCAGTAACTCCATACCTCACCAAAATGTGGTTCTGTCAAATTTTTAATATTTGTTTGTTTTAATTTAGCCATTCTGATGGGTGGGTGATGGCTTTAATTTGCATTTCCAGGTGACTGAGCATCTTTTCATAGATTATTGGCCATTTGGGTATGCTCTTCTGTGTAGTGCCTATTTAATTGAGAATAGATGTCTTTGGATGTTTATTCATCCACATATCACATGTGTACATTATAGACTGATACAAAAGCATAATTGGGATAATGTAGGGCATAATTTTGCTTTTCTTTCCAATGACCGGAGAGACTGGCTCCCATTTATCAAATATATGAGCCACCTGGACATCCTATCCACCATAGCCCTAAAAACGCCATACTGTGGGTACATGTCCTGCATGGATTATCTGTACACAAAGGCAATATACCCCTCCAGTGTTTTCAGAAACATTTGAGTATTTCTCCCATCACTGTATTTTCCTGGGTAGCGGAGTGTCTTTAATTTTAATGAGGTGACTCCTGATGGCAGGTCTGGGCGGGGTGGGGGGGCAAACAGCACTGCTATCCCCTGAGTCTCACTGGACTGAAGGAGCAAAGTGTCTATATGAGGAAGTTCGATGGCTAATCAGATGGTGTGGAAGATCGAGGTGCAGCCAGTTTGCCCAGCATAAGGCAATGCATCTGAGTTCAGCCTGTGGCCTGCACATAACCTCGTCTTGTGGGCTCTGGGATAAAAGTGAGCGTCGGATTCAATGCTTGTTTTGTCTCTGAAATGCCAGAGGGCCCTCCATTGGCTGGGTGGTATTCTGCTTGGGCTTTGGGGGCTTTGCAGACCGCACATTTCTGGCAGGACCTGACAGAGGTGGAAGTCCGGTGGAGTGGTGTCTCAGCCTGGTGCTGTTGGGGGCTCCATCCGGAATGGGTTCAGCCCCCTGCCTGTCCACTGGGTCAGCAGGGGAAAAAGACAGCCTGTTGAGGATGCAGAAATGTGCTAAGCTGGGAGGCTGTGGCCGAGGTCTCTCCTGTGGTGGACGGGACCTCCTTCCTCTTAGCCCCTGCTCCCCAGGCCAGTGAGAAGACACTGTCCTGTCTCGGCAGCGTGCAGCCAGGACCTAGAGGGGAGCTGAAGGGGGCTCTGTGCCCGGTGGAAACATCTCACGTGCTGGGCTCAAAGCGTCGGGCATCTGGAGGAGGGCTCTGCAGCTGCCACCTGTGTGCACACCCCGGGCTCTCGTGAGCAGGTGCAGCAGGTGTGGGGAAACGCACGATTCTAGAATTTCTAACACTCCCCAAGTGAGGCTAATGCTGCTGGGTCTGGGACTACAGGCCGAGCAGCGAGGGGCTGGAGCAGAGGGTCTCAATGTGTGGACCACCCAGCATGGCAGCACCCCCCGGGGGGCTTTCTCAAAAGGCAAACTCTTGGGCTGAACCCCGGATGTATTGCCACAGGAACTGTGGAGGTTACCCCCCTGCCCCGCGCACTCTGTGTTCTAACAAGCCCTGCAGGTGATTCTGATGTTTGAGAACCATGGGGTTAGGGCATAGGCCCACTTTTTAATCTGATGGCACCCATGTGCTAGTATGTTTTTTTCTGGAATAACAGAGGAGAAACGTTGAGAATAATCAAGTGTCTGTGTAACGGCCAAGTGTGATTGGAAAGTTCCTGAGTAGATCACATACAGCCCTTCCTGACACCAGCTGCCCACACCTGCCGCTCCCATTTGGCTAACAGCTGTGATGAAAGAGGAGGCAGAAAGACTTTTATTTTATTCCAAAAGAAGTTCATGTTCACTTCTTAAACCTCACAGGATAATGGATGTTGTACCCGAAGAAGTGAAGGTTCCTCTGTTCTGACTCCCCACATTTCCTGCAGGAAGTAACCACTGCTTTCAATTTGACATGGAACTTCATTTTAATTTTTTTAAATTTATTTTTTTAGAGAGAGAGGGAGAGAAAGAGGGAGATAGAAACATTAATGATGAGAATTATCTATCGACTGTCTCCGGCATGCCCCCTACGGGGGATCTAGCCCACAACCTGGGCATGTGCCCTGACCAGGAATCGAACCTGGGACCTCTTGGTTCCTGGACACTCAACCGCCAAGCCACACCAGTGGGCTGCACCATATTTTCGTTTTTGCACAAGTAAAGGATTATACACAGATACACTATAGGGAGTCCATTTTTAACTAAAAAAATGATCATGCCCTGCATATTGTTCTCCAATTTGTCCATCGCATCTCACCATCTCCCACGGGGATGCGGAAGTTTCTGAGAACCTCAGGGCCAAGGGGAGCCAGCTCTGTGATCACCCATGTTGGTGTGGAGGCGCCTGCCAGGGCTCTGCCCACGTGAGTTCCCAGTGGGGAGCAGGGCACGCAGGCTCCCTGCCTTGGCTGGGCCACACTCAGGCTGGTACACCAGCTCCCTCTGATGTTGCCCCGGAGAGGGGGAGTTAGCATGCCGTGTCTCCTGCCTGCTCTCCTGCCTCTGTCCTTCTTTCTACTCTCCGTTTGTTGGGAAGGACAAGGCTGTCTCCTTCCTGTTAATGGGAATGAGTCTGGGGTCATCCCGAGTGCATTTACCCTATGGAAGGAGCCTGGTGATCTGAATTGGCTTCCAGTAAAGGAAGGGCATCAGGTCCAGCTGGCAGCAACCTCCTGGGCAGTTTTAACACCAACAGGTGGAGTGCGTTTTGTTGGGTAGATGAGAGGAGGAGGCTCTAGGCTGAGCTTCCAGAGTGACTCCTGGAACAACTCTGCAGAATTAGCTCATTGAGGATGCTGGGGACTTCTGGGAACTGTCTCAGGCACAGGGCCCCCGGCCTCAGCCAGCATCCGAGCCAGCGCAGTGTGTGCACCGGGATCTACAAACCTCCTGTGGTGTCTGCTGGGTGGAGGCCAGGTAACGGGGAGCCTGAGATCTAAAGGGATTGGGAAAATGCCGTCCTGTTTTCCAGCCTCTTCTGTGTACCTGGGTAGGGGTGGGAGTGGGGGTGGGGAGTGGGGTGGGACTGTGGAATAGAGATGTGAGATGTACACACAGCACCCAAAGACTAAGTAGAACGAAGACAAAACTATGCTGTTTAATA
Organism: Lasiurus cinereus; assembly: GCA_011751065.1. Taxonomy (NCBI): domain Eukaryota; kingdom Metazoa; phylum Chordata; class Mammalia; order Chiroptera; family Vespertilionidae; genus Lasiurus; species Lasiurus cinereus. The sequence continues at coordinate 47,718,588 of JAAGEH010002531.1, read as the reverse complement.
TTCCCCCAGTAAGGCGGTGATTCCACAGCCTTCGTATTGAAATTCTCCCTAGAGCAGTCTGTGGTTCAGAAGTTTCACAGGCATTACTGGAAGTGATGCGTCCTTTACTTGTCCTCCGCAGAATGCTCAGTGCCACATCTCCAGGCCAGATCAAGGTACTCAGGGGACCTCAGAATTAAAAAGGAGAGTTGCCCGGACCTTGGGGTCTGTATGGCTTAGTGGGGACTTATAGGAGCCACCTAATGAGAACAATCACTGTTAAGCCACGACGCTGTACAGTTTTGCGGTTGCTCTACACACATCTTCTCATTCTTGCCTCATAGTAGCCTGACAAGTGGCGGTTATTTATCCCTCTGACAGACGAGCTGCCCGAATTTCAAAGGGGTCACAGCTGGCACATGGCAAGGCTGGAATTCGAACCCAGAACCTTATCTCACTGATTCCCCAAACTGCCCCAGCATCGGGACACAGGCACACCTTCAGGCTGATGGCATTTTTACAGATGGAAACCAGGGGTTAGAAATGGTGGGCTCTGGGTCAGACCGATTCTGCCTCCCAGTGTTTTGTAAGCACAGTGTTCCTGGAGCAGAGCCATGCCTGTGTGTTTATGGGTGGTCTTCACAGGCTTGGGCCACCACAGCCGCGCCTGGAAAGCAGGAAATGTTTACTCTCTGGCTTTGTACCTCGTGGGCCCTGATTTAAACAGTTCCAAGCAGATTCCTTTTCATTCCTTATCTTTCAAACAAGAGCACAACAAACCCAGTGCCTGAGGATTTAATATCTGGTGGTCCTCTCTGGGAGCCCTACCAGGTGCACTCAGTTATGGGAAGAGGCAAGTCCTCGGGGAGGAGCACATGGTCTTAAGGAAATGTGTGCTCGAGTCCTGGTCCCGCCACTTACTAGTTCTATGGACTTTGAGAAAGGGCTTAATCTGTCGGTTCTTATTTATTCATGCATTAATTCAAAACCATTCATCGAGTACCTACTGTGGGCCAGTTATTATTCTACACCTTAGGGACAAAGCAGTGAACTAAGCACAAAAATCCCTGATGCAGTCGGCAATCCACCAGGTGGAGGCAGACACTAAAAAAAGAATGAAAAACGTATAACACGAAGATGACAATCCGTGTCACGAAGGAAAATAAAACAAGAAAGAGGGCCAGGAAATTTCAGGGCAGGGAGAAAGGGCTGCAATTTTAAGTTGGGTGGACAGAGAGGCCCTCAGTGAGAAGGTTTGCTATTTGAGTAAAGAGCGGAAGGAGAAGGAGTAAAATCTCTAAGAAAGAAGAGTCCGGTGAGGTGAGAAGAAGAGCAGGGCCTGAGGCAGAAGTGTGTGGAGCATGAGGAATGAGTAGCAAGGAGGCCAGGGGGGGCTGGAGAAGGATGGACAAAGGGGAGCCTCAGGAGAGGAGGCCTGCATGATGCTGGGGGACCCTCCCATCCGAGGTCTAATGAGTTACTGTAAAGACGCTGGCTTTCACTTTTAATGCGATGGAAAGCTAGTGCAGAGCTTTTGAGGAGAGAAGAACATGATCTGATAAATGTTTTAAATCAGGGGATGGGGGACATTTGGCCCATGGGCCGTATAAGACCTGTGAAATAATTTGGTCTGGCCCTGCCAAGACATTAAGGGTTTTAATGAAATGTTTGACTAAATAATTTTAAGTTGATAATTTTGTATGGCCCTCAAATGACATTATAAATAACCAAATGGCCCTGGGCAGAGAACCGGTTCCCCATCCTGCTTTAAATGGTCCACTTGGGGTACTTGGTTGGGAAGAGACTGGAGGTGAGGAGGCTACCATAGTGATGCAGGTCAGAGACAACAGCGTTTTATTATTATTATTATTTTTTTTATTTAAAATTTTTTTTATTAATGTATTACATATCTTCCCATTGCCGCTCCCCACTCCCAAGCCTATCCTGATAACAGGGTTTTAGATCAGGGCGCGGGGGTGAGTTGGCGAGATGTGGTTTGACTCTGAAAATATTTTGAAGGTAAATCCAATAGGATTTCTTGACAGACTAGATGTGGGGCATGAGAAAAACCCAAGTTTATGCTCTATACACCTAGGAGGATGGGGTTGCCCATAGCTGAGATGAAGAGACAGCAGGTGGGGCAGGTGTGCACGAAAGAGTGGGGTTTGGTTTTTTGAATGTGCTGAGTTTGAGATGAACATTAGTCATGTGGGGAAGTAACGAGGCAATTGGGTAGATCCGTGGTCGGCAAACTGCAGCTCTCGAGCCACATGAGGCTCTTTAGCCCCTTGAGTGTGGCTCTTCCACAAAATACCACGGCCTGGGCGAGTCTATTTTGAAGAAGTGACGTTAGAAGAAGTTTAAGTTTAAAAAATTAGGCTCTCAAAAGAGATTTCAATTTGTACTGTTGATATTTGGCTCTGTTGACTAATGAGTTTGCTGACCACTGGGATAGATGAATGAAGTACTTGGGATCATGTTATGGAGAGGATGCTGTCCAGAGTGAGACCATAGCAGTGTGTGGCTGAGGCAGAGTGGGGTGTAAGATTGTAAGCCCCTGAAAAGACAGAATATTGACAAGATCATCCATGTGGATATTAAAATCACCAAGGATTTCCATAAGACTGCTATTGGAGAGAGTGGCAATGAGCCACAAGCAAACCTCTTAGAGGAATGAGGGGAGTAATGACTCGAATGGGGGCAGTAGATGACCAAACAGGTGGGGGAACGGTGTAATGACCTAAGGTACAAAGCCCAGAGGTGCAAGGTCAGGAAGAAGAAAGATCTAGAAATGGCAGCGAGGAGCAGTGGACAACAGCCCCACCTGCAGTCCAGGGCGTAAGGGTGTGAGGGCGAACATGGCCACCCGCCTGAAAGGGCTGCTGGAGAGGCCAGGCCCTCAAGATTCAGTGAGAGGTGAGGGCTATGGTCCTGGAGGAGGCCGGCTCGCAGGGATTTGGCTGAGGCTGGTGGTGTGATCTGGCAGGTGCAGTGGAGGAGTTCAGGAGTTAGGGTGGGTGATGGTAGGAAATGGGGGATCAGAAAAGGGAATGGACAGATGCGTCGGAGGCCTTGTGGTGATGTTGTGGGAGAGATAAAGAACCTAGTGGTCACCAGGCCAAGGGTGGTTTCCAGGAGTGAGGAATGGGAGGAAGAGGGCCAGGTCTGGTCTAGGCATGCTGAAGCTGAAGGGAGAAAGGTCTTCTTTGGGGTATAGAGCTCTCTCTCAGAGCCTGGAGACAGGGGGCTCCCTCTGCTCTCCTGCTCTCAGAGACATGGAGGCTACAGCAAGGAACAGAAGGGACTCATCTAGCCTGGGAACAGGAGCCTGCTGAGATGTCCTTCCTGGGCTTGGAGGGTGGCCTGGAAGGCAGCAGCTCATGGCAGTTCACAGCTCCTCTTCAGTCTTAGCAGCTTGATTTGCAAAAACTTTGCAACCAACTTGCAGTCCTTCTTGCTGTCTGTTCAAAGTTTGGATGCTGAATGGCTGACCTGACAGAATCTGGTGGCACAAACGTGTTTCCTGGGAGCTACCTTTCTGGACTGTGGAGCAAAGATGGGGGAGTTCGGAGAGATAAGAGAGTGATTGTGAGTTGGACAGACCTTGCTGAAGTGTCTAATTCACTGAACTTAAGATTCTCATCCATTGCCCAGCTGGGGTGCTCAGTGGTTGAGCATCAACCTATGAACCAGGAGGTCATGGTTTGATTCCCAGTCAGAGCACATGCTCAGATTGGGAGCTCGATCCCCAGTGTACGGTGTACAGGAGGCAGCTGGTTAATGATTCTCTCTCATCATTGATGTTTCTGTCTCTCTCTCCCTCTCCTTTGCTATCTCTGAAATCAATAAAAAAAAAAACACACCCACATATTTAAATCTTAAAAACAAGATTCCCATCCATACAATGTAGAGCAATAATAATATTTGCCTCATTCAGCTGAAGTGTAGATTAAGAGATCACATAGAGGCAAACATTTAGCATAGTATCCAGTGGGCACTTCATACACATTAGCATTGTTTTTAGGTTCAAGGCATGGAGTAATTTGTCACTGAGCTGAGGCTCCTCTATGTGTGAGTCACTCAGCTAGTGAAGAAGCTGGGAGAGGCACAGATCCTGGACAGGCTGGGGGCACAGGGGTCTGCCAGGCACCTACCAGGACTGTTGTTCTTTACTGGATCTGAAAGGGCATTGCACTTCTATTTGTGTTGTATTGGGGAATGCTATCCTATAAAGACTTGCTTGAAATGGGGACCCCTGATGGTCTGGGGACTCATGCTCAGCCAATGCCCAGGGTCTCCATTGGCCGTTTGGTGCTGCCTGCTATGGTAGCCCCTTTCATCTCCCTGACCTTCTCCACTGACCTTGCTTTTGTCTGGTTACCCACTCAGTTTCTATTAGGACAGATCTTGAATGCGAGCAGCCATGCATTGACTCCTTGGATAAGAATTTTAGTTCTTTTATTTTGAATTTATTGGCTTATGTATCTGTCTGAGCACTTGCGGATAAATGCGGGCATGATGCAAAGGTGTGCCCGCTATTGCATGCTTTAAAGAGATCATAACTGTATTATTGATAAGAAAATGAGGTGTGTGCTGGAATAATTCTGGTTCGTACTGAGAGATCCTGAGGACACTGTGTACATTACTGAGTCTGTAATGTATTATTGAAGAGGAGACTATTGTAATTCAGATCACACTAAATTGCAGCGACTGCAAGGTCCCCAAGACCCCTCCCACAATCTCCTCTGCACAGTTCCGGTAGCAGAGAGTGCTAAACTGTGGGTGGCAACGGCTGAGTTTCCTGATTTCTTGCTTTATTGCTGTGAAACTTGCTGTAAAACATGAGCACAATTTGGGGGGAATAAACCGCCAGGGAGCTGAGGAGCAAAAGCCCCAAGGCAGTTTTGACATGAGTCATAAATAACACACAGTTTTGTCTTGGGAAATATATGACTTTAGAAATTCTTTGGGTACGTTACTGATGATATTATTTGATCAGTTTCTTCCAGTTTTTCCTATCAGATGTTGAAAAGAGTAGATAAGTGACTATAGACAGGTGTTTTAAAATAGATTATTTAAAAAATATTGGAATTTTTATGCCTACGCTTTAGTGACAGACCAGGTTTCTGAAGCCAGGTGACAGTTCCTTATTACAGTATTATGAATCACAACCGATGAGCCGACCATTAAAACTCTTATCAGGATTCATGTTCAATTACTATTGCTCTTGAAAGGGGCATGGAATATATTGGTTTGTCCTCTTTAGGATATCATGGTGTTTTGTCCCTTTACTCACTCTTAAAGGATTTTATGGCAAGATACATACCGTATTACTGTAAGTAAATTTTAAAGATACATTGTGAAATATTGCATGGTTACCATGAAATGAAGTACACTGATTCAATTCACCAGATTCTTAGAATAGGAAAATTTAAGAAGTTATCGTAAGTTATCAGCTTGAGTTGCAAAGAGCCATCTTTTCATGGTGAAGAGCAGTCCATTAGGGTAAACATGACAGAAGCATTGAATTTTGTGTAGGGGAAAGATTGCATTATCACAGACCATAAAATGTAGAGTCTCCATTTAACTCGACACTGAAAAATAAAGAGGGAGCCTGCTTTATTCCCTGCCCTCTTGCCCTGTGTTGGATCCCATTCTTCAAACATGCTGGGTCATGGCCATTCAGACAGCTCCTGGGCCCCAGTGGGGTGACCTACTAAGCAGCTTTCTCACGAGCTGTGGAAAGAAAACAGACAGTATTTATAAATGTATCTCTGGCGCAGGATCCAACCGGAATTGGGATGCTCATTCATGGGTGGGCCAGGCCAGTTTTCCTATGGGCTTATCAAAGCTGGTGCCAGTGTGAAGCCTAACGCTACAGTAATCTTAGAGGTTCAGCCACCATTTGGCTCCACACAGAGATCTGTCTACCCCTAAGAAGACAGTATAAATTCCAAGTCTAATTCAGAGTTCCTGTCCCAAGCAAACAGCTTCCATTTATGTGAGACTTGATATTCCTTCTTCAAAACCAGGCTATTATAATCCCCATGGATTAGTTAGGATATACACTGAGAACTTAAAGCAATTGTGTTCATTTCCTCCATTGGACTCTCACCTCCATGCCTTTGCACAGGCTCCTCCCTCTGCTTCAATCACCCCTCTCACTAGTCTTTCTCCTGATTCATTTCTCTTCTTCCTCTTCTTCCTCCTCTTCCTCCTCCTCCTCCTCCTCCTCCTCCTCCTTCTACTGAATAAATCTTTATTGTTCAGATTATTACAATTGTTCCTCTTCCCCCCCCCATAGCTCCCCTCCACCCGGTTCCCACCTTACCCTCTGCCCTTACCGCCTGCCCCCCATGTCCTCATCCATATGGGTACGATTTTTTCTAGTCTCTTCCTATACCCCCACAGCCCTTTCCCCTTGAGAATTGTCAGTCCACTCCCTTTCTATGTCCCTGATTCTATTATATTCACCAGTTTATTCTGTTCATCAGATTTTCAATTCACTTGATTTTTAGATTTACTTGATAGATATGTATTTGTTGTTCATAATTTTTATCTTTACTTTTTTTCTTCTTCTTTCTCTTCTTAAAGAAAACCTTTCAGCAGTTCATATAATACTGGTTTGGTGGTGATGAACTCCTTTAGCTTTTTCTTATCTGTGAAGCTCTTTATCTGCCCTTCAATTCTGAATGATAGCTTTGCTGGTAGAGTAATCTTGGTTGTAAGTTCTTGCTATTCTTGTTGAATATTTTTTGCCACTACTGTCTAGCCTGCATAGTTTCTGTTGAGAAATCAGCTGATAATCATATGAGTGTTCCCTTGTAGGTAACTAACTGTTTTTCTCTTGCTGCTTTTTAAGATTCTCTCTGTCTTTTGTTCTTAGCATTTTAATTATGATGCGTCTTGGTGTGGTCCTCTTTGGATTCTTTTTGTTTGGAGTTCTCTGCACTTCCTGGACTTGTAATTCTATTTCTTTCATCAGGTGGGGGAAATTTTCAGTCATTATTTCTTCAAATAGGTTTTCAATATCTTGCTCTCTCTCTTCTTTTGGCACCCTTATAATTTGGATGTTGGTACACTTGAGATTGTCCCAGAAGCTCCTTACATTTCATATTTTTGGATTCTTTTTTCTTTTTGCTTTTCTGGTTGGGTGTTTTTGCTTCTTTGTATTTCAAATCTTTGACTGGATTCTTGTTATCCTCTAGTCTGCTGTTGGATCTCTGTATATTATTTTTTATTTCAGTCAGTGTATGCTTAATTTCTAGTTGGTCCATTTTCATATCCTTGAGGGTCTCACTAAATTTATCAGTCTTTTCTAGAAAATTCTTTAAAAAAAAACCTTATAACCATGTTTTTGAACTCTATATCCAGCCGTTTGCTTTCCTCCATTTCTTTCAGTTGTGACCTGTTTTCTTGGTCTCCACATTTTGACTGCTTCCCTGAGTTGCTTTGTGTGCTAGGTGTCCAAAGGGCCTAGTGGCTCAGCCTTCCCTGTCACCTGAAGTGGATACTCTTCGTGCATCCCTTTGTGGGCTATGTGCACAGTCTTGTTGTAGTCAAGCCTTGATTGTTCTTGGTATCACTGGGAGGAATTGATATCCCGGCCAATTGGCTGTGAGGATCAGCTGTGTCTACAATGGGAGAACTTCTGTGCTGGAGACACCCTTATGAGACAAGACTTGCTTCAGTGGGGCTTTGGTGCTCACAGAGTCTGCCCCCTGAATATGTCCCTTATGGATCTGAGTAGTTGTAATCTGGATGATTCCACTATGACCCCTGGGTACACTGGCTCATGGATCTCCAAGAAGGTGCTAATTTAGTCTCTGCCTGAGGCCACCCAGCAGGAGCTACACAGAGATATTCAGATTCCTCTTCTTTGTTTGGGGTTTGGAGGTAAAGCAATGCAAGCTGCTTTGGGGCCTTGGGCCTTCTTTTGGATGTTCTGGGTCACACTGACTCAGCTACAATTTGTTAGGTAAGTTTAGAATTTAAAGGACCAGACCATTCATATGCAAAAGCCTCTGCATTCAGGTTGGATGGGGCGGAGTCTCAGTGCAGAGCAAATAGTAATGGCTTCCCATGAGCTCTGCTTAAGAGGCCTCTGAGCATCAGTGTCCCTTGGTAATCACTGCAAGCTCCTCTGAGAGAAAGCCACCCTGGAGTTTCACCCACTGCCGGACAGTCCAGTTTCTTCCCGAATGAATCTGGGTCCCCAGAGTCTCACCTGGAACTGGAGTTCAGAGCAGTTGGGAGCTTTTGTCTCTCTCCCAATTGAGAAAGCCAGGTGTACTCAGTTGCCAGCTTTCTCTGCGCGCACATGCCCCTCCATACCTCTGCACTTTACTTTTGCAGCTCCTGTGAGTCTCAGTGTGCTTTTCTCTTTCCTTCTATTTGTAGAATTTCCACTCAGCCAGCCTTCCTTTGGTTCTGGATGATGTCTGTTTTGTCTTTTAGTTATAGTTTTGAAATTGTTGTGTGAGGCAGCAGTTCAGGTGTTTACCTATGTCGCCATCTTGGTTTCTCCTCTCCTGGTTCATTTCTGCTTGTCTTTAGGACTCAGAATAGAGGTAGCATCCCCCAGGAGCCTCACTTAGATGTTCTTCTAGACCCTGTGCTTCTGCTAGTGCTGCCTTTCCTGATCTCCACTGGAACTTTGGCTTGTAGAACTGCCTCTACCAACTAGGTTATAAATGATCTTTTCAGTAATTTAAAAATTATTTCTTTTTTTCCATTTAAATACTTAATTCATATTGATTTTGTTCTGGTGTGAGGCAGGGCTCTAACTTTATTGTCCTAACATTTACAGAAGAATCCTTCCCTGAACATTTTCCTTACCAATGCTGAGAAGATCAATCACTAAATTTTTATTGAGGGATTACTATGTACCACCTGCAGTGATTGATGTTAGGGAAGAGAAATGAATAAGATACTGCTTCTGACCTCAAGAACCTTGAATTCTGTTGTAAAAGACCTAAATACTACCAATCATTAAATAATAGGAAATAGCCATTTTTATAGGTCAAGAATGGTCAAATATTGACAATTTCATATAGTTTAATCCAATCCAATCCAAAATAAACACAATGTGTTAACTTGTATTTCTTTGAAAATGGAGCCCAAGACAAGCACATGCATAGAGGTACTTTATTTGGAAATGATTCCAGGGAGCAGTAGTAAAGAGATACTGGGGGAGTAAAGCAAGGAGGGAGAGAAAAACAATATGGGAAGATGGTTTGGAGTTGGCCACTGCTCAAGCCATTGGTGCTCCGTTTGTTGGAACTTCTGAGGAGCTTTTTGACAAAAGGGGGAATTTCATCCATGAATGGCCCCAGAGGTGTTTCTTCCTGTTGGCCCAAGCATATGTCCACTGGGTGCCCGTGGCTGTTCCAATCTATATTCAAAGAAGGGCTGGGCCAGCAAGTGAGAGGCAGGTAGGATAGGGGCCACAGATCATACCTGCATGAGGCTGGTTGATGTGAGCTGGGACTAGTTGCATCAGCGGCTGGAGTAAGACAGGGCACTGAGAGGATGTGTTGGATGCTAACATCGTTAGGTTTAAGGAGGAATGGTTAATTCTGTGGAAGCTTGGCTGGGAAGGAATAGGGGTAGTGACTAGGGAAACAGAAAAAGGGAGGATTGAATTGAGTCTCAAGAACTCCTTGGTCGCCTCTAGGTGGAAGGTTACTGGGAGTGGGTCTTCCAGGCAGAGAGAGCAGCCTAGGCACAAAAGGCAGGAGAGAACATAGCACATTTGGGAAACTTGAAGTATGTAGATTGGTATGTGGGAGGTGGGTTGTGGCTGGAGAGAGAGAGACAGAAGGTATATCTCTAGAACATTGTTATATAGAAAACTAGGTCTATCATTCAGCACTACTCTAGATGTCCACACAAAAGAGAAAGGGTTAGATCATAAATTAGGGCCATCATCATCTTCCTATGATACTATCTCACTCACATTAGTGTCCTGTTAGAAACCTTTAGGGACTCACCAGTGTTTTATAGTAAGTTTTCAATTATTTGCCTAGAATTTAAGACTCAATGGTTGCACCCATGCCCTAAATAAACTCACTGTTCAGTCAACCTATTTTGTATGGGTCTTAGAATATTTCATTACAATAATTAGTATCACTGGTTGTGTAGTATGCACTGTTCTAAGCACTTAATACTATGTTCTTTCTAGTTCTCATGAGAACATAGCATGATTGGCTATATTATCATTCTTACATATATGAAAATTTAGGTTCAGTAATGTTATGTAGCTCTCCTAACTTCGCACAGCTAGTAAATAGCAGAAATAGGATTTGAACCTGTTTAGCCTACGTTATTCGCCCACCACACCATACTATCCCTGTCAATATGAGCATTTCAGCTTCTGCTGGTTTTGCACAGATTGCTATTCCTCCAGTGGTATGGTGGTATATGTTTAACCACTGGTTTTCTCTATGTAGCTCTGACATGAATGTTGGCTGATATTTTTATTTACATTAATCAACATGTCAGAATTTTGCTGTTTATTGATGACATGAGGGACTTCTTTGCTGAATCAACAATAATTTTTTAAGTGCTGGAAGAGATGTCTTTAATTGTTTGGTGTCATTCAGAATGTAATAACTACCAACATGATATAATTCAGTATTCAATCTGCATCATTAAAATTTTTCCTATTTTTTTCTTAAGTTTAAGCAACCAACTAAACAACAAATCCACCCTTGAAATTTCTGTTGTGTAAGTGCTTCTAGCATGAGTTAGGAAGAGATGTGCAGCAGCACATGATATTATGTAATATTTCCATCATACAGATGCAATAGATGTAAACAACCTCAAGGGCATAGACAACAGTGATATGCAGTAAAATGGTACGAAGTGATTAGTCCTAAGTATTTACTTATATGAGTATACATATTAAATGATATATTATATGAATAAATTAATTTATAAATAAAATATAAGCCACTTAATTGTAAGCTTTTATAATATAACTAGAGGCCCGGTGCACGAAATTCACTCACTCAGGCAGGGTGGGGGGGGTCCCCTCAGCCCAGCCTGCACCCTCTCACAGTCTGGGATCCCTCAGGGGATGTCTGACTGATGGCATGGTGGAGGGAGCAAGCCTAAGCCACCGGTTAGATACCCTTAGCGCTGCTGCAGAGATGGGAGAGCCTCCTGCCACCACCGCTGCACTTGCCAGCTATGAGCCCAGCTTCTGGCTGAGTGGTGCTCTCCCTGTGGGAGTACACTGACCATCAGGGGGCAGCTCCTGCATTGAGCGTCTGCCCCTTGGTGGTTAGTGTGTATCATAGCAACCTGTTATTTGGCTGTTGGGCTGAAATCGGCTTTGACATCTGCCAAGGGATGGATCCTGGATTTCGAGAGGGTGCAGGCCAAGCTGAGGGACCCCACCAGTGCACAATTGGGGCCAGGGCAGGATGTGGGAGGTTGGCCAGCTGGGGAGCGACTATGGGAGGGCTCCAGGGCATGTCTGGCTCATCTTGCTCAGTTCTCATCTGCTGAACCCCAGCAGCAAGCTAACTTAGCAGTTGGAGAATCTGTTCCCTGGTGGTCAGTGCACATCATAGCGACTGGTCGACCAGTCAACTGTCTGCCCTCTGGTGATCAGTGCACATAATAGCGAGCGGTTGAGCAGCCTTAGCATAACATTAGCATATTATGCTTTGATTGGTTGAACTGCTGACCGGACACTTAGCACATTAAGCTTTTATTATACAGGATTTTTACTAATGGTTGCATTTATTTTTTACTTTTAAAAAATATTTTTGTTAATCCTCACCCAAAGATATTTTTCCATTAATTTTTAGGGAAAGTAGAAGAGAGAGGGAAAGACAGAGAGAAACACATAAATTGGTTGCCTCCTGCACAAACCCCAACCAGGTCTACAGGCTGATGCTATATCCACTGAGCCAAGCTAGCTAGGGCATTTAACAACTGGCTGGCAATATTTCTGAAAAATGTAACTAGCAGCTCCAACGAGACAGTGTGAGCTGGCTCCTGCACACACCTCTGCTTTTTCTCTCTCCTCTGATCCAAATTCAACCCAATCTTTGAGGTTCAGTCAAAATTCAACTTGCTACAAAACCTTCCATGTACACTACCAGAACTTCTTTTCCAAAAATTCTTCAATCTCTTAAATTGATACCAGTCCTTGACACCTATTATAATATTGTTCAGTTCTGCCTTTTGTTTTTAGTTAATCTCTTTCACCAATAATATGGTCAATTCTGTGAAGGTAGGGAGCTTGCTTAGCAGCCTTTGTATTTTCTGACAATACTTAGCATCATCCTTACACCTGAGGTACTTGACCTTCTGCTGTGATTTAGTTGCTTTTTTGGATAAATTACCCATATGTAGTTGTACAAGCTCCATTTGTTCCTATCTCATAAAGATGAGCACAAAAATACAAATCAGGTTCCAGGTTAATGGGAGTTCATTGTGTTTGCATAGCTCATACTCCACTGACTTTGGGGGTTGCAAACCCACTCAGTGTGACCTTGGCATGCACTGCTCACATCTCCAGACTCAATTTCTTTGAAAAGATCATCCTTTGGCCCTCAGAGACCTACCAGCCCACATCCGCGCATCATTACTGCATGGCATTTCTTGCCTCCCCTGAGTCACCTCTTCCTTTTCGTATGCGGGAGTTGTGTCTACCTGTTGAATTTTGCATGAAAACCCAATGGACAGAAGCCCTGTGCTGAATTCTATATTTTGTTCCTTGCTGAGCTTCCATGAATATAAAACACCAGCACAAAGGGGAGAGTCAGCAGGTAGAGATCAACACTATCCATATTTAATGGAAAGGGAGTCTGAGTTCATAGATGGGAAAACCATGTTAGAAGGTCAAGTTCAATAACTTGCCCATCTTGCTGAGTGAGCTTCTAGCAAAAAAGAAATAAATATGGCAAATCTTCATGGGTTGTGTTTTAAAGTAGTACCATCATTTTAATTCCTAAGGGGGAAAAAGCAAAGAAGTAAGGGATTTAATAGCAGTAGATAATAAGGAAATTTCCCTTACCTACAAGAGCAGGGACAGGGACCACATCCTTCACAAGAATCTGAGCTCTCCTTCGAATTAAGTTTTGGGTTTCTTGGATATATTCCCAAAAGAGGAATTGCTGGATCATAAGGCATTCCATTTTTTTTTGAGGTAAATCCATACTGCTTTCCTCAGTGGCTGCACCAGTCTGCATTCCCACCAACAGTGCATGAAGGTTCGCTTTTCTCTACATCCTCGCCAACACTTGTTGCTTGTTTATTTATTGATAGTAGCCTTTCTGACAGGTGATATCTCATTGTGATTTTAATTTGCATATCTCTGATGGTTAGTGATATTGAGCATCTTTTCATATGTCTATTGGCCCTCTGTATGTTCTCTGTGGAGAAGAGTCTATTCTTGCAGCATTATTTACAATAGCCAAGATTTGGAAGCAGCCCAAGTGCCCATCAGTAGATGAATGGATAAAAAAGCTGTGGTATCTTTGCTACTCAGCCATAAAAAAGAAGAAAATCTTACTTTTTGGGACAGCAAGGGTGAACCTGGAGAATATTATGCTAAGTGAAATAAACCAGAGGCAGATAAGTATCAGATGATTTTACTTATATGTGGGATCTAATGAACAAAATAAACAAAATAGAAACAGACTCATAGACATAGAGAACAGGCTGGTAGCTGTCAGGGGAGTTAGGTAAAAAAGGTGAAGGGATTAAGCAAAAACAAAACAAAAGTCATAGACACAGATAACAGTATGGTGATTACTAGATGGAAAGGGGGTTGGGGGAGGTAGGAGAGGATAAGGGGAGTAAATGGTGACGGAAGGAGATTTGACGTAGGGGGTTGGGCACACAATACAATATACAGATGATGTATTATAGAATTGTACACCTGAAACCTATATGACTTTATTAACCGATGTCACCCAATAAGTTTAATTTAAAATATCTGAGCTCCCTGTAACTGGGCTGCTACAGATCCCCGTCATTCTTTCTTGGTGAGAGGAAGACACTGAAATGCTCACAGTGTCTACCCTCTGCCAGAAAGTTAAGGGTTACAAGGGAGAGAGGCCCGAAGCCAGAGGCCCAGTGGTCTCCTTACCTATCACTGGGTGTGTGGCCCCTTCTCTGCAACCCACAGGTGCACTTAGCAAGGCTCTCCCAGTGATGGCATGGCCCAGCACAGTTTCTTCCCTGGTCCCAGTGGTTGCTGAAATCTTCCTGAGGAAACGCCTCCAGCAGCAACATAATCAGTAGCAATAGCCTCAGTACAGCACCAGCGGCTCTCTATTGTTTGCAGAATCCTTGCTGGGGATCCTGGGATCACTGCTGTGTCTCCAGGCTTTTCCAATAGGGGCCAGATCTCTGGAGCTGGGCAGCCATCGCCACTCCCTCAGTACTGGATACACAAATAAGTGCACGGGTGGAACAACTATATCAGCAAATTAAACATGGAGTCCCACCATCACTCCCTGTTTCTAGTCACACACACTTCCTTTGCATTGGACTTAGCAGCACCAGAAAGACATAGCAAGTTCCCAACATGCACTCAGTGTGGCTATGGGTTGCATTCTTGTTCTCACAGCTGCTTGCTCTTTTAAATAGTGGTTCATTGTACTCATTCATCCATTCAACCACTGCCCAATATTTATTGAGCACCTACTATATGCCAGGCATCATGGCATGGAGGACAGGTTCTTGTAGTCCAACAATAAGAACAACAACAACAACAACAACAACAACAACAACAACAGAAAATACTTACGGAATGCTTAGTGTGTGCCACGCCTCAGTACCATGAGGTAAAGACTTCTATTCTTCCCCACTTTACAGGTGAGAAAACCAAGGCACAGAGAGGTTTAGCTGCCCATGTTTGTACAGCTAGACCAGTGAACAGATAACTGCGGCTTCATTAGTGGCAGGTGATGCAGAGAAGCCCCAAGGGCAAAGGTCAGGTGTGGTTAAATTTCCAGAGGTCTTGAGATTTAAAAACAAAAAAATTATTGCTTTCAAGTAAAACTAACAAGAAGACAGAAACAATAAAATGAAGAAATGTTCATTTGAAATAGAAAATATATTCAGTGTTAGGGTTAGTGTGCCCTTTCCATGAGACTTCAGTGCTTCAGGCAGAACTTACCCTTGTTTCTGGAGAAATGGTCTTTGCAGGAATGGAGTAGGAAGGGTGTAATTGGTGATTGCTAAAGAACTCTCAGGGAACCTGAGAAGTGACCAGATGCATGGAGCCCGTGTCATCACATGTGGAAGGAGGTGAGGCCCTGCAGACACAGCAGGGCGAGACGTGAGGCAGCTGGGCCACGTGACCCAGTGCTAACAGGGAATTGTACCTCCCACCATTGCACTAACTCTGGCAGTCAATGTGAAGCGGGGCCAGGTCTTTTTACACTGATTTTTAGAACTGAGAGGGTTTTTTTTTTTAATCTTTTTTTTAAATTAATTTTTATTAATTTTTTATACATATCTCCCCATTGCCCCCCCTCCCTCCCAGGCGTACCCCGACCCCCCAGTGTCTGTGATCATTGGTTATGTTTATAAGCATGCATACAAGTCCTTTGATTGATCACTTATTTACCTCACCTAACTTTAATCTTTCTGCTATAATTTCACAGTCTGTTTGATGCTTTATGATTTTTGTCCTCCTGAGAATTATCAGTCTACTCCCTTTCTGTGCTCCTGATTCTATTATATTCACCAGTTTATTCTGTTGATCCGATTTTTAATTCACTTAATTTTTAGATTCACTTGTTGACAGATGTGTATTTGTTGTTCATAATTTTTTGTCTTTTACCTTTTTCTTCTTCCTCTTCTAAAAGGGTACCTTTCAGCATTTCATATAATACTGGTTTGGAGTTGATGAACTCCTTTAGCTTTTTCTTCTCTGTGAAGGTCTTTATCTGCCCTTCAATTCTGAATGATAGCTTTGCTGGATAGATTATTCTTGGTTGTAGGTTCTTGTTGTTCATCACGTTGAATATTTCTTGCCACTCCCGTCTGGCCTGCATCGTTTCTGTTGAGAAATCAGCTGACAGTCGTATGGGTGCTCCCTTGTAGGTAATAAACTGTTTTTCTCTTGCTGCTTTTAATATTCTCTCTTTCTCTTTTGCTCTTGGCATTTTAATTATGATGTGTCTTGGTGTAGTCCTCTTTGGGTTCCTTTTCTTTGGGGTTCTGTGTGCTTCCTGGACTTGTAAGTCTATTTCTTTTACCAGATGTGGGAAGTTTTCAGTCATTATTTCTTTAAACAGGTTTTCAGTATCTTGCTCTCTCTCTTCTTCTGGCACCCCCACAATTCTGATGTTGGTACGCTTGAAGCTGTCCCAGAGGCTCCTTACATTATCTTCACATTTTTGGATTCTTTTCTCTTCTTGCTTTTCCAGTTGAATGTTTTCTGCTTCTTTATATTTCAAATTTTTGACTTGATCCTTGCCTTTCTCTAGTCTGCTGTTAGTACTCTGCATAATAGTTTTCATTTCAGTCAGTGTCTTTATCATCTTCTCTTGGGTCTCACTAAATTTATCCATCTTTTCTAGCATATTCTTGCAAAACCTTATAAGCGTGGTTTTGAACTCTATATCCAGTCGTTTTTTTTCCTCCATTTCTTTTGCTTGTAATCCCTTCCCTTGTCTCGGCATTTTCACTGTGCCGGGGAAACTTCTGTGCTGGATTCAGCCGCAGAAGCCTCTGCTGAGCTTGGGAGGGCGGAGTCTCAGGGCTTAAGGGACCGCCTTGCCTTCCAGTCGGCCCCGCCCTCCACGGCCCCTGAGTCTCACGTGACTGGGTAATGGCTGGAGCGGTCCTTGTGCGCGCGCGCACCCGCAGCGCCTCCAACCGCTGCCTTTCCGGCTCCCCTGCGAACCAGGACCACACGAGTCTAGGTCCCCAGGGTTTCGCCCAAAACAGGGGCTGAGTGGAGTCAGAAGTGGCACAGTTGGGAGGGTCTGTCTCCCGCCCACTCGCGAAAGCCAGCGGCACAATCAGCAATCCGTCCTCCGCGTGGTGCCGTGCGCGACCAGACCTCCGATCCTTTGCAACTCCCCTAAATTTCCGTGCACTTCTCCCTTTTCACAGTCCAAACTCCCCCCGTATGAGTTTTGGCTGGATCTGGGGTTTAGTGTCGTAAGAGAAGGGGTTCAATGCCGTTGGGAGTCTCCGTTTCCCTCCCGCCAGAGAAAGCCAGCCAGGTACTCCGGCACCCGCTCTCTCAGCGTGCGTCTCCGTACCTCAGCTTTTTGCGGCTCCTCTGGGTCTCCGTGAGCCCCTCTCTTTCCCTCTAGTTGTAGAACTTCCACTCAGCCAGCTTTCCTGTGGTTCTGGATGATGTCCGTTCTGTCTTTTAGTTGTAGTTTTGAAATTGTTGTGCGAGGCAGCAGTATAGGTATTTACCTATGCCGCCATCTTGGATTCTCTCTGAGAGGGGGTTTTGAATCTGAGTCATGTGACCAACAGTTTGAGACACTTGCAAATACACACATTGGCTGTAGCCATATGATCTCAAATCCCTCAACAGCTCTATCAATTCAGAGGAAAAAAATGAACACAATGTAATACACCCCCCCCACACCAGGTTTCATGAGATCAAAAGAAGTCCTTTCCCCAATTTGTTTGTTCATTTATTTTGTTTTTTAAATATATTTTATTGATTTTTTACAGAGAGGAAGGGAGAGGGAGAGTTAGAAACATTGATATGAGAAAGAGAGAGAGAGAGAGAGAGAGAGAGAGAGAGAGACATCAATCAGCTGCCTCTTGCACGCTCCCTACTGGGGATGTGCCCGCAACCAAGGTACATGCCTTTGACTGGAATCAAACCTGGGACCTTTCAGTCTGCAGACTAATGCTCTATCCATTGAGCCAAACCGGTTTCAGCCATTTATTTTGTTTTTTAGATTCCACATATAAATGAAATCATATCTTCTTTGTCTTTCCCTGTCTGTCTGGTTGCCAGATGGGAGGGAGTTTGGGGGACTGGGTGAAAAAGGTGAAGGGATGAAGAAGTACAAATTGGTAGTTACAGAATAGCTACTGTGATGTAAGGTACAGCATAGGGAATATAGTCAATAATATTGCAATAACGATGTATGGTACTAAACTTACTGGGGGATCGCTTCTTAAGTTAATATGAATGTCTAACCACGATGCCATATACCTGACACTAATATACTAGTAATGTCCAATGTCAACTGTAATTGAAAGAAAAAGAAGTCCTTAGCTGTACTCAGCCATTGGTCTTGTCATGGAGAGTCAGCTTGTGGTTGGGATTCTGAGTTTTTGTTGATGTTCTGCTGTGGTGATCAGCTGAGAACACTGGCTCTCAGGAGAGTTGAATCCTGATATTTTCCACACCAATTCAGGGCATGACAGAAGTTCCGCTGTTAGCAAGAGCAGAAGATGGTGCTAAAAGGAAGCAGCTAACCAAGCTGTTGGCAATGGTTCTACACTTACCTCTAGACTAGTGGTCGGTAAACTCATTGGTCAACAGAGCCAAATATCAACAGTACAACGATTGAAATTTCTTTTGAGAGCTGAAAACCGACTTCTGTGCATGGGCCCCAAAATTTCAATTGCACTGTACGTGCCCTCTTGCACATGGTATTTTGTGGAAGAGCCACACTCAAGAGGCCAAATAGCTGCATGCTCGAAAGCTGCAGTTTGCCGACCACTAGAAAAAAAGGCTTAGGCTCCAGTGTGATTTTGCAGATCTTACTTCTTCCCAACCTTGAAAACACAGTCACAGTTAACTCTTTAAGTAACAAAAGAGATTTCATGAAAAATATTTGATACTAAGAAATTTCATGAAATCTAAGAAATTGTGGGGCTGTGCTTTGCCAATGATTTTTTTTGGCATAATTTATTTATTTACTTATTTATTTA
This sequence comes from Lasiurus cinereus, assembly GCA_011751065.1. Taxonomy (NCBI): domain Eukaryota; kingdom Metazoa; phylum Chordata; class Mammalia; order Chiroptera; family Vespertilionidae; genus Lasiurus; species Lasiurus cinereus. The sequence continues at coordinate 47,699,715 of JAAGEH010002531.1, read as the reverse complement.
TTTATTTTTATTTTTTTATTTTTTAAAATACATTTTATTGATTTTTTACAGAGAGGAAGGGAGAAGGAGAGTTAGAAACATCGATGAGAGAGAGACATCGATCAGCTGCCTCCTGCACTCGCCCTACTGGGGATGTGCCCGCAACCAAAGTACATGCCCTTGACCAGAATTGAACCTGGGACCCTTCAGTCCGCAGGCCGACGCTCTATCCACTGAGCCACACCAGTCAGGGCTACTTATTTATTTTTTTAATCCTCACCTGAGGATTTTTTTTTTTAGAGAGATAGAGAAACACCAATTGGCTGCCTCCCACAGGATTAAACCCACAACCTGGGCATGTGCTCTGCCACCAACTGAGCCACACTGGCCAGGGCTGTGGGCTGTTACTTTTAAGGCCACCATCAGGCTGAGGAACAGGTAATGGGACTAAAGTAAATGAACACACCACAGAGCTCGCTGTTCTTGCGAAGATTCGTCGCTTTCTCCTGACTGAGCTCCCTATGTTTGTGGTAAGCTTTTGTTTTTCCACCGGAGTTCCAAAAGAGTCCCTTCTGACCGTTTTGCCAGTGTTTCCTTTGCTTTTATGGAAGAGTGGACTCTTGCAGCTTCGTGCTCTGCTGTTGTCACTGACACAATCTAGTCTACTTTTCCTACATGATTGTTGGGCCTCTAGCCTTGTATTCTTAGAAGTTCTTTATATATGAGAGATAGTAACACTTTGTATTCTTAGTTACAAACAGTTTTGTCCAGTTCATCATTTGGTATTTGACTTGGTTCATGGTGTTTTGACCTATTCATAAATTTTTGATTATTCTGTTGTCAGATTTATTAATCTTTTCTCTTACGCTGGACTTTCAGCCATAGTAAGAAAAAGTTCTCCTCTCTCTAACTCTGGAACAATTTACCTGTGTTTTCTTAGAGTATTTGTATAGCATTATGTCTTAAACTTCTAGTCCATTTGCAATGAATTAAAGTTTATCTTTTCCCTATAGCTAGCCAGCTGTACTCTCCGCACTCGTTATTTTTTTCTCACTGGGTTGGGATGCCTCCTCTGCTGTGTCCTAAATGTCCACATGCAGTGAGGTCCGTGTCTGAGTTTCCTCTTCCTGTCCATTGGTTTCTCTAGTCACGTGCCAATACCACACTGTTCTTAACCACACAGACTTGTAGCCCTGCGCACGAATCCATGAGCCAGTAGCTCTCTGTGGAGTGTGACCGCTCTGCGCCCACTGCCCAGAGGCTCTCTGCAGCCCAGAGGCCCATCTGCAGCCAGATGCACAACGCTTGCCTCATCACCATAGCGACAAAGCAAGCATTGCCAGGCCACTCACGCTGCCCACTCTCAGCGGCCACACCCCTGGGACTGGGGGACTCCAGCGGGTCTGAGAGGACTGGGTGCCGCCATCTCGTGGCTATGGGCACTGCCATATTTTGGAGTGATGATTAATTTGCATATTACTCTTTTATTAGATAGAATAAGCTAGTTTCATGGACTCCCTACATTGTGTTTTTTGTTTTTTTTAGGTCCTCCACCCAGTCATTTTTCTAAATAAATTTTATAGTAAACTTGCTTTGTGCCAGAAAAAAGTTCAGATGGCATTTTATATTGAGGCTATGTTGAATTTATATATTACCTTCATGAGAACTGATATGCCAAAACATAGTATATCTTTGTACTTCTTGAAGTCTCCATTTGGGATGTAAAGAAATGCTTTCCAGTTTTTCTCAGGAAGATTTTGGACAGTTCTTATTAAATTTGTATTGTTAGGTATTTTGTTTTATATTTTGACATCATAAGTGGGCATTCCCTCTCATTCTAACTGGGTTTTGTTTGTATATATAACACCTAATAATTTTTGTACATACATTTTGTAATCTGTCATTTTACTATTATTTATAGTAGCTCCCCCGCCTACCCCCCATGGGTGCCTTTGGGTGTCCCAGATATAAAATAACATTAGCTGCTGGGGTATTATTCTTGGTGACTTTGGCAAGCACTGTGAAAGCCCCATGATAATGAAGTCTGGACATTAGTATTCAGCAAGAAGAGCCACAAACCAAGTTATTCTCGCATACGCTTCAGCATTTTTTATGATGTTGCTTTGATTTTAGGCCAAAATCAGCCTCTGAAAGAGAATTCAGGAAGTGCCAGTGTCAGGACCCTTTGTGTCTACAAATACACATATGTACACACTCACAAACGGAAACTGTTTGGCTCCCCCCCCCCGTGTTTTTTATTTAAGAAAGAAGAGTATGCACAAAGCTGCATATATTCAAAAAACGACACCAGACACCTCAACTATTGTTCTCCAAAGCTGAGATAATAATTTCTTGCATTTTGCCAACACTGTTCACTCTTAAATGTCATTTTCTGCCTCTCCTTGCTTCTTGGCCTCACAGTAATTCTGCAGCATTCAGGGTTTGGGCGGGGGAAGCTGGGGGGATGGGAGAGGTGGAAGGCAGCCATCCCCATGCTAACTTCCCAGAAAACAGCGGTACCCAGGCCAGTCTGCTGGCTGAAAGGGCAGGGGTTGGAACTGAGATTTTTCCTAAGTCTTCGTGTCTATTCTTTCCAGCACACTCAAGCGTCTTTCAACCCTTTTGTTACTATTAAAGCCCATTTCTTCCCCGTCCTCGGAGGAGCGGGAACAGCTGCTCAGCACCCCTATTATCCTATCCCTTCATCTGTATGAATCCTGCGCCGTGTTCCCTTCCAGCTCCCCTCCGGCGGGTTCAATTTGCCCTGATTCTGTGCCTCGGAGTGGATCCCCCACCTCTTTTGTCGGTTTTAACAAAGAGGTTGTGGCTCGTGGGTCCCTGCTCCACAGAGCTCCGGCTCATTATCCCGCGACCCCCACGCCTCCTTCCGGGGCGAGTTCAGGGCGGCCTGTGGGCCTCTGATAGGACTGTCTGCGGGCTGGGCTGGCGCGCACCCCGCTTCCCCCCAGGCTGGCGGATGAAAGGGCCCGCAGCGTGGCCTGCACCGCAGACGCCAGGCACCTCTGCTCCTTCCAAACCCGCACCTGGGAGCGCGCCCATGCAAAGGGCCACCGTCCACAGCCAGCCCCAGGTGGGCAGGAAGAGAGAGGCTGTCAGGAGAGTATGGAGAGACTGCCCCCCCCCACCCCTGGCCCAACACTCCAGGTGCACAGTTCATTTCGTCCTTTGGAGAGACATGAAGACTTGTTATTCACGTGCAAATGTGATCCTGATGGAGAATTCATTATCGCACCTGAGCCAGCTTGGAAATTAGAGGAGTAAGACACCATTAAATATGAGCGGTGAGAGGGAGAATAGACCCGGAGAGTCAACAGCGAGGCATGTTCTGTGTGAAAGCGAGGGGCCTGTCAAGCATGCTCTAGCGGTTTTAGAGAAGCGAGAGCAGGCGCCGCTTCTCGATGAGCATCCTTGCTTTCTCCCTGCCTCTTCTCTCTGCACCCACAGACAGGCGCCAGGGTTGGGTGAGGGGAGGGCGTTTCATCCGTCCACCCTGTCGCTTGCTTTTCCTGTTTCTGGGATGATACTTGGCCGGGGTCACTGTCCTTAGAGAACGTTGTTCCAAGACTCAGAGAAATGGGTTCACGTCCTTGTGTGTGAGCAACGTCCCTCTGCAGCTGAGCACCCATCCCTCTTAGGGTCCCTGGTTATTCTGTCACTACGCCCTTTAGGGAAATGTAAGAACCCCGGCTTCTGAAAAGCAGACTCCATTCAAGCTGAGTGTCATTTCAGGGCCAAAAGGGAAAGTGGGAGGGGTTTGAAGAAGGCCTTTTGTATGGTCTTAGTCCTGGAATGAAGAACGGAAGCTATTATTTGTTTGCAAAGGATATGGATAATGAGTGGGGAGAACTTTCTAGAAGAGAGAAATGTGAATAAAGGCTAAATGGATAAAGGCTAATTATGAGGCTATGTGAGCAACAAGAGAGTCTATCTACCCTTGTCCGAGGCATTCTGATGGGGTTAAGTAGGGCCTGGTTAGAAGGTTATTGTATAACGAAGCGGGTGAGACTTCTGTTCCTTCCTCAGCAGGGAGTGGGGAGGGGACATGGTAAAGGGGTGTTTTAGAGCAAGAGCCCGATGATGGTGTGTGTGGAGCATGGTCTGAGGGGCAGCACTGAGGACAATGGGAAATAGTGACACTGATATCTATCAGAAAGGGAATTTGCTCTGACCTTTGACAAAAAAGAAGCTGTTGGATAGGGGATAAAACACTGATTTGAGAATTAAAAGGCCCAAGTCTGAATGCTTATTCTGCCTTTAACTTGCTTGATAACCTCAAGAAGTGCTTCCCTGAGTCTCTTAAGTCGGAGCTGCAAACCAGAGCTGGCCCAGGCATCGTTTGCCCCTGCACATATGGCTACAACATGTTTTTATCTTTCACAGTCCCACCACTCCCTGCTGCCTCAGACATAACATGCTTCACACTTTTATATCACCATCCTGGCCTCTTTAGGTATAGGATCTCTGATAGACATACTTGTTAAAATAAGTATATTTATGTTTGCCTCATTTGCTATTGCCCACTTTAGAGCATAAGTTCTTCGAATCAGGAAACTAACTTGTTTTCTTCTAGTAGAATGTTAAAGGCAAGTTAGTCGTTAATAATTACTAGTTGACTATATTCAGGTATGCAAACATAGACCCCTTTCCCTCTCATTGCTTCTTCCTTATTTTCGAGGAAAACCTACAGCAGTTAGAATGCATGTTTGGGGAATTATCATTAGGTTAGGGTTTTCTTAAACTTCTACTTTCTCTGATCCAATTTGGACCTTTCATATATATAGAGCCACAAGTACCTGTGTTTGGAAAGAAATTGGATCTGGCCCCTGTAATTTATAACAGTGCCTTGGGATTGTGAGGAAGAGAGACGTGACGTAAAAGTAGTGCAGGAAAGAATCCTAGAGCTTCTCAGCTCAACACCTGTATTTTGGAGAGGGAGCCACTGAGCCCCAGATGGGGGAGAGTGCCCTCATCTCCAGGCCTGGAGCCCAGCACTCCGCTGGGGAACGCTTGGCTTCTTGGGTGCAGTGTTCACGGGATGTTTGTAAGAGGCTTGGGCCTTGTCTCAAGACATTCATTAAAGTTAATAAAATCTTTTAGGTTGCCTGCCCATACCGAGTTGCTGAATTTGCTTTTCAAACATGAGCTGAAGACCTGTAGACGAGGTTGATTTTCCCAAAAGATGTGAGAGTCAAGTCACAGAAACCAGATGATTAAAAAATGTAAAGTTTAATTCAATTATCATAGAATTCCAAGTGTTTAATCACATTTTGAGATAATTGTTTAGTTATGGTAAATGCTTTTTGCTTCTATTTTCCTTTATTTTATTTAATTATTTTATTGTTCTCAAGGGGGTATAACTTTAAAATGAGTTAAAATGTTATATTGCATTTTCCTTTATAACATGAAATTTAATTATATTACATTTAATTTACTTAGGCATTCATCTAAAGACTGAATTTTTAAGTGGTTTTTTTGAGTTACTAGAAATAGAACTTCTCCCTTCCATATTTCTCTTTTCATTTTTTTTTGCATCTCTTCTTCCTTCTTTTTTCCTCCTAAAGTTAATTCCTTTTTTTTTTTTTGGTAATATTTTTATTTATTTCAGGGAGGAAGGGAGAGGGAGAGATAGAAACATCAGTGATAAGAGGTAATCATTGATTGGCTGGGTCTGCTGGGGATCGAACCCACAACCCACATATGTGCCCTTGACTGGAATTGAACCCAAAACCTTTCAGTCCTCAGGCTGATCCTCTATCCACTGAGCAAAACTGGCTAGGGCCTAAAGTGACATCTTCAGCATTATTTCCTGCTCATAGGTTTAGAAAGTTGTAACTTGTTGGAGCTGGCCTATGGTTCACTTGTACATGTGGCATTGTAAGGGGGGCTTGAAACTGTGTACAATATTCTGTGTCCATGTGTACTTCTCTGGCTTGAGGGTCTGTAGGCTTCATCAGATCCTCAGAGAGTCCTTGACTCCCAGAGGTTAGATAAGTGTCACTGATGAGAAAAACAATACCCAAGATGTCAAAACAATTCATCCAGGATCATATGACTGAGTAGTGGCAGACTCAGGAGTCGAAACTAGGTCTTTGGCTGCTCGGACAAGGCTTTTTTCTGCTTCACTAAGGAAGGAGGCTTAGTTTCCATTTTAATGGAGATGTTTATATACGGTTGTTAAGTCTTCTTAAGTCTGTATTCCATGGATGGCTAAGGAATTAGAAATAAATGACTAATAAAATATGATGAATTAAAACATGTTCACCAACCCAAACCAAAATGCCCTCTAAATTCCAAGTGCTCTAATTGCTTTCATATAAATTTCACACACTCTGAGTATGTCTGATAGATGTACCTGAAGACCGAACAGAAGAGGGAGGGAGAGAGATAAGTCGCATGTGTTAGGGATGTGCAGTGGGGGTAAGCTAGGGAAAGAAGAGTGATGACTTCCAGACTAGCCAGACATTTTTCCTCCATAAATCAGATGGATGATGGGGCCACCTCCCTGGAGACCACCCAAGATTTCTTGAAATCATCAGAATATTAGCTTGGCCCTCACTTTCTCTCTCATTCAAGAAAGCACATCAGAAGGGAGAATTGCGCGGAAACTGGTTTGGCTCAGTGGAGAGGGCGTAGGCCTGAGGATTGAAAGGTCCCAGGTTCGATTCCGGTCAAGGGCTTGTATCCTGGTTGCGGGCAGATCCCCTGTAGGGGGCGTGCAGGAGGCGACTGATCGATGTCTCTCTAACTCTCTATCCCTCTCCCTTTCTCTCTGTAAGAAATCAATAAAATATATTTTAAAAAAAAAAGAAAAAAAAAAAAGGGAGAATTGCAACAACCCTGACATCTTTCTGGGAAGCCCTAAGGATGCCGGACTCACTGTAAGAGGCGCCATGCCACGGAGCACCTCAGAAAGCCCACAGCATCAACTCCCCACCGGAAGAAAGCCAGAAGACGTCTCCCTGCAGTACTCACATTGCCTCCTGCCCACTCCTCACGGACTCCCCACCTGTCAGTGCTGCGAGTAGTCCTGTGGGCTGTACAACCTAGGAAGGGTCTCTTATGCCCGCCCCCTGTTTCAGTCAGGGGTTTTGTCGCTGGAGATGTCTAGCTTTATTGTTCACATTAATGTACATTATCATCTTTTCAGGCACAAATATCAACTCCTTCTCCATATTCTGATTGCGGCCAGCTCATTGATTGTGAACAACTGTGGGTGGATTTTAAATTCCTCTCTGAGCCAAGGTGCTGACTTCAGTATGTAAGTAGGGAGAAGCTTATTATTTATTTTTTCAACGGTGACAAAGATGATGGTTTAATCTTTCTTATGCTCTACTATAATAGAGATGAATCATGCCCAGGCAGTTTAATCACACCTGTCAGAATGGAGGCTGTAATCCTTTGGATTCTGTTTTATTAGCAGCTTTTAAAGATCAGCAGCAACTCAGATTGCTCAGTTGGCCAAACAGCTTGACATCTCTCTCTTTCAAAAGAATTAAATAAAATGAAGGAAGGAAGACCAAGCGAACTGAGTTTGTGACAGAGGCCGCTTGCAGCCCTGGGCCGGGCCGTGTTGCTACCTGAGGCTGGAGAGAGAGCCAAGAACCTAGAGAAGAGCTGCAGAAGGAACAGGAAATGCTGTTTCCCAGCCTGGACCACCCACTGACCACACCCTCCTCCCCAGTGAAGGGCTTGCCAGACCATAGGTGGGTTCCTAGGAGGACATTAAGATTGGGCTGGTTCTGGGTTTTTCCTGCTCCTACACCCCTACTTCCTCTCCTGAGTCCAGGCGGACCTCAGGGTGACTAGGACCCCCCCCATGGTCATGTCTTGGGTGGGGTTTGGCTTTGATGGGTTCCTAAGATGCTTTTCCTGCAGCAATAAAAAGGGGGTCGGTAACGCTGCTCACTCCTCCACTGGATTTACCATTGTTCTTAGGGCTTTTGGGGGCAGGCAGTGATTTTTGGCAAGAATAAGAGCTCAGCAGCTAGCAGGGACATCTCTTTTAATTGTCTGGGTTTTACCAACATTTCCTCAGCTTCTGGCTATGGTGGCAACCATGTGGCATCATATTCTGGAGCACACAGTGTTTAGTGGCAGCCTGCTATCCTCAGAGGGGGATTGAGGAAGAGTTAACATACCAAGACCATTATCTGGCCCGTGGGGAAGACCATCTGCCAGCATCCATTACTGAGGCGGAGGGAGGGAGCAGGATGGTACAGGCAGGCAGGCTTAAGCAATGGTGTTTTTTGGCCTGTGGACTTAGGGTCTGAGGTTAGAAGTTAGGTAGTAAATAATAATAAAGACTTGGGTATCACCTTGTAAATCTCCTAACATATGGATTGCCTCTGTGATATGTGAATAAATCTAGGTACCTGATGGCAGAAACTTGTTTGATTGACTTCCAGAGATTTTTTGGCAGTAGTGTCTTTGATTGATTTCTAGAGATTTTTTGCACCATTGACATCAAAATTAGATGGAAGGAATTCTTAAACAGCCTGGCAGCAATGGTGTGTGTGTGTGTGTGTGTGTGTGTGTGTGTGTGTGTGAAGATCCTTACAACTTTTGGTTTATCTCTTCCTAAAATATACACAGAGATCCGGTACAGCCGAAACTGGTTTGGCTCAGTGGATAGAGTGTCGGCCTGTGGACTGAAGGGTCCCAGGTTCGATTCTGGTCAAGGGCATGTACCTTGGTTGCCGGCACATCTCCAGAAGGGGGCGTGCAAGAGGCAGCTGATTGATGCTTCTCTCTCATTGATGTTTCTAACTATCCCTTTCCTTTCCTCTCTGTAAAAAAACAATTAAAAATATATTAAAAAGAGATCCAGTACAATATGACCATTCATAACTCCACCCCAAACTAGACAACCTATTGACAGAATCTGGGAGGAGCTGGTGATAACTGTAAGGCAAGTGGGGCAAGACTAGAAAAAACTACTCAAGCTTTAGATAGTTTCCAAAGCATACGCCTAAAAAAAAAACCAAACAAAAAACCCCCGAGGTATTGCATATCTCACCACCATTTGTCTTCTCCGTATGAGAACTTAGGTCCTATGTAATTTGAAAGTGATCAGTTACACTCTTTGGGTCCCTCTCTTTGAGGATAGAAGAGTACAGTCTTTTTTTTCCCAAGAGTCTGCTTCCCTCACCTACTTCCTATATCTCGGCAGAGACAAAAAAATCTCAAAATCACCCAAGCATGAAGTTTAGTATGTGCATGTGCACAGGCACACCACAACACCCTATATTCTGGGAGACGCACTATCTGTGAATAAAGCAGCAACAGACAGTCCTTGCAGCCATGCACACTGGGAGTTTCGATCTCTCATACTCCACTGTTTCAAATCTGAGAAAACAAGGAAGAAAAGGTATGAAGTAGATACCTTTGTAGCAAATCAAAAGATCAATTGATAAGAACCACACAAAAGGGAGAATTAGCAGGGAGAGTAGCACATCACACTGTCTGTTGACCAACTGAGTCGAGACAAATACTTCTCAAGGAACAGGAAACAGTACCATGGGGCACATGAAAATTTGTGCAGAGTAAAGGAAAGGATATAGTAACTGGGCAACTCCAGACGGAAAGTATACCTTTAAAAATAATGTCCCACAGAATACAGACTGGGGCAGCCACTGTGGAAAGCAGTATGGGATTACCTCAACAAATTAAGACTAGAACTGCCTCCTGACTCAGCAATTCCACTTCTGGGAATTTATACGAAGGAACCTGAAACAGTAGTTCGAAAGAATATATGCACCCCTGTTCATTGCAGTGTTGTTTACAGTAGCCAAGATCTGGAAACAGTCCAAGTGCCCATCAGTCTATGAGTGGATAAAAAAGCTATAGTACTTTTACACAATAGAATATTACTTTTCACCCTTGGTGACAGCATTGATGGACCTGGAAAGCATTATGCTAAATGGAATAAGCCAGTCATAGAAAGACAAGTCCTATATGATTTTACTCATTTGTGAAAGAAAGTAAACAAAATGAATGAATAAGCAAAATACAGTCTCTTAGATAGAGAGTAGGCTGTTGGGGGTGAATGGGGGGATAGATGCAGAGGGGATTGAGCAAAAAAGAAAAAGAAAAAAAAAGAGAAAAAAACTCATGGTCATGGACAACAGTGATTACCAGGGGGAGAGTGTAGGAGGAGGTGGATGAGGGTATAGGTGGGATAAATGGTGATGGAAGACTTGACTTGGTGTGGTGAATACATGATACAGTGTATAGATGATGTGTTGTAGAATTGTGCACCTGAAGCCTGTATAATTATGTAACCAGTGTCACCCCAATACATTCAATAAAAAGGGGAAAATAAAAATCTCCCCATAAAATAAAAATCATCTCCCACAGAACCCAGGAGAAAATTTCACAAACCTTACAGTAGTTGAAGAAGACTTGACCTCTGTGAATCCGAAGAGAAAGCCAGAAGCAAAATGAGCTGTAATGAAAAGACAGATAAGATAAAAAAGGAAGTTATAGGAATCAAGAGAGGATTGCTCACAGCTAGAATGCAATTGCAGAATTAACAATGATATTGAAGGCAGCAGGAGCAGAATTGAGGTGAAAAGAAGCTGAAGGCAAATATCACATAATCTTCTTAAAGCAAGAATATAATATGAAATTAATAATAATCTGGATTTTGAAGTTCATATTGTATTAATAAAAAACTGGTAATGGATATAAGAGATGAGGGAATGTGCTTAATTTTCTATCTTAAATAGAGGCAAGTGGAAAAGTAAAACATTTACTTAGTTATGTCTGAGAAATATAGGCTAAAGAATTACTTACAGTGCTCTCTCACTCCCTCTCACAACCTCTCAGAGCATGCCTGATTTTTTGAGTGTATCTTCTTTTTGAGTGTACTTTTCTAAACTCCAAAGGCCCTTCTTTGGCCTTTATAACTTGCTTCCTTAGCCTAGTTCTTCTACAGCTCACTTTTACTACCTCTGTAACTTTCCAAATACAATTTCTCTTACAGTTTGAAAAAAAAAAGAATTATTTACAGAGGCATTAAGTTAGTGATGTAAAAAACAAATTTCTATAACCCTGAAAAAATATAAATTAAAACCAACTAAACAAATACAAAATCAAAAAAGGGAAGACTTTACATAGTAAAAGTCATAAAACGAAATTAGCACCAAGAAAACATAGAATACTGAGATAAAAATAAGAACAACCAGAACAGTTATAATAACAAATATAAGTGGGATAAAATATCACTAATAAAAGAAGTAGAGTCTCATATTGAGTCAGAAAACAGAATCCAATCTTATGCTGTTGTAAAACAATATACCTAAAACAAAATTAAACAAATGTTTCACTGTAAAAGGATGGGTGAAGGTATATCAAGATATTGGAAAAAGTAGAAATAGAAATCAAGATGGCAGCATAGGTAAATACCTAAACTGCTGCCTTGCACAACAATATCAAAACTACAGCTAAAATGGACGTCATCCAGAACCACAGGAAAGCTGGCTGAGTGGAAATTCTACAACTAGAAGTAAAGAGAAAAGCACATTGAGACTCAGAGGAGTTACAAAAGGCTGCACACACAGAGAGGACAGGTGGCTGAGTGCATGGGCAGCTGAGTGCATGGTTGTATTCCTCAAGTGGGAGGGAGACGGAAGCTCCTGACTGCACTAAACTCCAGTCTTGGGTGAGACTCTGGGAACCCAGATCCATTCCGGAGGAATCTGAACTGTCAGGAAAAAAGAAAGCACATTGAGACTCAAGGGAGCTGCAGAAGGCCAGGTCTGGAGGTGTGCATGTGCAGCGAGGACTGACTGCTGAGTGCACAGGCAGTTGAGTGAGTGGCTGACTTTCTAAAGCAGGAGAGAGACAGAAGCTCGCAACTGCACTGAACTCCAGTTCTGGGTAAGTTTCTGGGAACTCAGACTCATTCAGGGAGAAACTGGAATGTCTGGCAGCAGACGAAACTCAAGGGCGGCTTTCTCTCAGAGGTGCTTTCAGTGATTATCAAGGGACACTGAGACCTAGGGGCTTCATAGGGCAGGGCTGATGGGAAGCCAAAGCTGTGTGCTCTGCCCTGAGACGCTGCCCCATCCAAGCTGAGCACAGAGGCTTTTGCAATTGTGCAAGTCTTGTCTCTTAAGGGTTTCTCTAGTACAGAAGTTCTCCCAGCGTAGACACAGCTGATCCTCATAGCCAGTCAGCCTGGAGGTCAATTCCTCCCAGTCATACCAACAACAATCAAGACTTAACTACAACAAGGCTATGCACACGGTCCACAAAGGGGTGCACCAAAAGTGTCCACCTCAGGTAACTGGGGAGGCTGAGCCACTGAGTCCTATAGGACACTTACTGCACAAAGTTACTCTATCAACTTAGGGAACAGCAAAAATGCAGAGACAAAGAAACAGATAACAAATGAAAGAAATGGAGGAAAGCAAACGACTGAATATAGAGTTCAAAACCACGGTTATAAGGCTTTTCAAGAATTTCCTAGAAAAGGCCGATAAATTTAACGAGACCCTCAAGGATATGAAAAAGGACCAACTAGAAATTTTCATATACTGACTGAAATAAAAAATATTATACAGAGACCTAACAGCAGAATGGAGGACCGCAAGAATCATGTCAAAGATTTGAAATACAAAGAAGCAGAAAACACTCAACTGGAAAAGCAAAAAGAGAAAAGAATCCCAAAATTTGAACATAGTGTAAGAAGCTTCTGGAACAACCTCAAGCATACCAGCTTCTGAATTATGGGAGTCCCAGAAGAAGAGAGAGAGCAAGATACTGAAAACCTATTTGGGAGAATCCAAGATGGTGGCATAGGTAAACACCTACACTGCTGCCTCGCACAACAATTTCAAAACTACAACTAAAAGACAGAATGGACATTATCCAGAACCACAGGAAAGCTGTCTGAGTGGAAATTCTACAACTAGAAGGAAAGAGGGGGGCTCACAGAAACCCAGAGGAGCTGCAAAAACTGAGGTATGGAGACGCAAGTGTGGAGAGAGCGGGTGCTGGAGTACCTGGCTGGCTTTCTCTGGCGGGAGGGAAATGGAGACTCCCAACGGCATTGAACCCCTTATCCTACGACACTAAACCCCAGATCCAGCCGAAACTCATACTGGGGGAGTTTGGACTGTGAAAAGGGAGAAGTGTGCGGAAATTTAGGGGAGTCACGGAGGAACAGAAGTCTGGTGGTGCGGAGGGGACCGACTGCTGATTGTGCCGCTGGCTTTCACAAGTGGGTGGGAGACAGACCCTCCCAACTGCATTACTTCTAACTCCACCAAACCCTGGTTTTGGGCGAAACCCTGGGGACCCAGACTCATATGGTCCCGGAGTGCAGGGGAGCCAGAAAGACAGCAGTCTAGAGAGAAAGCACCTGTTTGGTCTTACACAGGGACCGCTCCAGCGATTACCCAGTCACATGAGACTCAGGGGATGTGGAGGGCGGGGCCGACTGGAAGGCAAGGTGGTCCCCTAAGCCCTGAGACTCCACCCATCCCAAGCTCAACAGAGAGGCTTCTGCAGTTTTGCAAGTCTGATATCATAAGGCTGAACCCAGCACAGAAGTTCTGTCATAGTGAAAATGCTGAGACAAGGAAAGGGATCACAAACAAAAGAATGGAGGAAAACAAATGACTGGATATAGAGTTTAAAACCATGCTTATAAGGTTTTTCAAGAATATCCTAGAAAAGTTGGATAAAGTTAGCGAGACCTAAGAGGAGATGAAAAAGAACCAACTGGAGATGAAAAAGAACCAACTAGAGATGGAACAGATCCAAATAGAGATGGAAAAGATCCAACTAGAGATGATAAAGGACCAACTAGAAATTAAAGATATACTGACTGAAATAAAAAATAGTATACAGAGACCTAACAGCAGACTAGAGGAAGGTAAGAATCAAGTCAAAAATTTGAAATATAAAGAAGCAGAAAACACTCAACTGGAAAAGCAAGAAGAGAAAAGAATCCAAAAATGTGAAGATAATGTAAGGAGCCTCTGGGACAGCTTTAAGCGTACCAACATCAGAATTGTGGGGGTGCCAGAGGAAGAGAGAGAGCAAGATTCTGAAAACGTATTTCAAGAAATAATGACTGAAAACTTCCCACATCTGGTAAAAGAAATAGACTTACAAGTCCAGGAAGCACACAGAACCCCATAGAAAAGGAATCCAAAGAGGACCACACCAAGACACATCATAATTAAAATACCAAGAGCAAAAGAAAAAGAGAGAATATTAAAAGCAGCAAGAGAAAAACAGTTCATTGCTTACAAGGTAGCACCCATACGATTGTCAGCTGATTTTTAACAGAAACTATGCAGGCCAGATGGGAGTGGCAAGAAATATTCAAAGTAATGAATAGTAAGAACCTACAACCAAGATTACTCTACCAGCAAAGCTATCATTCAGAATTGAAGGTCAGATAAAGAGCTTCACAGATAAGAAAGAACTAAAGGAGTTCATCAACACCAAACCAGTATTATATGAAATGCTGAAAGGTATTATTAAGAAAAGGAGGAAGAAGAAAAAGGTAAAGATAAAAATTATGAACAACAAATACATGTCTATCAACAAGTGAATCTAAAAATCAAGTGAATAAAAAACCTGATGAACAGAATAAACTGGTGAATATAATAGAATCAGGGGCATAGAAAGGGAGTGGACTGACAATTCTTGGGGGGAAAGGGAAATGGAGGGTGTGGGAAGGGATTAGAGAAAAATCGTACCCATATGGATGAGGCCAGTGGGGGAGTGGGTAAGGTCAGAGGGTGGGTTGGGAACTGGGTGGAGAGGAGATATGAGGGGAAAAAGAGGGACAATTGTAATAATATGAACAATAAAGATTTATTAAATTAAAAAAAGATACTGGAAAAAATAAGCAGGAGATAATGCAAATGTGATAAGGCAGAATTTGGGAACAAATTAAGATTATGGGGTACTTTATATTGATAAAATAAATTGCTAAAGATATATAATTGTCATGAATCTTATGAAACAAATAATATTGCTTCAAAAACATACCAAGCAAATAATGTTAGTAGTGAGTCTGTACAACATCAATAATAAGGGCTGCTCTGATATGTATACCTTCTTTTCCAGCATCCATGGAAATAGTATTAAAATGACCAAACATAGATCTTTCAAAAATTAAGTATTATAAAAAAAATTAATAAAACAGAAACTCCAACCAATAATAGGATTTATAAACACTTTGCTACACAACTTTCAAGTCCAAGTGATAGGAAATACTGCAAGTAAAGGTGGAGTAAATAAGCGATGTTCCAAAGCCTCTTTCTATTCTTGGTCAGGATGTTCCACTTTAGAAAATTGAGGGGTGATTTTTTTCTGAACATCAGTAAGAAAACACTAGGACAACCACAGTCTTAGGATGGTTTAAATAAGATTTCTTATGTGCAAGGTTGTTCTGAGGGTTCTAAATATATCTTCTAACTTTACTAGGATGCAGTTTTGCCCTCTTCTCTAATTAAAAAAATTACTTCTCTCAGTGCAAAACCAAAAAAAAAAAAACCTACCCCAAACAAAAAAAACAAAATAGACAAGATTCAATTTCCAAGCAAAAAAGAAAACAAAAAACCCCAGCAAGCAAATACCAGTGCTCAGAAAAACACTGAAACACAACACAGCAGCACTTGCCCCCTCCCCCCCCCCTGCCACCCGGGTCCAACCTCCAGCATACCCCTGTGACCTGGCATGGCACAAGAGCTCTTTTGCATGTACATCCTTCCCGAGTGTCTGGTTTGAGTGGTGTCACCAATCCCCAGCAGTTTCACTTATTTGCACCACTTGCCTGGCCCTATATGTTTGAATTTGTAATCCCTAATCAGCTCTAAAAGTATAATAAGAGATTGTTATCTGTTTTTGGGTTAAAAGCATTACCCAGGAGTTGGCATTCACAGAACCTGCTGGCGGCCTGCTGGGGCCGTCTCCCAGAGTGTACAGGAAGTTCAGCTGACACCTGCCTGGAAAGGCTGCTGGCTCTGGGCTCTGCCAAAACCCAGAGGGGAGCGCTTCAGTCTGGATTGAGAGGTGAGTTAACTACATCTTCCTGGGGCAAAACAGAAATGGAAAGATTAAGCAATGCTTGATAACAGTTGTAGATTTATTAGGAGGTTTTAATAAGATTTCCTATAGGCAGTGGTATTTTGAAGTTTCAAAATATACCTTTTAGGTATATTTAGTTCCTAGCTATATTTGTGTTCATTCATCTATATTCATCTCCTTCTAGAAAGAATTTGAGGCAGTTACTAACACTGTGGCATACCAATGGGTCTACCTCAGAGAAAAGCAAATGAGAAGTTTAAAATCAATATGAAAACTGACTAAAAGCCAAGCTGCTTTTTAAAAAAAATTATCTTTATTGTTGAAAGTATTACAGATATCCCTTTTTTCCTCTCATTGGCTCTTCCACACTATATCTGCTCTTCTGCCAGCTTGTTATTTATGAGCACCTGGACCAGTAATTCTCAACAATATCAGCGACAAATTCTCCTTGACCTGATGGGCCACTCCACTATTATTTTAAATACAAACTATATTAGAATCTATTTAAAGTAGGTGGTTTTTAAACTTATTTTAACATTGCTTGATAATTGTATATAATTTTATATAAATTGGAATATAATTAGTGTTCATGCTTCATTTGTCATAAATATCTAATCCTAGTAAAAATGTGTGAGATACCTATAAAAAATGGGATTGAATTGTCACAGGACTCTGCTCGTGATTTGCTTAGATAAATTGCCTGGGCAGGCTGTCTTTCTCTGCAGATTATTGATCAGACATTGCCATTAGCCTAGTCCAATTTGCTCAGGTGAACACAGAGGAATTAGAAAAAGTAAAATTCTTTGCATGTGCTCAAGCCCACATTTAAAAAAATGATGGGAAGCATCACCTTAATTTATGTTTTTAGAAAAACTGTCATGTGCTTCTAGTGACGAGCAGAGCGGACATTGTGCCACGTTTAAACTTCTAGTAAAATATTTCTTGGATGAATTTTTCCTAAAATGGTGTAGGTCTGTAATGCACCATTTGTATGCTCGTAGTCCTCTTTAAATTAGACCTCAAAGCAAGTCCACTCATCTTGTCTTGAGTTCTACATCAGAGCGGGACTTTTATCTTCCCTTGAGACTAGCAGATGTCACCTTCTCTTTAATACTCTTTGGTGTCTGTGATTTCCAGAAGGCAGAAGAAAGCCAGGCTGCAGGAAGGCAGGCTAATGCAGCCACGTGGCATGGAAGTCTGAGTAACCTATCTGTGCGACTTTCTTAGGAAGGTGTTAAAGTCTTCCCTAGTTTTTCGGGAAATTAGGATAAGGTCGACATTTTAACAAAAAGTAGCTCATTCTGCACACCATTCTCTTCATGTTGAGCCACCAGCCCCAGTGATACCTTATTTCTGAAGAAAGTTGAGTCTATTACTCGATTTCCAGTACAAAATGACCCTCCCCTTCTAAGTGGAGTGTCTGCCTCTTCCTGTGGGCAGTGCTGTGTACCAGATCGGATGGGACCGTGAGAAAGGAAATTTGTGTCACAAAAAGAGTGAAGGTTTGAGACCTGACCGAGACCAGCTGGAGTGTGGAAGAGAGGCTTATTCCTTTGCTATCCATTCTGTGCCCTCTTGTGAGCTGGTCAGTCACCAACAGATGATGAAAGGGACCAAGAGGAAGCAGAAAGCAGATTGGAGCACTCAGCGTTGCTCAAGAGAGGGAGAGTGAAGGTGTTTGCTTTGCGCAGACTCAGAGTGTAAGGGCAAGGATGGCCCGGGCTCAGCACCGCAGCCCCCGAGAAAACAGGGAGAGAGTGGGCAGGCGGGTGCTCCTCCGTGTCCTGCGGTGGACTTATCTCACTTGCCACCGGTGAGGGGTTTGACATCGGAGCTCAGTTGTTCATGCATAACCTGTACAGAGTGTTCAAAACGGCTTTGGAAACCCTCAATCGCAATGCTTCGAGGAGCATGATGCATCTGGGAAAAGGGAGGCGAAGCCTAGTCTACAGGCTTTTCTGGTTCCTTCATTTTGAGGGGGAAAAAGGCATAACAAGCAGCCATTTTATAGCTTGTGGAGGTTTGACTTTGACAAGTTTTAGAAGAACCATAAAGGATTGGTATTAAAGTATAGAAATGGCTAATTCTCAGTAGGAGAAACAGGTCTAAAGGTTTTTAAACACCTCTTTAGGGGGCAATTATGAATGTGGCTTGGTATATCTAATAGGTATATTCTTGAGGGTATATTCAAATCCAGATGCAGATTCTTTGGTCACCCCTCCTCTCAGTGCTCATGCCAGAGCCCTTGGAAATTGGTTCCCCAGTGTCAAGTCACAGCCAAGTGCTCAGGCAAATGGTGCAACAAGAGTTATGTTAAAACCTCTTAACAATTGGCAGTGCAGACACTCATCAGTCAAATACAGACGCCACTGGTGCAGCTGTACCCGTGTGTGCTGGCTGAGGGTCAGCCCTGGGGAGACATGAGTTAACCTTGGAACTTCAGAAAGTCTTCATTAGCTACCCCATCCCCACAGAAAACATGTGTATGGGCACACACACACACACACACACACATACACACACACACATGCACACACACACATACACACATATATACATCTAGCAGGAGAGAAGTGAGATTTCTCAGAACCAGATTAAGAGTCAGGCAAACCAAGGCAAGAATTTATAAAAGGCACTAAAACATCACTGAAACAAAAGGAAAATATTGTACCAGTTAGTCAAGACTTTTTGCATAACTAAAGCATAACTCAATTCCTCGTTGAAATAAACAGTATGTTAGTGGAAGTATAAGGCACTGATCTGCTGTATGTCTACTGAGTAACTTCTGTCTGGGGTTAAGATTCATGGTACAGATGCAGATTGCACCACCAACTATGAGACCTGCCAGCTGATGGCTGCCTGAAGACTAGGTCAAGTTCAATGGAGAAATTAGAAGTAAGTCACGGTGTATTTCTCTGTACCAGACAGTGGCCACAGAAGTCAGAGATTTCCAACAGGTTGTCACCAGTGCACTGAGCTGTCACACATGGGTACACATGTGCTGCAAGATATCGTTCATCTCAGGCTTGACGGGGCAGGAGCTCCTCAACATCCTCATCTGGGGCTCCTTGGAGGCAGCCTGAATGGAGCAGGACCTCACGGCTGCTCTGTGGTCCCCTCGGGGGGCACACATGATGAGTGTGCATGGCTCTAGGCTAATGTGCTGGGTGAGGTCCGGGTGCTCGACCACCCAGAGACCCGCTGCACTCCCGCTTCCTGTGTGGACAGGGCTGCTGGAGAATTTGTCTCTTGGGGCCCAAGGAGTGCATGGTTGAAGTGGGACAGGTGCAGGGGTTGGATAGCAATCTTGGTAGGTCTAGCTTCAGGTCCTGGCTCAGCTTTGAGCTAAGTGTCTGTATTAGCTTTCTTTTGATGTTGTAACTCGTGCCACAAGCTGATAGGCTTGAAGTAACACAGGTTTTTTATCTTAAAGTTCTAGAGGTCAGAAGTCTGCATTGGGCTTTCCTGGACCAAAATCAAGATGTTGGCAGGGTGTGTTCCTCCTGGAGGTTCTCAGGGAGGATTCAAATCCCTAAGCGTCCCAGCATCTAAAGCCGCTTGCATTTCTTGGCTCCTGACCCCTTCCTCTGTCTGCGAGCTAACACCATAGCATCTTCCAATCTCTGACTCTGCCCTCGGCTTTTGTTGCCACGTCTTCTCCCACTCTGATGTTGTCATTTTGATGTATATGTATATATATATCTGTATTATATATGTACATGTATACATATATGTATGTATATGTGTATACACACACATGTGAATAGATATTTAGAAGATTCTTAAATTTCTAAGTCCCAAACTCTGGCCCCTCTCTGGCTCACCTGAGGCATAGGACTGACCTGGGACATATGTAGGCTTGCCTCCTTCAAGGGCCCCGGAATGAATGAGTTATCTCACTCAAGTGCCATTTTCTACCTCACACCTTTGTCCACATCAAAGGTTATTGTGAAGGTTACAGGAGATAAGATGTACAAAAGCATTTGCCACAACTTCAGATGCTATAGGATCACTCAATAAATGTTAATTCCTTTTTCCTTCCAATTCTTTGTTAAGGAAATGATTCATGGCCGGTAAGTTAGGCCTCCGTTTTTTTTTTTTTTAATGTGGAAAGATCCATTTTATAAATAGGTGAACTGAAATTACTGATATTTTAAACAACAGAAAGAGGAGAGTGAGGGCTCCCCACAGAACCTTCACAGTTTGTGTGAACGACTGTGATGCCTGGCAAGCGAGGGTGAGCTCAGTGCAGCGGCAGCGAAGAGGCGTGCCCCGCCTTGATCTCTTTCTTCTCTCTTCAATGTGCACAAGCAGTCAGTTCCAAACACATCATTTTCCAATAGGAAGGTCAGCAAACAGCAATTGCTGAAAAGCAAAAGCTGCTGAGTGAGCTCCGCCCTCAGCTTTTCTCAGGTGAAAGGCAGGGGGCTGTGTGGGGCAGGTAGCCTGGCACAAACACCAAGGACATGGGCCTCCTGGGAGACCCAACAGTACCAGTTCTCCCAGCAATGCCAGGGAATTCAGACTGAAGTCTTCATCATCTGGGACAAACATTTAGTGAGCCCCCTCTGCATTTGCTTTCCAGGTATAATAAATGAGGTGGCAGAAGGTTTCAGGTTAATAGGCCTGAAATCCATTTAACGCCTGGATGGACAACAGGATCAGGTGACAGATGAATCATGCGGACGCCAAGGCAAGGAATGGTCTCTAGCTGAAGTGACTGTCAGCACTGAGGCGCCAGCCTCCCGATCATCTCTTACGCTGCTGAGTCCTGGCAGTTTGGGGTACACTGTTGGTACCCCATGGAATAAGGGCTGGTTGACTTATTGTATTATGGAGTTTGGAATGAAACAAATTATTCTCTACTTTAGAAATGTGCAAAACAAGTTATAAATGTTGATAGTGTAGAGGATGTCTGAGTTTGCACGTAGGGCAGGCATTTAGAGGATTAAAGACAAAGGTGTGTGAGCAGCCCGTTAGGTGCGGTCGCCACTCCTCACCTGTGGACAGAGGCATCCATCCTGGGGCCCCGGTGGCTTTGTGTCCTCTGAGTGTGTCCATGCCGAGCAGCCCAGGAGATGGAAGAGGGCCAGTGTGGGTATAAATTAGCAGAAACAAAGAGGCCTGGGCTTTGGCATACGTTTGCCAAAGGACTGGATCCTGGTGTCAGGATTTCTAGATTCTTGCTTTCTGCGGGGCAGTGGGAAAGGGGAGAGGAGGCAAAAAATCAAGAGTGATGCACATGTCAATAAACTCTAGTAATTAAGCCAGGGAAGAGAGCCCAGGGCAGGGAACAGTGACAGAAACTTGAACCTGAACTCAGTTCGACATACTCTGTCCTTATAACCACTAGGAGGTGAGCCATTAGACAAGCTTCATCAAAATGTGACCAGATCTGTCAGATGACTTTCTTGTGTGGTGAACTTGAGCTGACACTGGTTGCTCTACCAATTTTCCTTCATCTATACTCTATTTCAAAGTCAGAAGGGGCGAATGATTATGAATATAGTTTACTGTTGAAGAATCAAGCAGGGCATGAGTGATAATATGGTATTTTTCAAATGGTGAGCATGAGGGCAATGACAAGGGATGACGCCCCAGGATTCAGGTTGTGCAGAGACTTGGACTGATCCTGTACATCATGGGAACTCAGGAAGTCAAGTAGGTAGGAGAGCTGTGGAATAAAACTAGAAAGACTTCCTGGTAACGAGAGCCCGAACTAAGGTAAGGGCCAAAGCACTGGAGCAGAGGGCAAAATTCAGAGGGAGATTCAGAAGGAAGAATCATTGGGTTCAGGTGATTGCCTGGCCATGGAGGGAGTGAGAAGAGAGGGGGAGGTTGGGAGGGAAGTGAGAGGGAAGGCCGGGCTAAAGGTAAGATGAGCCCAGAACCTCTGCTTTTGTCCAGGTGATGGCGTCAGTGATTGAGGAGGGAGCCCTGGGGAGGGAGGTAGATAGTGGTGGGTGGGGGAGGAGGGAGAGGAGCAGTAGGTCTAGGGAAAGAGGACAAGTTCTGTTAGGATATGTTGAGGAGGAAATGCCTGCAACACATCCACGTGGCAATTCCAGTGGCAGCCAGAAATACGAGTCTGAAGATAAGGAGAGGGCTCTGGCTGAGACAGATGGTCAGGAAAGGCCTTTCTGAGGAAGAAACATTTAAACAGATGCTTGAATGAAATCATGGAGCAAACCATGCAAATATTTTGCACAAGGAGCTGGCCAGTGCTGCTGCACCTTTTCCTAAGAGGACGGTGGTCACTATCAGGTAAAGGCATACCTCCTCTCTCCTCCCACGGGCCTGTGGGTAGCAGTCTGTCCATCTGTGAACTCCGGTGTGGCTGCTGGCCCTGATGTTGAGTGTTCTAGAGACTGCAGGACCTCCCAGCCTTCAGCTGTGCCTCTTCCTCCTCCTCTTCTGTTTGCTTCTCCTCATCTATTTCCCCTCTCTCCTATTTCAGCACCAGGTCTTCCCTAGGGCTTGGTTGTCCACAGTGGGCTCCACTTGCAGATACTGCCCTCGACCCCCAGGGGGTTCTCTCGAGAACATGTATGACATCTAGGACAAGGTATCCTCTGAGGGTGGCTTCTTGAAGGAAGGTGATGCAAGGGATTGAAGCATTGCACAGCTAATTCTAGCTAAAATTATACTTTTGATTTGGGCTCAAAAGTCACCTCATTCAAACTGAATGACTTAGATGAGAAAATAGCAAAAAAGTCTCCTTTTCCCACTCATCTTGGTCTTGAATTACATATTGTTGGGTGAGGAAATAAATGAATGAGTAAAGGAATACTTATGCAAAATTCAAGGAGAATTTTCATAAAGGGGTGAGAATTCGAAATAAAGCAATCGCTGTTCTCCTACACTTGAGGCAAGTCCATATAAGTGTTGTTCTCCATCTACTTGAAACGACCCTTGTCACTGATCATTTATTCAGGGACCTTCACTGGTGTTTAATCAGAAAGAGTGTCTCAGAAACCGGAGCTTGTGGCATTTGAACACTTGGAGTGTTTATAGATACATTGGCAAGGTACCTCCCTCTCAAGGAATATGCTGAATCATAAGATGGAGTTTATTCTTAGCCAGATTAGGAAGACGTAATATAAAAGAACAGTAAACCCAATGGGTAAAATGGAGAATGGCTGATATTTTTGGATAAAAAGCATCTTTAAAAAGTCTTATTTTAAAAGTCTGTATTTTAAAGGGGACCATGCTGTTCATTCCTTGAACAAGGTTATCATTTGGTGCCACTGTCTCTTTAACATACTGTCTACTAAGTCAAGCCTGTACCAGGGAATGTCTGGTATTAAATGCCATATTCCTGCTGCTACAATTACTCATTGCATTTTAAGAAAGTAGGCTTATGTTAGGAACCAATTTAAATAAAAATAAAAAAATACAAAAAGCTTGATGATAGACTATTCTTTTCTATTACTGCTGTGAGCATATTCTGCCATTGGATGTGATTTCTATAGTTCTGGCCCATGGGGATAGACAAGTGAAGATGAGAAGTGCAAAAAACCAAAACAAAATAAAACAAAAAAACCCAACTGTACTCCAACCAATAGGCCCGTTTGGTGAATTTATTTTTTTGCCCTTCTACAGATGACACCCAGGAAGGCTTTCATATCTGATACCACTAGATGTCACTAAATATCAAGCTTCTTAGAACAACCAAATTGGAGGATTTCACCACTACTGTTCCCCTCATTCTAGTAACATTTCAAACCTGTATTTGTACTGTATTCATTTTCCACATCATTATTTTCCTCTGGATCTTTTACATTTAATGTGACATTTATTCCTGGGGACACAGTGTCCTCCCACTTAAGCCAGCTTTTTCTTCCCATGGCGAAAACTCTTCTAAGTGGCAAGTGAATCTGCATTTCATTTGCTATTAAAGTTATTATGGTTAACAGTGTACAAGATTCTGTTTTGGACATTGGTGGAATACTTGTTCTCTGTAATGTTTTGGCTGATCAAGAGCAATGTGAAAAACGGGAAACTGGATCGCTGGCTTGTAATTTGGGTTCCTCCAGAAGGATGATGCTCTCACAGAGATTACTGTAGCCATCTGTGGCCTTCACAGGGCTACCAGGTCAACCATCTGGGGAGAGTGGAAGCCCACTCTGGTTTAAAGACCTGCACAAAAAAGGTCCTTGCTAAAACAAAACCCCGTGGTTGGATGCCCCTTAGTCCCTTTATCTTTCTCTAGGCGTCCTTGTCATGTTTTCTGTGACAGTATCAGGGGACCAAGGCCAGAAGAATTTTCTGTGCCCTGGGACTGTCTATCCACTTCAGTAATTCAGACGGTAGGAAGGAGAACTCGTGGTGTGTCCCAGAGGGACCCTTCAATTGTGCATTTGATGAGGATAGCTTTCTTTGTATGGAGAATGGAATTCAGGGGTGCATGGATCAC